>JAVKLA010000014.1:29998558-30031023 GCA_034782735.1 Sagittarius serpentarius | reverse complement strand
GTTGCCCAGAGAGGTGGTAGAAGCCCCATCCCTGGGAACACCCAAGGCCAGGCTGGACGGGGCTCTGAGCGACCTGATCGAGTCGAAGGTGTCCCTGCTCACCGCAGGGGCCTTGGACGAGATGGCCTTTGATGGTCCCTTCCAGCCCAAGCCATTCGATGATTCTATGATTCTGTGTTTCTGATGACATCTGTCTTTGCTCAGCGGATGCATGTCATTGCACAGTCTCATCACCTTATGCTGAGTAATTGAAAAATACAACATATACTCAGCTCAGCAACACCCTGTTTACAGGAGAAAAGCTTTCATTTCAGCACTTTCAACTTGGAGTGCTATTTGGAAACATTTAGCTCATAAAAAGTCTTACAGTTCATGCTTTGACCTCATCATGACCTGAACATTTTGTTAACAAAGTACCCTGTTAATGTTTTGACCAAAAGAACTCATGTACTTGGGGCTGGTTGTGTTGCCAAAGTGGTGCTTGCTCCTAAAAAGGGAAAGTTTTAATTCTATTTTCAAAAGCAATGTCTTACTCTTAACTATATATGGAAATGTCATCAATCAGTCCGGGAAACAGCGTGCACTGCAGTGCATTATAATAGCTTGTGTTTCTGCATTCGGTGTAACAAATCTCACCATACCGTAGCTTGCAGTGGAAGTCTTTTGCTATGTCTGTTTTCCTTCTGCTAGCTTGAGTAGATGTGAATCTAACTTTTGCTTTAATCACCAGTAGTGAAGTATAAAGTCATAAGCTAATCAAAAGAGGGGATAATAAAACACATAGCCACTCCCAGCCATATTTACAACAGAATTCTTTGACTAAGGTGGTTTTGCTCCTGTTTTTTTTAATTGAGATCTAAACCACCTGAACCCTTCACCCTCCACGGGTGCAACCTTCTGCTGTTGGCTCTTTTTTAATGTAATGAACAATAATTTAGCTAAAAAATTGATTCTGAACATTTTGACCGATTAATGCCTACCAAAGGGCTTTAGCAATCGAAAACCATCTCCTTACTAAAAGAAGTATGTTATTTGAGCATTAGATCTACCAGGAATGCCAAAAGGTAGGTGTTTTTGAAGTGAGCAGTGAGCTCAGACTGTTTGATCTTCATCTTTTTGAACCAAATCCCAAGAAATCATCAGCAATGGAAGTAGCAATGACGTGGAATTACGACAACAGTAAAGAAAGGCAATAATTAAGAAAGGTTGGATTAGACAAATCAGAACTGAACTCTGCTAAAAAACACAGTTCATTGGGAAGTACTGTGTGCGCAGTTATCATTTACTAGCCACCTGCCTGTATTTCGTGTGTATCTTTTAACTTTTTGGTAAGTCTTGGTCAAGATTAAAAAGCAATATATACTATGCATATTTTAAAACAGTCATATTAGCTCCCTTTTTTTTTGGTATGGAGCTCATCAAACACTTTGTAGTCTTTTTTTTTTTTTCTCATTGTCAGTCATCTAACTTACTACTGTCTCCTTTGCGTGGGAATAATTAGCACTTCTAGGTCCTTTCAGAATTGCATTTTAGGAACTCAAAACAGTCATAGTTGATTGGGTTAATAAGCAAAAGGAGGTTCTACAAGCCCCTGGTAGAGGAGTTCTCATGGAAGAAAATACCAGTCAAATAGACAGAATGCAGAAAAAAAAGTGAAAGATGATAATAAATTGGAGGGTTTGTGGCTTCTTTAAATATTGCCAGCTAAATGTAGGACAGCAGAGACCTTGTCAAGGTTAGCAGTCAACATGATGTAAGTGTATAGGATAAAATCTATTTTGTTGGTAAGGAAAAGGCGACTATTGTAACTTATTTAGCTACAGGATATTGTTTCTGGCACTTCATCAGTATGTTCTTATTAATACGGAGGCTGAGTATTATTTGTGTCAAAATTGTCACTCGGAGCCCTCACTTCTCAGCAGACTTCAGTTTCTTAGTAATCTGCAAACTCACGCAGTTATTTTTATTTTGGGGTTCAAACTCTGTTTGATGCCAGAGTAAAAACGGCAGATAAACAGGAGACAGAAACCCTCCACAGAGCTCGTACTACTGAGCACAGATTCCTAAATTTAGAGTGTTTTAGGTAGGAAGCCTGATGATCTATCAGGGACAGTTCCCCTTGTTAGAAAACAGGATGCCCAGTTAGAGGGACTTCTTTGGAAAAGTCTTTGCCCGCTTTTGCAGTACCCCATTCCTTGAAGAGATGACACGATATGTTTCAGAAAGTTCAGCTAATTAAAATGCTTACATTAAATACAGAATATCCTGAGTTACCGTAGGCAGATATAAGGCTTAAGGAGAACACTTAAATGTGTTTTAGATATAAGCCAATCTGTTAACCAGGGTTTGGGGGAAATCTTCTTCAGTGAGCGTATTTTCATGGACAGTCTAGGTGATGGAAAACGGAAAGTCCTTATGAAATCTGCAGACAATAGGAAGGGTGGAGCTTCAGACATGCCGAAGAGCTCAGAATGATCCTGAGAACTGAAGTTACATGGAAAAAAAACCAGGATGGTATTCAACAAGGAAGAATGGAAAGTACTACACTTGGCCAGGAGGAATCGGCTTCTCAGCTGCGGGATGGGGAGCAACTGGTTAGGTGCACAAGGACGGAAGAGGATCCCGGGGTTATAAAGCACTGCTGGCTGAGTATAAATCAGCCGTGTCATCCCACCCTGGACAGGCCAAACGCTAAGCGAGGTCTTATAAACAGGAGAAAAGACACACAGCGGCTTCTGTTCTACTCAGAAAATGAAACCTGCCGGTCTGCTTTAGTCAGCTTCGATGTCTCCACTTCTCAGTCCACTCTAGCACTATTTTCTAGGATGATTGTTACTCTAGGCTTTGCAATACCTTCTTCAGAGGAGGTGGAGCCAGCCGCCGTTGGTTTCGACGTGTGGGATGAGCCGGGCTTCTGCGGTTCCTCCGTCCTCCTGGGCTCTGCTGTACACAGTGCTCCACGTAGGGGACAGGGCTGCTCGCTTTGCATAGCTTTTTATTTTCATTTCCATTTGAGGAGGTGTGCCCGAACCCCAGTTCTGACAATAGTTCTGAAATGTTTCAGCTCCTAAGTTCTCCCAAACTCTAGGCTCACCTCTGGGTCCTTCAGATGGGAAAACATCGTATCACATTTGTATTGTTTTTACCTCGGCCGTTCCGCAGCGCCGCCAGGCCAAACATACGTGGGACGGAAGGGAAGACAGAGGAAGAGATAAAAGGTCAGGTCTCCAAGTATTGCACATAACTCACTGAGGGGAATGAAGAACTTCCACATTCATAATTTTACTTGAGTTCAGGCCAGTCAGTAAACATCCTTATTCTGAAGAACATGTTGCACAGCTATTGAAATCTCACATTTTGTTCTGTCGGCCTGTAAAGCCCTTCCTTAGATTTTGCTTTTTCTAATTTGTTTCTGATGAGAATGAAGACATGTACTTGGTCCGTCTTAATTTTTCTTTGTTCCGTAAACTGTATGCCCTTCAGAAAGCAGAAACTGGCTAGTCACAAACAAATTATCATAGACTACATGGGGAATGGCTTCATGAGGAAAAGCAGCCACTGCTGAAGTCCAGTATTCCCTTTTGCCTACAAAAGACTTTGATATTCCTATTGCAAGCTGGTTAACAACACTGGTTTCGGTTCCACCCTCCAGACAACACACCACCTCCCTCAAGTGGTCAGCGAAATTAGGGTTGTTTTCTCTGCTTCAGGGGCTGTTTCTTGGCACTGCCCAAAGAATGTGTTGAAGAACGCACTTTTAAAAAACATTATTAATAGATCAAGTTTAAACCGTTCTGCAAAAAAAAAAGTGTTTTGAATGGTTGAAAGAGATAACAATCCCACAGAAACAAATACTTAGCTGGCATCACTTGGACACTGTATGTTTTTGATGAGAAGAAAACTGAAATAGCTGCTTTTTTGTGGATGGGCTCTAATAGCTTTCTGCCTGCGGTTACAGGCATTCAGTTACGGTCACTGCCACGGCGGGGATTGTATAAGCACATAAGCTAATCAAAACAGTGGCACATTTGGAAAAGCAGCATTGTTAATTCTGATGGCTTGCTCAAATCCTCATTGGAATAATTACAGTTTTCTTCTTTTGTTCAGAATGGTCCCCATTTAGAAACAGTTCTTTTGTAATTTGCTGCCTAATATGTGCTTGCAGAACAAACTGGAACAATGCTGGGGAAGAGCTCACAGGAACTCAAACCAGAGTTACATAAATTACAAAAACAGCAATAATGATGGTAAGATAAAAACAGAGAGGAAATAGAAAGCTTCATACTTCAGGAAGCAACCCAGGCATGCACTGCCAGGGCTTAGGATCAAATTCTCTCATGGAACAGTACACTATAGAAGGGCCTTGCAGAGAGACGTACACCCAACGCATGAAGCAATGCCTTTGTACGCATGCTGACAATATCCACCACGGCAATGGGTAAAGAAATTCCTGCTCACGCAGCCAAATCATACTCTTCTACACATCACTGAACACCTGTGAAATTCTGTGGGTATTATCCAGGGTGAAACCAAACATTCACACAGACCACTACCCTGTCAGTGCCCGAACACTGTGATTTTCAGCGTTACCTCATATGAGCAAAGACTGATAGCAAACGCAAAAGCAAAGCAGTTCAGGTGGAACTGAGCAAGCAATGAAAAATCAGGAGCACTATAAAAAAAATCTTAATTTATAATCTGACAAAAATTATCTAAATAAGCCTATCTAACAAAAGACGACACAACGCATAGCTCTAGAGATGAGGCAAAAAACCCAGTGGTGCCAAGTCACCACGCAGTTAAATTAGTTAGTACAGGAAACACAACCGTCATGTTTCAAGGCCTAAGTCAGTCCCCAGCAGGAGTCAGGAATAAAACTGCGAAGTACGACACCTATAGCCAAATATATTATAAGCGTTGCTCTTGCTAGAGGCAATGTTCTGTTCCAGGATGTAATTTTTGTGTTTCTTTTGCTGGGTAAAACTGCAATCAGGTAGTTCCAACCACTTCTTTTAACAAAAGCCTGCTAATTAAAGCAACACTACCCAGCCCCCTTCTTGGCATTAATGAAGTGCCAGAGGAAGGAAGCCGTAAGCACTTATTTTCCTCTCAGAGCATCTAATATCCCACACTACAGCCGGTGGAAAAATGGTAATACATTTCCTGACCAAGAAAAGAAAAAAAAAACAGAGAGAGAACATATTTATCACAAAAGTTTGAAGTGCAAAGTTTCTTTTGCAGTCTGTCTGAAAGCTGTTGAAAGGATAATGTCCTCTGCATATTTGAAAGAAACATAAGTGGTAAGAAAAAAGGTCCTTCCTGCCTTACTGCAGCACCAGGGTGGTTTAGGTTGGCTGTTGCAGGTCTCTCAAAAATACGGCCAAATCAGACTGTACACAACTTGCAGGTGTTGTGACAGAAGCACGGCTAGGGACAACAGCCCTTGACTGGTAGTACAGGTGTGGAGAGATGCAGAGGAAGGAGATAGCTTCAGAAAACTTGCAAGGTCATCATTGCTAACTTTATGTTATTAATCTACAGCTGCGGCCCCCCCTCCAGTTGTCTGCTATTTTCCCTTATTCTACTGCTCCCACCTAAGAGCTGCCTTTCATTCACTCTGGTGTCTGAGAAGCCTTTAAAAAGAAAAGCGATTCCTTGGTACCAGATGCAAGCGAAACCAAACTCCCACCTCTAAATATCCCTGAAGTTTAGAATTGCTTGAAATTTAAACTCATATCTAGATCCAAATTTGGCTGTTTGAGGTCATCTTTACACATTTTTTGTTTAAAAAATACCATTGTCTGATCCCCCCAACTTTTTTTTGCTTCAGCCTTTTGGGTCACGGTCAGATTGGTTTACCAGAGGCTCTGGTAACGTACCGTACACATCCCATTCCCCCCCCATCTTCACTTCATAATCTTCCAGAGATGAAATTCAAGATTGCCCGCTAATTGTAACAGGACAGCTTCTCAGACAGATGACTTTCCAAGTAACCTTCTCATTCCACTCATATTCGGGGAATGAAAAAGTATGCCAGAGCGTTATGTGATGACGGATGAGGGCCAACATTACAATTTATGTTTGTGACCTGGCACACGGATGGAAACACAGAGTATGATTCAGTGGTTTTTGCAGCCTTAATCCCTACTAAAGAGTGGCTCTGCCAAGGTAAACCTGACATTTTAAATGAAACTGCTTTGCATACACTGCATGGAACCTGAGATCCCACTTTTGTACTGCGGTTTCCTTCTAAAATGTAGCTACTGCCTGACAGGGCAGAGTAAGTGTGCAGTCTGGGCTCCCCTGTGCGAACAGTGTTTGGGCTGCTTCAGCAAATGGCAGTGATGGGCAGACGGTGCAAAAGGAGCGAGACAAATGTTATTTGAACATGCACATTCCCCAGGCTGAGAAGAGGAGCAAAAATAAGGGCTGGATCCCACTTTACTTCCCCACCCAGGCAACTCCCAAGCAACAAAATCCAGATTAGGCCCCACATTTGTAATAACATCATATTTCCTGGTAAATCAATCATTAATCTAAAGAACTGGGAAAGGCAATACATCTTGTCATTATATCCACATCTCGAAACAAGGTTTCAGCACGGGGAGCAGTTTCCTATTTCGCCTTGCCATTGCTTCCTTTGTGCTCTTCCTAAAAATAAAATATCGACAGCTTTAAAAAAAGAAGGGAAGGAATTCAAGTCATTTAGTGCTCATTATAACACCCGTCAAACCCAGCACAAAAAGCTAGCTCTGCTTGAATATACAAGTAGTCAAAATCAATGAGGTTTAGCCAAGAGCTTAAAGGTACTGCACCAAAACCTGAATATACCCAACTGAGCCTCTCTGTACCAGTGTGGCAGGAACAGCACTGGTTTTCATGGGGCAAAACCTCACCAAAACACCTAGCGTGCAGTGGGCAGTGCTATATCACAAAATATAGCTTGTGTCCCCACTCCCTTGTTCTCCCAAAGGCCCTGCTGTGAGCATGCAGTGAGGAGATTTTTTTTTAGACTGAGAGCAAGTCATTTCACCCAAACACCCCATGGTCATCAAATGTCGTCAAAGTCATCGTTATCTCTGACTGACACTGGCCAGACCTGGAGTCGAAGGTACAACCTGTGTAATGCATACGTCTCCAAACCCTGCATAAGCCTGGGAAAAGAAGAGCCCAGGAGACAACTGGAGACAGTCAGCTAACGCAGGCTTCCTCAGCCTGCTCATCTCTGCCCGGCGAGAACAAAAGGCATTTAAGTATCCCCATGTCTTACCTCTCATCCACCCCCAGCCACTTTCTGTACTTCACCCAGGTGTAGTTTACATGCAAACAGGTGAAAATTCAATGGCCCAGTAAAGTCAGACATTGCCTTGGGCTCCAGGACGGAGAATCAGAAGTACAAGGTGCTGTTTGAGAGCTTGCAGGTAGCACTCCCCTGCCCAGGTTTACCCACACATGCACCTTTTCAAGCACCGGCTTTTGAGCCTTCCCAGGAGCTCCCCTGCCTCATCTTCCAGACCCTGCCAGAAAGGAAGGAGAGATTTCTATTTCGTCTTTGAACATGTGGCTGTCCTACAGGGACCTCTCGTTAAGACTCAGGAAGCTGGTTTGTCTTTGAAACCGGTCTATTCCTTATGCTCTACTGAATGTGTACCAATAGGGCTGGAAATAGCTGCAGTAGTAATTTCTACATTTCCTTTGGTTAAATATAACCAGAGCAAGACTATTTCCAATCATCTAAGCCTACTAATGAAAAATGCTACCACCCAGCCTTTTCAACCTCTTAACACTGAATTATGGGAGAGAAGTGTTGAGAAATTCCTTTCCTTTCAGAAGAGAATGGTGGGGAAATGGCAAAACAGTTCATGAAAAAATAAAAATCAGAAACATTCGAAAGACATGATTTTCCATTCAACTTCCTTAAAAAAATTTTGAAGGACAAGAAAGGGAATAATCCCATGGATTCTTCTCAAGTCAAACAGGTGTGAAATGGGCCCTTCCTAACATCCCATAGGTGCCAGGGAGGTTGGGTATCTGCCTTCAGCATCCTGAATGTTTTAACTTAGCCACTGTTACCCAGCCACTGCTCTCCTCCTCCTCTAGCTCCCTCAGTAAATCTGTCCCTGGCCATCTGTATGCAAATACTGCCTGGCAGGGATAGCACAGTTTTCTGATCCTTTCTGCAGGGTCAGTTTGGGCTCCAGCCACATTTCTAGGCAGCTAGACACAGCCTCTCTCATGCAGCTACAAGCTTTTCCTAATGCAGTGGAACCTTCTGCTATTTAAATAATTTTTTCCAGAGTATAATTTAAACAGGGTTGGCCATAATTATATATGTTTTGGAAATTGGAAAAAACGTATGATAGGAAATGTATGTTTCCTGCTTTCCATCGCTGATTTTGAGGTTCTCCAAAGAGGTCTCAAAAGCTTTGAAAACTTGCCTTCTGCTTTTGCTAATCACATCTTTTTGATATTAAAAGTCAAGATACAGCAGTTTACAAGTCAACAAGCCTGGCACATTTTCTTCGCTATACAACATCAAAGGATTGCATTGCAGGAGTATTTTCTTTAGAACAGAAGCACAGACAAAAGATGAGGTGGGATGCAACTGGCAACAAGGAGGAGAAACAGGTAGAGAAGGATGTATCAAAAAAAAAAATTAAAAAAGAGGAAAAAAGACAGAGGGACATAGTAGCACATCCATGTGTCTCTCTCTTTCTCTAACTACCAGCATATCATTGCATCTTAGGAGTACTTCACATGGGAAGGAGGGAAAAGCTAAAAGCAGCTTTGAAACATGGTTAGCTGTAAAAGGACAGCCAGGTACAAAGAGGTATAACTGAATCAGGAGACCCTCAGCTCATTACTCCCCAAACATTTCTGCAAAGATAAAAAAAAAAGTAAATACATTGTAACATAGGAAGATTATTTTAGTTGGCTAAGCTGTAGTACAAACTTCATAAACACTAAGAAGATGTTAAAAACCTTTAGACTGTGCATTAGCACTTCTTTTAACTGACTAGTTAGTAATTTTAGGAGCATATCACACATCATAATATTTAGGAGCAGATTTAGCCACTTTTTATTGATATAAGAACCCGTAAGATTCACAGGTCACTTGCAATTTTTATTTCCAAGGGAAGAAAAACAAGAAAGTTGCAAACAAAAGCCCTGCCAATATTCAAACAAGCAGAAATGCAACCGAAGTAGTGGAAATCTGAAACCACATGTGTAGTAGTCAGAAGGTACTGGCATACAGAAACAGGTCTCCAAAGCACGTGCTGCCTCTTCTTAAACCAAGAAGAATTCTTGTATGGGTTCCTGAGGGACTAAACCAGCAATGGCTACTCAGGAGGACTGGAGAACTTCAGGATGAGATCCTGAGCAGCGTTGGCTGTGAAATTCTGCAGATGACCAAGGTGGCATCCTGTTCTTTAAATCTTACCTGCAGGGACAAGGAGGTTTGCACAAATGCTAATCCAATCCTCCTTCCACTGCTTAACCCAGATTCATTTGTCCTTCCTATAGAAACGTTCCTCGGGCATTTCCATCTTTATTCACTTTATGTCCAAAAGCGCATGCTCTGCAGAGACTGGCACGCAAAGCTCCGCTGCAGAATCGTTTCAGTGCATGAATACCGTACCTGAACCCTGCACAAGTCTCTCGGAGAAGCACGAAGAGTTAAAGACAGTCAGAAGCAGTGTTGGTAGCTGCCTTTGGATAGTAAAGGATTAAAGCAGGAAGGAAAAGGGACTGATCAGCCTAAGAGGGATTAAGCCCACTCACTCCCTAAAAGGCGCTGTAACCACCAGATCATAGGGTATGCTGGGCAAGAGCATTCCTCATTCTCCCTCTTGAAACTGAGCCACAGTGCAGCCGGGCATGCAAGAGCTACGGAGACAGCCAGAGAAAAGGCAACAAGGAATATAATTGTAAGCTAGTGGTTAGGGCACTCATCTCAGAGGGAGAGGGTTGAAAGACAGGCCTAGCCCATTCTCCCAGGTCTGTTCTGGATTTTCTTTAACCCACAACCAGTCCAGTGACAAACTGAAGGGAAATGCATACGTATCCCAAGAAGTAAGGCCTGACCCTCAGCTTCCTCCCTTCACAGGCAAGTAATTAACTAACTAACTAGCTAACCAGCTAAAGTCAACACGTCTCTTGCTGCTGGTTCCCATGGTTCACCTTCAGCAGAAGGAAGAGATACTCTCAAGTGGGATACAGTGTGGCCTTGCAGCTTGGTTAACCCTGCGAGATGAAGAGAGGTTTGCTCCTTGTCCAGCTGAGCGGACCCAGCATTCAAGGCATCCCACTGCCCGTGAGAGCACTGTGACCACTGCCATGTGAAAGGAGTGGGCTCCCCGGTCCCCTCTCCCATTGGGTACCTGTCCTCAGAAGAAAGGTATGCAGAAAAGGTGGTTGAGTAGAGACTAGCACCCACTATTTCCGAAAGGTCTTAGTGGAAGAGGTAGGTACCTGAATTAGACTGACCATTAGAGATGGCACTGCCCCTACGACTGGCACCAAGTGGGATGGGGAGGCTAAGCAGATGAAGAATACACCTAATGCTGGTTTGTGCATACGTGTGTGTGTGTGTGTGTTTGAATAAACATGAGCATCTTCCAGTCTAGTGATCTCTCAGGTAATGTCAGAAGTTATGACACACACACGTACAGACACAGTGTAATGATCCAGCCAGACTGCTATAAGCTTTTGGTTTCTGCTGATACAAACCAGATGTTGGCGAGATCTGAATTTCTGAGTTTGCTTAACTCCTTGGAGCATCGTTTTAGAGTAAACACAAGAGACATCTTTTCTCACAGCTCTCAGAGCTCTCTTGTCTCTCACACCAGACTTGCCTCAGCTGAACAGGTTATTTATTGTCCAGTGGGAAATGTCAATTACACAGCATCATGGGAAAACTTGGAGGGAGGAGGGGAAAGAAAAATCACTTTGAAATTTCCCGGGTGAAACTGCACTTTTACCCTTCATTTGATCTGATACAGTGGTTTGCTACTGTCAACTGTAGATCCATTGATATGTTTAAGCAGACTGGAGAAAAACCTCACACTACTCAGCATAGTAAGATAAATGTAAATTTAATGTACGGCTCATTGAAAACCGATTTAGGATTTTAGTCAAAGAATAATATCATTCTCCTCTCCCTTGTGATTTATTTGCTGCACGAGGAACAGGTGCTTGAAGAAGTACTTCAGAGAGACTGTACCTGGATAAAAGAGATCAACATCTGTCCTGTTGCACTTGCGTGAAGTAGTACACAACAAAAATCTGCATTTTCAACACTGTCTAGAGCAACTCTATATAACTTCACAACTAGCATAAAGTGCCTTGAGTTACACCATCACAAATGTAGTACTACTGATGTTACAATGAAATGTGGGAAGGGGCAAGTCTTGAAAGGTAAGTTTCAAAATTTTAGCTTTGTGCTTTGCTTTTTGCTCCCACGTGGCAAAGCTACCCCTACGTGCCTACCCAAAGCTACTCCACGGGAGTCAAGAGCCAGCAAGGAGGAGGAAGCGTGCCCCCAGCAATGCTGCTGAGGTCAGCAAGAACAAAGTCTCCCCAAGGTCTATCCCCTCTTAACTCACTACCACTGAGAGACATAAATGAACACCGAGCTCTATATACTATTGTGCGGTGCTCCCCGCTACTCCTTAAATGTCTCAGTCCCAAAAGGGCTGGGAGGAGGAACAGGGACGAGTAGGACCCTTCCTGTGCCAACTCTTCCCCCTCAGACTAGCTGCCCCGAATCCACTTTGCCTCCCAGATGTCTGCAGTCTGTGTCTCTGGCTCACAAACAGGAAAAGCGACCTTCTTTCCTGAAGGAAAATTGCTTCAAACATGGAAATTGTGGGAAGAGGCAGCAGACCAGACTATACGGCATGGCAAGGTCTCTGACCAAAATAGCCTAAATTGCACTTATAAAATGGACCAAAATAGCTTAAATTGCACTTATTAAATGAACAAAAGTTGTGGAAAAAAGAACATATGGGTGACCTATAACAAACTTTTCATCTAGGAGATAAAGTATTCTTTTTGCCATTTCCACATATAACTAAGAAAAAGCTGCTGTTCTGCAACGCATCTACATTTACAATTTTGCACAGATGTTTAGTGCAGTGCTCTGCAATAGCACACTGCTGGCTAGCTCACCAGAAGTACAGGGGTGGAGGAGCTGGCAGAACTGACTTGATTGATTTCACTTGAGCTGATCAATAGCGTCAAAAAGGCTGTAGGAATTATAACTGTCCACACTGCAACTGTCTCTTATCACGTAAAATTTGAGTGTACAGCTAGCTGTTCATGAAAATGAAATTAGTTTTATGATCAGACAACCTATTCACATAAATATTGCAAAATCTTTTATTTGTGGATTGTTGGGTTTTTTTTTATATGAACCAGCTCTCTCCCCTTCCCCCAAATCAGCAAGGATGATCTATCTGTTCCACAGAGAAGAGAAGATTTAGAGTAGCCTAGTAGAAAGCAAATAGCTGGAGAGGCCGCTTTCGAACCAGGAGGTGCAAAAGCATGGAGCAAGGCAGATCTATAGATCACTGGCTTACAAAGCCATGGAGGACTCCACTGTGAGTGGACGCAAAAGAGATGATGTTTGCAGTGTTGCAGATGTTTAATCCATTCAACGAGTAAATAATAGTAAAATCAGTCTACTGGATGTGATGAGCCTGCAGGGATATATATACACATGTGCAAGAAACACCCTTCTTTTGTTAGCATCGGAGAGGAGTAGTCCTGAAACTCCCTCTTTTTGTGACTTGGGGTCGCAGTCTGGAAGAGATTGAGAACCACTGTGTTAGAGAGCCTCAGTCTCTGGCACTAATCAAGCCAACATCTCTCCTGAGGGGTGGAAGAGGTGATAACCCGTCTTTCCTGCCCATAGATCACTGACAGTAGTCTAGCAGGCTCACTGATCAGCCAGGCACCTGAGTAATACTCAAAATGAGACAAAATAATTAGCTCCAGCTGTAGATTTTGAACATACATCTAACTAAAGCGTCTCTCTCTTTAAAAAATGTCCTCCTTCTGTCAACATTGTAAAGGCTCTGCTCGACAGGCCTGGTCTCCCTGGTCTCTGTACGCCTGACAGCCCTGGTACTGCCAGCTACTCTGCAATCCTTCCCATTTATTAGCTGGAGGCTGACAAGCCCATTGAATTCCGCTCAGCAATAAAGCATGTAAGGAGTGACACTGTCTTCTGCTTCTGGGGTTACTCACTTGCTTTGGTTTCGAGCAGTGCCTAAGTGCTTTGCTGGAGCAAACCAAGCCACTCAGCACCATCCAGGATCTGGCACTGCAACCCTGGAGACTGCAGTCACACATCCAGCACTCTCCACACAGAGTTGCATTTCGGGCAGGAAAAGGTGATGAATATTCATGGAAGAGTAGGTAAATCATGGAAGAATTGAAGGAAGATGATCAGAAGGAGAGTTACACTGGTGTAATCTTTAAAGCAAACAAAGAAAACCTTCAAACCAGGTGATGTAAGAGATCTTACTCTACACGGAATACACTAAAGGGAAATAGTCCCGGTTTGACAAGGTACAGGATGTACCGGAACAGTCTAACACACTGAGGTGACAAATTTAGTCTAAACATCAGAAGTTAACTATAAAATCAGTTGGGCAGAAGTGCAGACTCTCAAAAGAGGCAGATGAAACCACAAGATCTGCAGCTATGCAAGAACCAGTAAGGTACCACAGGACATGAACCAGGGCATGGTCCCACAAACGTAAGGGACCCTTTTCTGGATCACCCAGGTTGATTTTATATTTTTCCCAGCCCACTGACAGACCAAGCTTACTTCCGTTGAAGTCAGTGGGAGTTTTGCCACTGACTTCCAAGGGAGCAGCAGCCCTATGATTTGGCTGTGTACAATTTCAATTAAAAAGTCCATGAATCACATCATTCTGCCCTTGGCAGCTGAGAGATTAAGACAGCGGGATAGGAAAAGAGCAGCTCAAGCAAATGGAAATAATTTTTTTATTGAACTTTTTTTTTAAAGGAAGATACTTAGCATAACTTATTCCTTTTTTCCTCCTATTCTGTTACTAATAACTGGTGTGATTTAAAGTGGATTGCTAACATCTTGTTTACTTTTCACTATCTACAGGTTTGACCCTGTGAGGTTTATTCACCACGGAAAAAACTCATTCCTGTACAGAAAAAGTTGTCTTGTTCAGGGGTCATTCAAGTCCGCACTTAGCTCAATTTTGACAGTTAATTTGGGCTTTAGCTAATGGCACACCCTTGTGAACAGGGCACGGGAAAGCCTCTCAGAAGTACTTCTGTGATCTTCGGTGATGCCAGTGGAGCTGACTAATTGTTCAGATTGGAAACAGACCTCTGCCCTTACACTGCCTCTGTGTCGTCAGCACCCAGCTGGTTTGAAGCGTACCATTGAATGTGTATGTTTGCATTATAGACTGTGTGTATTGAAGTATATTCTGCAAAAAAAAAAAAAAAAGCCATCTTGAGAACACAACTGCAGTTACACAAAGAACCTTCACACGCAGTATTTTCTGAAAGAATGTAGGAAGGACACAGGGTAGTGCCCGTGGATACAGGCCGATGTTCAGATAGCCTTGGCTCAGCTCCAGGTTTCCTAAATGCCCAAGTACAAGTCACGAGGAAGATGCCAACGTAGGTCAGTAGACAGATGACCCTGCTGATTCCATTAACACTACATTCAAAACCGACAAAAAAAACCAACCGCAAACTGAAAAATCAGAAGGCTAGAGGAAAAGGGTACTGACTGAGCATAGGTGAGGAGGGATGTGGGGGCTGCCTGTCTGATCAGTCTGTGGAGAGGCATTCCTGTGGGCTCAGGGGTGCTGCTCCACAAGCCAAGCTACCCTGCATCCCCCTCCCATCTGGCTGGCTCACCTCCACCGTGCGGTGTGGGGCCGGCTCTGGCCACCGGCTTCTCAGATGCTCAAGGCACTTGGGTGTTTGGCTCATGCTGATTTCAGTGGGAATTAGATGCTTAAAGCAAGAAGTGTTTTGGAGGATCTGGGCCTCAAATCCCTCTCTGTAAAACAGAGACATTTGCCTTTTCCCATGCTTCATACTGTTTTGATCTGTAAGACCTTTAGAGGGCTTTCTTGCTTTGTGCGTGTGCGATGTTTAGCACAGCAAGGCTGCAGCCCCTGCAAATGCTCTGTAAACATAAAAAAACCATAATATTAGTAAATATAGCGTATACATTTCCATTGTAAATCAGCATTGACCTTGAAATAAAACTTCCCTAACCCTTCAGAAGCAGTAGCTTGCTAGCTTCAGGTAAGTACCACCAAATGTCTCCAAATGTAGCTAGGGTCACTGCCAGTTGGGTTGGCTCAAACATACTGCAAAGATCTTTTTCAAAAGTGTTTTTCTAGAGATAAAATACTACTCTGGTCTCTTTCTTCTGCTAGCATCTGTAGTCCGTAGCACTGTGACCTTGTCATTACCTAGCAAATTAATGGACGTATTAAAATAACTCTAACTCTTCCTCTTGTAAGAAGAAAAGCATCAGAGCCGCAGCAAGTCTCAATCTGAGTGAAACCCACCGATCCAAAGCTGAACCAAGAGAATGTGAGATGATACACCGAGTGCAGCAATAGCCAACAACCTATTTTAGCAGAGAAATATTTGTTGTTTTTTTCTTTTATGAAAGCATCAAGTCATGAAGGGGAGACTAGATCTCTTCCACTCTGTAAATCCATTTGTCCACAAGGTCTTCTTCATGCGTGTGCCGTGTGTCCCCTGGTAGTCTTCCTATTTAATACCTATAATCCACGCTCTCCTTCAATAACACCCATAATCCTTTGATACTGCACGAAGCAGAGTTCAGAAGCTTTGCAAGCCAAGACATTTTTAGGTGATTTATACAGTGAAGTAGAATTTCCTCTGCCCACCTGCAAAAGCTGAAGCATTTCTGTGATTATAGCTCATTTTTAAAAGTTTCCATTCATGTAGGGTTTTTTATTAAAAAAAGAAGCACATTAAAGGGATTCATATATATGTCTGCTACTTAAATCTCCAACAGGTCTCACAGTGTGCCACTTGGAAGAACAAATTTGATTTAATTTGAAAAGATCTGCTTGCTACACACAATTGTTTTAGCTGTAAATTGTTTTGTTGCACTATAAACAGAATATAGGAAAGGAAAATATCAATTACATGGAGAATTTTTCCTCTAATAACATCACCACACACTTCTTTTTATTATAGAATGAAGTAGCAATCTGTTCATTTTCATTAGCAATGTCACAGTCTTTACAGCTATTAAAATCGCTTCTTGAGGATCAAATTAGAGCAATCAAATGCAAAAAAAAGCAAACCCCTTCTCATACAAAAACATTCCTTTAACCTTCTCAGTCTAGACATGGAGTAGCAAGATAGTGGCAAACATTTTCATATCGTATTGCCTACTCCCTGAGCCATGCTGTCCCTTGTTAACAGAAAAGAACCTCAGGTTAATCAAAAGAATACGTATCAGAGAATATTCCATTTAGAACAAAAGGAGAAATTATTAGCAACATCAAAAAATTGCAGCTGGTAACTTAAATGTCTGCAAGGATTACAGACAAAGAAGCAACGCTCAAATCTCTAAATTAAACTCAAATAAAAGACCTTGTGGAAAATTAAGAGAAGTGCCCCTACCTTAAAATAAAATGTATGGAGTAGGATGTCGAAGGAACTAGCAAAAGCAGCAACTATGGAGGAAAAATTATTACAGGGTGCATAAACACTAGTTAGAGGAATAGCATGGCCTTCTTCCATCTTGGAAGGCTGTTATGTTACTAAAAGGCAGCAGTAAAAGATCAGAGCATTGTTAATCAGCATGAAAAGAGAAGATCAGCCAAGAACAGCAAAAAATAAATATATTTTTAATGGCTATTAAAAATCGCAGGTCTTCTGGCCAAGCAGGGAGTCTGGGCTGTCTGGTTACCTCACTCCAGCAGGAGACACGGTAATTGAATTTACTCTTTGGTGCTTACACAGAGGAGGCCAGTTTTAGCAGCACCTGAGGTACATAGAAGCAGACAGCACTGGGAAACCCAGATGGCGGCTTCGTCTGCCCTCTTGGTTTTGGCTTTGGTAGGCAACAGCTTCATCTGTTCGTACAAAGCAGCCAACCAACCCTCAGATGCTGTGGGACCGAATCACCATTCATAACAATAGTTTAACTCCACAAAGCCTAAATTCCACCTATGTTTACCACAGTAGGTAGTATTTCTTACAATATATAGGATTTCCAACATAATTCCTATGCAGCCAATACCATGCCTACATGTTTCCAGCTGGGGCTGGGCCTTTCAAGGCACTTAGACAATAGAAAACCCTGGACATGGTGACTGCTGGGAAAACTGCCTGTAGCGTTCACTGAATGAGCAATAGGAAAAGCAACACATCAGTGTTTCACTAACTGCAGGCCTCGCAGATCAATGATGTACCCACTAGAGAAGCAGGACATGGAGTCACTATGTTAAATAAAATATTATCTATATCGTACCCTCCTGGAGGAGGATCTTGCTGCTGGAGTTTTGATATCCCCTGTGATCTTTTAGGAACTGCCAGACATCTCTCCAACAAAGCTTCAGGCTAGACTTGTACCCAAACACCGTCTCGCTAAATGTTTTTGGCAGGAGGGTGTACAAAATGAGACCAGGCAGCTAGCTCAAAGGTATTGGGTATTGCTCACGTACTAAAGAGAACGGTTCTGCACGCTGCGACTTTCCTCACTTGCTCTCTAATGCAGAAGTGGATCCATCTTTCACAGGAGTTTCAGAAGTGAAACAGAGTTTAAAGGCTTATTTCATAGGAATATTCATTAAAAATAATGAAGTACCATGCACCACATACCAGCTATTGCTTCGATGGGACTTACTGCTGTACATACAACACTGAGACGGAGGCGTTGCACAGAGCTGATGACACCCTGCTCCAGGGAAACTGAAAACTGAAAAATAAAAAGCATCTAAAACACGATACTTCTGGTGAATCATGTGCCAACAAACTGTCTCACCCATGGGTCATTTAATATGCAATTTCAAAGCAGATGTATTTTTCCTAATGCTATTTACAGACCTCTCAAACTGCAAATACAATTCCTTTTGTTGTTCAGACTTTTCCCCAGCTGAAATATAACACTGATACAAGTCTGGGTGTTATTTTAGGATGTCTCTAATCTTTTTATTTTTATCTTCCACTGCTTGTTAAAGTTTCTTTGGCTCCCATTTAAACATCTGTGGAAAATACAAGTGGATTTACATTTCAATAAGAAACTTTCATTGATTGTTTTTTCTCCTGAATGAAATCTCTCCTCCTATTTTCATGTTTTCATGGGAGGAAATCCAGTTTTCTTCTGCAATTCCTTATTTTTGTTTCGTTCTTTCTCAAACCTTTAAATTACTTCTTATTCTTTAACTGGCTTGGAGAAAGGAAGAAAGATTCCTTTACTTACCTCATGTTTTGGGCACTCATTCTTAGCAGGACCTCAAAATTATATAGATCATATTCTCAAGTAATATATTGTGATATTTTTTACTCAGGTAGAAATTACTGAGGCAGCTTTGGATTTTTAAAACACCATCCGTTGTTCAAGCACAGAATTCAGAGGTAGTGATTACATTGATCTATGTGAAAGGCAGCGTACTCTTAACCAAAGACAGTCCAAGAAAGCAGCATTTAAGATCCATAGTACCTTTCAGATGGGGTTCAGGGTCTGGATCTGAAACTGAACCAAAGCCAAGAATAATGCTCCATTTATTTCCATGGCTTTATTTTTCATTTAGATTAAAAAGAAAAAGAAAGAAAACACAGAAGTGCTTTAAAACTCACAGATCAAATGTAGTCAGAACTGTAGAATATAATCCCACAGGTTCGAATTCAGGAACTAGAGCTTTAATTTTCAAATGCATGGGTTTTACATTTGATGGTGCACTTAAGATGGTCCAATCTAGCACTTTACTGGATAATCATATTTTTTACCGTAAAGGAATATAAACCGTGGGTCAAATGTTCTTGCCTAAAGCGCACAGTGTGGTCACACAATGCTAAAATCAGAGTAAGTCTTTTCAGGAGCAAGGCGTTTTGGCAATTTCTGTTAGGTGTTGTGTAGGCTGCAAGGATATGCTACATATAATATTGCTTTAATCCATAGCACAGCAACAGGCTACTCTTTGACAGTTCTAATTTCAATTCCGTTTTGATGAATTCTCAAAATTTGGCCTACGCAAAGCTACAAAACTCACAGCATGAGATTAGAAATCTTTTGGAAGTGGACTTGACCGCCTGTTTTCTAGGAGTTCACGAAGTCCGAGATTTTTAATAGCATCTCAGAACCTGTGCTTTCACTCCTGATCACAACCAGAATAGCACAGAAATTTTAGAAGTGCTTCAGCACAATACTGCTTTACTCAGCTTCAGTTCTGGAAATAACCTATATTTTGCAGACAGAAGCACAGGGCAGTTATGCCAAACTAGTTCATCTGTCTGTGGTCTGTATCACCTGACTCCAGTGCTTCATAAAAGCAAGTACCTTAGTTGAACTCTTAAATGTGACTTAATGCAAAAATCTTACCACTTTCTGTCTGCTCAGCCTCCTGTCATCCCTCCTCCGCAGGACGAAGGCAAAGATTGCACATCCTCCTGCTTTCTATGTTCACCTGCAACTTTGAAAAGCATCTGTAGGACAGAACCCGTTTGAACAGAGAGAAGTTTGGGTATCCTGGTAACATACGGCTGTAAAAAAAATTTGGCCGGGGGGAGGAGGTGAGAGAAAACCTAAATATTTTTCTTACTCTTTTTCTCCAGCTTTTTTTCCTGCAAAAGGCTAACTGCACGCAGAGAAGTACACACAACCAAACTAAACCTGCAGACTCAAAAAGAAAACAAACTTCTGGGGAATCCTGTTTGAGACAGGAGTAAATGGGGACCTCCCATGTGCTTTTGATGAGAGCACACTGTCTGCGTCTTCAGGTTTCTTTATTTACTATGATCTGAAAACAGAGACAAGATCTCAAGGTTTTCACTTCATGAACACAGTATGGAAAATTTTAAAAGATGGTAGATCCTATGGGAAAATAAACCTTTACCTACTCGCTGTTCTGCTGCTTTAAAGACTTTCACCCAATTTATTCTGATTGTTTGACTCTTATAAATTAAGAACCAGATCTACAACACCTAGTAAATTAGTGCAGCACTGCTAACCAAGTCAAGTTCATTTACAGGAGTCCAGAGCTGAATCCTCTGTTGCCTTGGGGTATGTCTTCTGCAGTAAGAGATTTCCCCAAGCTGTTTAATCACTTTGGAGTGTTTAGGATATTTTTGCACTCTATTAATGAGATTAGCTTTATTAGATTTATCTAAAGTTTCAAAAGATGATGTAATTTTAAATGACTAAAGCAATAAAGTTGAAGAGTTGGTTGTTTTTTGTTTTTTTTTTTAATCCTAACAGGTTTGCCAGCATTGTAAAGTGAAAAAGAAGCAGTCAGAACTGGCAAAAAAATTCAATATGGATGAGGCAGGTTATGACTGGGAAATATGGAAAATTATTTGTCCAACTGCATAATGACTTAATAAAAATATGTACTTTACACAGTGCAGGCTACTATATCACCATTTATACTTGTAAAAACAATCTCCTTTTATCTCTCCGGGCTGTGGAACATCTGGTAAGCAGCTTCCACTCTGCATTCTTTGTTGCCCACTAAAACTTTAAGGTTTGAGGAAAACCCATTACCCAACTTGCCCCTAAAAAGTAAATATTTTAAGAGATCCACCAAAATGTCTGAGGATAATTCACTTATTTATGGACATGCTATTAACTTTATAGTTCAAGCCAGTTCTGCCTCAAAGGTTCTGCATCTGATGGTGGGAAACCTGTTTTTCATGGCAGACGGATGGGAAGAAGGATAGCCCTTCTCAGAAGGAATGCTTTTAACAACTTTTGAGAACTGAGCCGTACAGTGCAACTCAATCAAATGTAGTAAGCAGATCTGAAGACTGGTCTTCTCGAAAATATTTCCACCATGACTGTCCTTGGAGGGGAATTTTCTCACAAGTATCTTCTTTCTAGCTCTTTTTTTTTTTTCTCTTTCTCTCATTGAAAAACTCAACACCCAAATGCTGGAACTTTTCCTCGCTGACCCGCCGCGTCAGTGGCCCTCAGGACCGTCAGGCTCTTCCCCACTTTCCTCAGCTGGTGGTGCTTCCTTCAGCTTTTCTCTGGTCATGCCTACGGGTGACACGAGGTGAGCTGTGGGGCAACCATGGAGCTGAGCTTGCAGGTCAGGTTCAGAGGGTCTACGCTGGAGCTGAGCCTGATCTTGTTGAAAAGTGGAGGACACAGGAGTGGAAAAATATTATGCAGCCTGTTCTAAACCAAACCTAGAGATTTAGTGCAGCTACGTAACCCCTCGATATTTTTACGTTCCCTTTGCTCCAGAGCAGCAAGTTTTGAAACACCCATATTTTTACGTGGTTTGACATTTGTCCAACTTACTCCCAGCTCACAAAGGGTAGCTGGGTGCCACGAGATAGCAGGAGGCAGAGACAGCTCTGCAGCAACTTTGCCTTGCAGGCACGCTGCCAAGGCTGTCACTGGGGCTCAGTCCTCACCATGCTCAGCAGGACCTGAGCCCAGGAACCTGTCAGGGGGCTTAAACAGCACAACACTCAGACCTGCCTGTGCCCAGCCCTTCCAGAAGAGCCGTATCAAGGCCCGTATAAAGGATCTCAATGGCTTTGGGCTCTTACCCCTCCATAAACTTCTAGGGCTGGGCCTGGCTTCACACCAGAGAAAATTTCTAGCAATGGCCTGACAAAAAGCTATATGGGGGCAGTTGCTCTGACAGGAAAATGAGTTGCTAACCGTATACTTTTGTGTTAGGAGCCTGGGCAGGATAGGGCAAGTAACAGCATGGTCCTAAGGATGAAAGGCATTGGAGTTACATCATTTCTAGACATTGCAAAAGGACACTGAAGCATGAATCTGAGAAGGTTTGCTTCAAATTAACATTGAAAACACATGCACAGGTCCTAAATTGAGCTCTTATGGCTCATACGATTTGTTATACTGGCACTTCCCGCCCCTGGCTTTGTTTAATCTTACCCAGATGTGCAGTACTACAGAGACCAGACATAAGGCACGCACATTTGCTGCTCCATCCCAGCCCTGCAAACTGTCCAACAGGTGGGACCACTGAAGAGCAATAGACCCTGGCGGTAGCAGATGAAGACTAAGAGGGAGATGCTCTGGGTCAACAGGAAGATACAAGGCAGGGAAAGGAAGTTGAACTTGTTTTAACAACTAAGTGGTGGGATTCTCTGGAGGGAGCCCATGATGCCGAAGATGAAGGTACAACCCTCTCCCATGACCTCCCTCCCTTCCCCTACCCCCATCTCAACTGCCTCCTCCTTCCTGACTTTGAAGAGGAGAAAGGAAGAAGATCCCTCTCTTGTTCTTCTCATGAAACAAAACTCTCCCTCTTCCTCCTGCCCTGTGCTGTGGATGAAAAGGGAGGACGAACCCGCAACATCCCCTCCCCTGGGGCTCCCGGGCAGGGTAAGGAGGCACTGCTGGCACGGGTTTCCTTGTTTAACTTTAGGCACACAGGATTGCATTTATGTCCTTCGCTTTTAGCCTGTTTCTTTTTAAGAGAACGTACTGGATAAAAGGCATTGCTTAGGGCAAAAAAAGACACTGGGCTTTGAGTTTCATTCAACTTATTAGTCCAAGCTGACTTGTGGTATAATTGTAATTGTGCCAGCTATCTGGTTAAATGTCCAGCTTGCTCCGGTTCTGTGACTGTTTCTCCTCAGAGTAGCTTGTAGCTGTACAGAAAGTGTGCAAGTCTTAGCACTTGGAGTAGACAAGGAAAACTATTACTGTTAAGTTCACAGGTTTCAGTATTTAAAGGGTGGGGTGTTTTTAATCTGCCTACGCTGCTCTTAAAAAGTTCTCCTTTGCCATTATTCCTTCTAAATGACCCATTGGAATTCAAACATGAAAAAAAACCAGAAGAAATCAGCAGAGAATGGCAGCAACAGCAAAACGCTAACAGAGAAGTAACAGTTTACCTGTAAGAAACAACCCCAACATCAGAAAACGGGATCCAGCTAAATAAATAAAGTGAAGCATTAGCTTAAGTTTAGCCTGCAAGAGTCCTACACACCTGCAAAAAGGACTGTTGATCTGTTAACATGGCTACTGGGAAAGCTGCAGGTCCTGGGCGGGGGGAACTGGGACACTCTGCCTCCTTCGGGAGCCAGGGTGGAGCTGGCTTCTCGGCAGCATGCATCTCCCTTCCCAGATCTCCAGGAGACCTCTCTGTGAACACCGACAGCGGTTTTCAGGCACCTCTTCATTTGCAGACCCCCTAAAATGTTATGCTGGAAAGGCAGAGTACATGATGCTGCCTTAAATCTTATGGCCACTATGCTCGTTTTTCTTGGTTACCATTCACTGTCCTTTCCAAAGTAGTCCACAGTCAGTCCAGAGGTGGAAAAGCTTGTGGACCCTCGCTTGTGGCAGCAAGGGAAGGCAGAGGCAGTGCCAAAGCTGAGAAAGCAAACACCCGTCACAAGCAAAAATCCAGGATGGGCAAAGGTTCACAGAAAATCCTTTGAGAACTTGCTATGCCCCTGCCCAGGAAGGTGTTTAGGATTGTCCTAGGAGCTGCATCAGCTGCTTTTATGCCAAGAGAAGCTCTCTTAGGGAGAGCGACAAGACGGTGGAGTCCATCAGAAATGCCAGAAGATGCCATACAGGGAGCCCTGCTTCTTCTGGTACCAGACTTATATGAGGTCGGGGCTGAAAAATCTTGTTCAAGAAATAAACCTGCTCTCTTCTGATGACAGCAATATGGCCAATTCTGCTCTACTTCAGCCCCTCCTGAAACAGAAAAGATTTCGTAACCTGCACATACATGGGATAACAAAGTACCCAGAAAACACAAGAAAGGCTACATTGCTCTTAAATTCAATGAAAGTTAATTCACTGTTTTCAAAGAAAGTAGCAGGAACCCATCTTCAATGCAGAGGTATCTCGCCAAGTGCCCAGAAGGACGGTCTGATGAGGTGAGAGAGCGCTTTGTGATTTCAGGACCAGGACCTTTGGGAATGAATAAAATAGGAGGTTGTGTTACGCTGATAATATTCTTCTGTACATTTCAGTCTCCATAATGCTCTGGACACAAGCATTTAATCTAATTAGGGATAGAACAAGAAGGCCATGTTATGGTTTTGGTTTTGAAGAACTACATTAGTCAGGTTGTGATTTGCACAACCCAGATCGGGGATGGTTTAAATCCACGTTCCATTTTTAGCCAAACCACCAAAGTCCAGAGGGGATAGAGGGCCCAGATAAAAGGTTTGGGGTTCAGTCTCATGTCTATAATGGACAAACTGGAGTGGTTTGGGTTTGAATTTTGCAAAACCTCATCACTCAGGTTTTGGTTTTGCAAAAACAAAAACAACTCGGGGTTGGTTTGGATGTCATTCCATTTTATCTGAATCATTAAATTTGGGGGAGGGGATGAGGTTGTTCAAAGGCTCCATTTGTGCCCCATCTCCAGCTTTAACAGAACTATTGTGATTTTTCCTGTGATTTTTTCAGGAGACAAAGAAAAACAGCCAAGGAAAAAAAGAAGTAGATTATGAAGTCAGTTTAGGACTCAGTTTTTCGAGATGCTAAGCATATCTGCAAGGTATGGAGCTAAGACAGCTGCCAGCACCTTGACAGTATGTTGAGGGCACGAGGTATTTTGTAGGGGACTAAGCCACTGGCACTTTACAGGTCAGGCCCTTGACTGGCAGAGCTGTCACCATGCCTCTGAAGCTTAATAGCCAAGGAACTGCTCCACTGAACCAAATTTCACTGTTGTAATCAAGCATGTAAGTCCCATTCATGAAGTTAGTCAACTTGGATGGAAGTAATTGGAACCTAAAAGATTAGAGATTTAGGAATTCAGACGACAGCTGAAACTGAGAAACCGTATTCTCTGAGCTGAAAGGTTAACACTGTCCAGTACAGGACATGTGTTGGGAATGATTAGAAATAAACTGTCTGATTCACAGTTATGAAACAACTCATTTAAACAATGCTGTTCATAGTGTAATTCAGTAATGTTTTATTATTCTTTCTTCTTCTTCCTCTGGCTCTGTGTTGATTTTTCTCAAATGCAAATTCATATATAAAGCAAGTTGCTGACATTTTCAGAAATCAATCCTAGTTGTGTCCTCTAGAACAATTTTCCTTCCCCCTTTTTGATTGCTCTATTTTCAGCAAATGAATATATATATATATAAAAATGTATATTTATAGACATTGTCTGTGTTATTAAGAATAAGACATAAGCTGTTAAGTTTAGGTACTCTTTTGATTTGGAGTAGAACAAATGCCAATACAAGATTCATTGACGATACCTCCTTTGCTCAAATCAGCATTGGGTTAGTAGTAGTAGTAGTCAACAATTACATGTCTGTAGAGTGCTATCAGATAAATGAGTGAGAAGATGTTAATGAAAGGTAAAATATTTCTGTCATCTTCTTACTAGCATTTGATCACTAGATCCCTCTTCCTATATTGCTACATCCAAACCCCTTTCACACTCAAGCCCTGCCTCTTAATTTTCCCCAAACAACTGTTTCTTCTCCAGATTCCAAGACTTGATGGTTAATGCACAGTCTATGTGGTAAAGCTGGGCCAGCAGAGGCCTGTCCAGCCTCCTCAATACCTCCAGGTTTCCGAAATGCCAGGGTCTGTAAAGGAGCACTCTGGAAGACACAGCAGTTTGGAGGCCCCTGTGCTCATTGTCTTAGTATTCATTCTTGGTCACTGTTAGTGGCTATGTAACACATTAATCAGTCTTATTGTAAGTTGTCTTACCCATTTTCCAGTTCTTCTGGGTCTCTGTTGTTTATACGCTCTTTTCTTCTTTGTCTGTTTTGTCTTTTCTTTCCCCTTTCATTTTTTTCTTTTTCACTTTCTCAGCTAACTTCAGACTATGCCCTTTTCCCTCCATCTCTCACCACAGCTCCCCCACACCCTTTCTCCCTCTTCCCATCCATATACCTGTATCCTTAATATCAAGTGCCCATCTCCCCCCCTTCACATGGACTCGTGACCATTTACACTGTTCTACTATAATGACAGCAAATTACTCTAAGGAGTTGCATGTCCCCTCCCAGACAAATGAAGGACTGTGGCTCCCAAGCTTTCTGCGACTGTTTCACACACCGCATTCATCCCTACACCCCACAGCTGTATACAGGTACAGTTTTCACTGAAAATTGTCCTGAATGGAGTTTTCAAAGACTGGAAAGCAGTAGTGTGGTTTCGCGTTTTGTACATACGTCTAGATATGTGTCTGAAACAGAAACAACCTTACCTCTTTCCTGAGTGCGAAATGGCATTTTACGTTGCAGCTGTAAGCTCTACAAATACGTTGGCTTTGCTATGAATACACTCCTGCCAGATGTGTACCTAGCCTCTAAACTACAGCTTTGAGAGTAATGGGGTATTAGGCACCCTACATACTTTAGCCTGAGACCTTAAAATTCCTGTTGATGTTGCCTTCAAATACACAGGGAGCCTCCCAGTGCCTTTCTGAATGGGGCATTGCCTGTTGTTAAATCCTTTATTGTTATCTGTGCTGTGGAATGAGGTCCGAAGGGGAAGCAGATTAACTCAAAATAGCTGCTCTGGCTGTCCTGTGGTCAGCTTCTGCTCCAGCAACTATTCTCTTATCAGGAAAAAAAACGAACTGTTTTTCTGGTGGTATGTGGTTGCCTGTTGTCTTCAGGCCCTAGACCTTTTCCCTTCCTGCCAAAAGGAGGTTAAGAGCTAATTTTATTTGGGGGAGAGGGGGGATCAAAAGTATCAGACACTTTGCAAAAATGGTTCTCAAAGAGAGGATTTCTCAGATAAACAAAACCAACATTGGGCTGTGATAACAGTGAACTCCTCTCCCACGTAATGTTGTCAGAACTGAAGAAACTCTCATGAAATACTGCTCAATCTCAGCGCACAGATAAGTGCATGAATCCTTTTAGTCACGTGCGTGCTGGGGATATCATAATGGACTGTCTCACAGAACAAGAAGAGGATGCTGATGAATGCCGGGTGATGCACACTAGTGGGAATGGAGAAATAGGAGACTGCATGGAGGCAACCAGGGTTTTAAAACAGAAAATTGTAGTACCTACTGGGGGGGGGTGGGGTGGAATTCTCTTTGTAATTCCCAAACAGACCTGATGTTTACATATTCTGGCATAACTGACTTACACAGCATGAATATTAACCCGGATTTTTCCAATTCCCTACCTCAAACTCATCCAGACTTCCAATAGCACTCTAAACTCACTGTTGAGTAGACCCAGGAGAAAAACAAAAAGGTGGATAAGCAGCAAAAGCTTCTTTTTACAGACAGCAAAATAAAAAAACAGAAGCCAAGGGAGATGCCAAAGATTGCCCAAGACCAGAAATAAATCCCAGGTTTCAGGACTCTCACTCTGAACACAATTTCACCTTTCCAGAACTCATGTTGAACAAATATCAGCGTGAAAATGATAGCGGCAGGAAGGGCATTGCTTTTCCTCAGACCTGTTCAAAAAACATTTTGCTCTCATCGCAGTAATGAGGGGTACATGAGAGATTTGTTGGAAAAAAAAGTCAAACAGAGCTTTAAGATGGAGGGGTGTTAGTTTGGCAAATTTTGTCACAAAGGGTTGTGGGAATTATTTTTTCTGCCTTTAACTAAGGAAATGAAATGCAAACAAGTCTCCTTTATAACTCATTTGAGATTTTTAAGTACTGAGAACTCAAGAATTTCATTACTAACATTCCCACAGCAACTGTAACTTGTCCATACTGCACATGTCTATGGCACCATAAAAACTAACACTCCAGACAGTAATAGAAAATTTCTGAACAATACTTTTGTACTGTGGCAGTTATTGCAGAAATTAAAATGCTGATTTCCATCATACTAGTTGTATCAAAATGTCAGCCAGAAGGCTGAATTAACATTGGATAGGTTTCACTTAGCCATTAAGGCACTCTCTGAGCTTGCTGGGAGGAGTTCCCTTAACCTCTGCATCATCCTTGAACCTTCTCCACCTTCACCCACCTTCACACTGTCCTTGGCTATGTCCACTACCATAAGCCATGAGATGAGAACAGCTGCAGATTTGTTGCGTGCATGGGAGGATGCAGAAGACTGGTAGCACACCCGCTGGGATTCATCGTTGACCCCGTTTTGCAGGCACACAAGAACAGGCCAAAGCAGAGGTGCCATCAGTCATGCTGGCCAACTCTTTGGTCCTACCTGCAGATTTGAAGTGTTTGATCATTCTGCTACTTGAAAAGAGAAGCTTCCCCCCAGGCTATGGGGTGAATTCCTCTCTGTTATGCACAAACCCAGCGTTCAGGGCAGTTAATCACAGAGGAAACAGAGCTTTGATGGTTTTTTCACGTTGCCTCAAGGTTATGCTCGGCCATCAGGCAGGAAGTCTTGTTCAGTGCATCTGCATTAAAAAAATACTAATAAATCTGCTGTGAAATGTATAGTGTATAATGAGCAAGTTGTTGTGATACCATCTTTTACCTCTGCGGTAGCAGCTGAGCTTGTGGAAGCCAAGCTGAGTCAGGAAAAAGTTGGCTTTATCTTTGTGTTTGTGCAAGAAGCACCATCTGGCATCCACAGCAGGAGAACCACTGCAAAGCTTGTCTTGGCATCACCGTCTGCCGTCTGGAGGCAGAACAGCCATGTAACGTGTCCAGGTGACCAACTTCCGTGAGTCAAGCAGCGGTACTTGCAGGAATGAAGAGTGTGAACCGTGTATAGGTCACGACCGGCCGTGGAGGAAGGCTTGGTGCTGGAGCGCACACAACGAGCAGCTGTCAAGAAGCCTGCTTTTCCTGCACTCATGTTCCCAGTTTTTTTGCTCATCCTTTCTGAAGCATCTTGGCTGCCTTTTGCTCTTCTGCTCCCTCCAGCACTGCTCCCAGGATGGGTTTTGCTGAGCAGCTGGTTCACTCTTCTTCTCCAAAAAACAGTTCCCACCAGCTACAACGGGCAGACCACTGGCAATCGGGACCACGTGCAAAGCAAAACAAAGAGGTCTCTCCTATTTACAGCGCACCTTCTCCTTCTGGCCTGCCGCCGCGGAAGGGAGCTGTGGACGGGGAGGAGATCGCTGCGTGGGGCAAGGAGGTCGTGGGGATGAGGGAGCTGGTAGTTTGAAGGGAAGCTGAGGACGTTGGCCAGGGGGCAAGGGGAAAGATGAAAATATGGGAGACTCCTGCTTCAACTGCGTTTTTGGCAGTTGTGGGACGGTCGTTGGCTCGGAGCACGGTACATGACTGGCACAAATAGCTGTTTGGAGGAACAAGGGAAAGGGAACACTGTATATTTCACATACAATTTGACCCACCATAATCAAATTTGTTAATAATAACAACCAGCAAATAGCTGAGCGGTAATGAAATGATACAGAACATGTTCTGTGGAAATTTCTAGACAGCACCAAAACTCTCATGCTGAGTTCTGTAAAACACCGCCCTTTTAAGGAGGGAAGAAGCCATCTGAAAAACAGCCTTCCCATCCTCCTGTCGGTCAGATGCAGCAGATGGATTCAGTTATGGCAAAATCAATAGAACGAAGAAAGGAACTAAAAGTTATCAGGTACCTGAGTGAGCACTAATACATCCAAGCAATAGAGTCAAGGCAGCAAAGGAAGACTTATTGCCCGTGACTGGGAGCTGAACAGGGAAAACATCTGAGGGAGAAGAAGGAGAGGAATCTGTGGGAGAGAAACAGCAAAGCAGAGCTAGAGACAGGCTGCTGGTGCTGGCGTTTCCCCGAGCAGCTCTGTTCAATGGCACTGCACAGGCACAGTGTAGCTGCTCATACTGGGGAGCAAGCTTAGCTGGCCTCGGCCGTGAAACTTGGTTAGGCAGGTTCCCCTCGCAGACTCTGCCTCGCGTGGTGCTGGGCAGGCAGGAGACCTTGAGTCTGAAGGTGCGCCTACACACAGAGACCTAACAGGAGTACAGAGAAAAGTTTGAGAAAGACAAGTCCACTGAAGCCAAATAAAGGTTGTAAGCAGTGAGGAGGGACAGGCAAGTAGCGTGCTAGTCTGATTTTTGAATCAGATAGAATAAAGTCAAGCTCCATGAACTGGCACTCAGTGATTCTTATATATATAAATATATGTGTGTATGTATATATGTATATGGTACTCCATGACCCACATGATGGAGAAGGTCAGAACAAATTCTCATAACGGTCTTTGCTGGCCTTACATTTTATGAATCTCTGAATTTATGAATTTATATTTGAAAGTACAACCCGCTCTCATGCCCAGCAAGAGACACTGCGGCTCGAGCAGCACTTCAATGGTGAGCCAAGTGGGAGCCTCACAAGGAGAGTAAAGTCACGAGCAACCAGGCAGTGGGGCTATTGCAATCGCTTTTTATGCTACTATTTAGGAAAAATCCTACGGATTTCCCAGTATTTTTTCCGTATGTGAAAAAAATAGCCGCAAGATCCAGGTCACAGCATAGGGACGAGTACCCAGGCCTTGCCTGGGAAGGTTCTGCTCTGCAGCTGGTCGTTTCGCACTGCTCATCTCAGAGCTGCCAGGCAGTTCTGTCAGCGCAGCGCTGCTTCCCGACCAGTGCACTCCATGGATCTTATCTCCTGTCAGTGCATCATGCAGCGAGGATTTTGTTTATATACACACACGCACGTGTTACACAGAGCTCCCCGGAGCTGCGCGCGTTATAACCTGTGCTTTGACCTTTTCCTTTCACTGGCTTTGATCAGACTGCGAGATTATTTGTTGCGGACTTGCCATGTATGCAAAGTAGATTTCGGGCAGCGTGATAAGGATAAAGCAGTGGGATGCTAGCTGAACAAACAAACAAACAAGCAAATAAACCCCAAACCGCTTCTAAAAATTGTATTTTGCTGTCACATGATTCTATCTGGGCTTCTGTTTGCAACATTTGATCATAACCACACTGGCGGCTGACCTTGAAGAGCCCGGCTGCAAATCTCCCTCTTTAACTTTGCTGGGTTCCTCCAGGTCATCCCATAACCCTCCTTTCTCTCCTTCATATTGTCCCACATAGATCATTGCTTTTGCAAGTGCAATATTTAAAATTGTAAACACTGGACTGTTTGCCTGCCTGCCTTGGAAACACTGCAGCCACTCCACCCATGTGCACATTCATCTGCTGCCCTTCCAGTCCGCTCAAGCCACTTCTGAAGCTGCGTGCCAGTTGTCCTCAGGGCTGGTTAGGGTGACCGTGCCCTGCCCGAGGGAAGGGTGCCCTTAGCGCAGCTCGGTGAGCGCACACGTGAGCAGGGCCCCAGAGATGCCCCAGTCCCGGGAGGGGTTTCGGTCAGGACTGGTGCCTGCTCAGCCATGGGATACAAACCATAGCTAATTAGGCTCATTCATTCCAGCCCACGGGGAGCCAGTTGTTTTTGAAGGGAACTACGTAGATCCTGGTCCCACATGGAGTGGCTGTGGCCCCGGCTGGGGTCATTTGGGGTGTCAGTAGGGACACGGCTGCCGTTCACCAGCGTGTCCCGGAATGACCCAAATGGAGACGAGGGTTGCGGGAAAGCCTGTCCCCCCTCCCCGGGCACCCCGTCCTGCCAGAAAAAGCCTTGGCAAGACAGAGGAAGCTGAGATTCCCTCGCTTTTGTATTGTTGTTGCCTTGTATTTTTGTTGCATTTGAGAGTCCTGGTCAGAAATTAGTTAAGCTCATTACACAAGGTAGTGTGAAAACAGAAGTGGAAGTTCCTGCCCCATATATGCCTCCGTCACTTCTCGGTGAGGTGCGGAGGTTTTCTGATGGGCTGTCATCCTTTCTGTCACTGTTTTTTTGTACAATACCATGCTCAAACGTCTCCGAAGCTCCACTTACTTAAATATAAACAGCAAATGAGATCTACCCAGACACAACTGTCCTTATGCCTTCAAACAAATTTGCTGTTAGAAACTGAACTCAGAGACATAGAGTGACCTTTGAATTTTACATTACACATCTGAAAAAGCAGCAACTGCCCAGCTTTCTACAAATTATTTGTCTTGAATTTAGTTCTCAAGTTATACATCGAAAATGAGGAATGGAGGAGAAAAAGTGCAATGGAAAACCTGACCTGATCACTCCGTCAGGCAAGAGGGCTGGCTTCCAGGCAAGAACTCTGACTTGTAAGGGTTTCTGTCACTGACAGGGTGTTCTGGTTTCGGCTGGGACAGAGTTAATTGTCTTCCTTAGTAGCTGGTACAGCGCTGTGTTTTGGGTTTAGGATGATAAGAACATTGATAACACCCTGATGGTTTCAGCTGTTGCTCAGTCATGTTTAGACTCAGTCAAGGACTTCTCAGCTTCTCCTGCCCAGCCAGCAAGAAGGCTGGAGGG
>JAVKLA010000014.1:29986208-29998458 GCA_034782735.1 Sagittarius serpentarius | reverse complement strand
TCAGCTTCTCCTGCCCAGCCAGCAAGAAGGCTGGAGGGGCACAGGAAAGTTGGGAGGGGACACAGCCGGGACAGCTGGCCCAAACTGGCCAGAGGGATATTCCACACCATGGGACGTCATGCCCAGCGGAGGGTGGGGGAGGAGGAGGAGCGCAGCTCGGGCGTTGGTCAGCGAGTGGTGAGCGATTGCATTGTGCATCACTTGTCTTGTGTGTTCCAATCCTTTTATTATTATTGTAACTTTCTTGTTGTTATTAGTGTCATTGTTAGTTTCTTCCTTTCTGTTCTATTGAACTGTTCTTATCTCAGCCCACGAGCTTTACTTTATTTTTTCTGATTCTCTCCCCCATCCCACTGGGTGGGGGGGAAGTGAGAGAGCGGCTGCGTGGGGCTGAGTTGCCGGCTGGGGTTAAACCACGACACAGGGATATTTCCTCTGGGCTAAAATGTTGGCATAAGAGATGTTATAACTCACACTTAAAAGCAATAGCTCTGAGAAGGGCAGGTACCAGAGAGTGTGCTTTTTTAAAACTCTGTTATATTTCTAATACTTGTGCAATGACCGTATCCTGAAAGGGGTGGATTTTCTGTCTTTCTCAGGCCTGATTGATTTAGATCAGAATAGTTATTTGCTTTTCAAGAAAGAGTTATTGTTCCCACGTGCAGCAATTTTTATATGGCCAACAAAGCTTTGTGATGTTTCTAGCATATGGCGTGAGTGCATTTACTTGACAGCTCACTTTATCCTTAGTCCAGGAGCTTGGGTTAGAAGTGGGAAAACACAAGCAGTGATCAGAAGCTCCTTAGCTCTCACCTGGCTCTTCTCACCGACTGCCTGTGTGGCTTGGGACGCTGGGCTAGAGCAATTTTTAAAAATGGCCTCTGAGCAGGACTGCCAAGTTTCTGGCTAGTGCGGGACACTGGAGGCCTTCTCCTTACACTGCTGTAAAAAATCCAATGCTTTTTTTCTCCTGAAGTGTTCACCTAACAACTTAACCACCTAAAAGTTACTGGACATAAATGTCTCTACCAGTTTCCCCATTTCTAAATGTGGTATGCTTCATCGACGTGCACGGAGAATCAGTTATTTAAAATCTATACAAATCTTTGATGTTCACTTTGAAGCAGTTCCAGTTCATACTCAGTCTCTCTTATGTCAATACAGAATTCAAGTCAGGTTGAATCGGGATGTACATATGCTATATAGCATAAGGAGACCTTTTTTTACTGACAGTCTAGAATGGTCTGATTTCAGCCCAGTTCTGATGGCAACTGATTGAAGCGTTTACTGCAAGTCCAACAAGTCCCAGCTGCAAGACCGTGTGTGCAAATGTGCAGGTCGACTATTGCCACTTACGCCAAGCGGCCTTCGTACAGGATTTCTGGACAGCTGGCAGACCAGGAACTCGATAACCAGCCAAACAAAGTGACAAAGTAGGGGATTGCTAAAATCTGTGATCTACCACCAAAGCCTGTAGAGCCAGCAGGGGTAGAATAACCCCCGACCGTATGTGCAAAAGGAAACTCTTCCAGTGTCAGCTGTCTCTGAATAAAGCCACATTCTGGTGATCGCTTCGCATGGCTTTCCTCCACGAATCACTGACATTCACTTTTTTCCAACCATTGTTGCTCTGCTGCATCTGGAGAAAATGGCAGGGCTATGAAAGGGCTGCCCAGCTTCCTTACAGCAAAGCGTTAAGTGTCCAGAATGAGAGCATTTCAGAAAAATCTGTCATAAAAACAATCCGCAACTCACAGGTGACCAGCCAAACAGAAATGTTGGCTGCTCTCAGGTAGCTCAGGCACTCCCCAAGGCCTTCTTCTCTGGCTCCTCGCCTGTCAGTGCTGAGGTGCAGAATGTTTTGCTGTGTCTGCAGCATTGCCATCCTGTGCCCCAAACGGGAGGCGTATGGGGAGGCCTCTGGGGCTGAGGTCTCCTTACAAGTCTTCATGCTGGGCTCTGCTCCTTGACCGGCATTTTTGGTGGGCCTGTGATGAATGAAAGTCATCCCCCTCATCTGTGTCATCACCCAAATTATATGCTTTCCACGGAGAAGATATTAGAGCAAATTTAACAGTAAACCTCTATATGAGGACAATCAATTGTACAATGTGGCATAAGGACCAATGCCATCATTGATCATCCGATGACAAGCAGCTCCTTTAGCAAGTATTGTCCTCTTACAGGCTGCCTACTGTTGTATTCCTAAAATTGCTAGGATCTTCTTAGATCAACCAGACATGGGTGCTTCAAAAGCAATTGCCAGTTTCTGAGTAAAATTTTCAGAAGTACCTTTGTTACTAAGCCCTGTTGACTTTGAGTGGTACTTAAACATCAAACACATGGTCAGGTTACTCAAACTTGTCCGGCCAGGAGTTACCAGAGGTTGTGCATAAGCTGAGTGGCAGTAAATGTCTGCGTGCATACAAATGCAATGTAATTTGACCTAATTTAAACCTCTCATATTATGAGGTAAGTTCAGAGCTGCTGCAGACTGAAAGCAGACACACGGAGAGGTATTGCAGCTTAGCAGACACGTGGTAAGCTGCTATGCTGCAGGAGCTGGGTGGTTCACCTGGGCTCTTATGTTCTCAAATCCCTTTCGAAAATGGAACTTAAGCACTTCCAAAAATTGCACAAATCTCGCTTGTACGTTGACAGCCTAAACTCAGCTTTGTGAGTGCCACATAGCTTTGGAGGCACTTTTAGAGGTGGCTGCTACCAATCAATAATCATAGCACTCGAGGGGAAAAGGAAAAAAAAGCTTTCGAAAACAAAAAACAACTCTGAGAGAGTTTCTTCTTCCCCCAACTGAAGGGACTATGGGACCTTGCAACTTACAATGATTTCTGACTCCCGTGCAGAACACAACAATTTCCCTCAAATAGTCACAGTGAGGAGATAACTTGGTAGTGGAAAACTGAATTACCATGTACTTAGCTTTATTTTCAGAGAGGTTTCTAATGAATTTATCATGTAATTTCCATAACAAAGTGTGTAATTATTCCTCTTTTTTATTGTGGAGATTTAATATTGAGTAGTAGCCTCAGGTCTATTGCTAAACCACATGCTACAATAAAGCTGTTGTTTTGTTTGATTTTAATTCTTAGACCTAACAAAAGGACACCCTCGCAGAGCTTGTTTAAAGTGGAAAATTGGCTACATCCCTTGAAGCCCAAAGAAAATATAATTTATTATACAGTCTTCTCGATGTCTTCATAAGCATTGTCCATTTTCTGGAAAGCCATAGCAATAAATCAGCCACTAATTGTTGTTTGAAGGTCAAGCTAAAGGTTTTGTTTTTCTTGCCATTGACTTCTGTAGGTGAAGAAACATTTGGCTTCATGGCTAGACATTCTTGGAATTAATTTTCCACCAGTTCTTCTGCTACTGAATGTCAAATATTTCTGCCTTTGAAACTGTCACATCGTTCTGAGGAGCTAAATCTAATTGCCACCTCTTTGAAATATTCTTTGAGCATTTCTGTGGCTTTTTAATTTTTGTCTGTATTCTTTCCTTTTCTGCCTTTGGCACTTTGGTTTTTTATTTCCCCCCCCCGCCCTCCAAAGACCCTTCTGAATCTAAGCGCCTTGTTAGGAGTCAGGCTAAAACCAAAAACTGCAAGTGAAGGTTTAGCGCTGTGTGCTACCTTCCTTAATACTTTAGAAAAGGGTCTCACCTGCCTCATTGGGCTGAGAGGGGGAGTGTGGGTGGCGGGGGGTGGCGAGGCAGCCACGAGAGTTTGCTTCATAGATGCCGTAGTCTGCACGGGAACAGATGTAGCAGATGACTGGGGAGAGACAAGTATGGACAAGGGCTGACGAGAGGGATGCAAAGGGGAGAGCAACCCTGGAAAGCTGGCTGGCTGCGGGTTTCCAGGCTCTAGCTGTGGGCCCTGGGAGTGCTGTGGGAAGGGCTGTCCAAGAAAGGCAAGAAGCCGTGATGAAAGTCTAGCAGATGAGGTGACCTGGAGTCTGGATGCTTTGAAAAGGAGCAAAGGCAATTACAAGGATGCAACTCTTCCCCGATTTCATCTCGTACAAGGAGCTGCTGGGGAGAACGGCTGTACGTAGGACGTTATCTCAGTTCCTTTCCCATTGCGTGGGTTGAGTTATCGTATACCACTTGGCACCAGTCCCAGGGGACTGGCTGCACCAGTGTGCACGTAGCTCTGGCTCTGCAGCCCGTTTCTTTGCTCCACATGGTGAGTCATGGTGGAAGGCTACCACATCGCATGGTGTGCATTGCAGCATCCTTTCTGCTACGGCCACCGAGGCTCATCTCACCTGCTCTTGGATGCCAATAGACATCTACACCTGCACTGGTCGTCTAAACTCACTCTATAGTTAATGGGGAGAAACAGACATATCTAAAATGCAGTTCACCTCTTCCTAAGGCAGACATCTTAAACAAGGCAGATGAATTGCTCTCCCAACATACCTATTTCTTTTCTTTGACTACAAAGGAAGTAGGCTCTGTAACCCGCTATAGTTAGTTTAGATGAATGCACTCTGCCTACCTGTAAGAACTAATTCTCTTTTTGCAATGTCAACATAGGCAACATTTGTTAGATTTTTGCTTCTTTCTACTGTTCGTTCTTTTCCAGACCACTAACTCTTTTTTCATATTTGAATCTCTTTGCTTTTATTATATGTATGATGCACGATGCCTGTTGCCTCTCTATTGCCTTGTTCATTTACTAGATACCAGCAACATGATTAGGTGCCAGTTCCATCACAAAATATTCACTCTGAATTCACTGACTGAGCAAAAGTAGATCTTCCAGTGTAGATGTTGACATGTGGCCCAATGAATCCCACCCTAGGTGAGACTTCTTATGTCCAGAGCCTGGCAGCCGCACAATGTTTTAGAAGCAGAGTGATATTCTACATCTTTTCCTGAAGAACTAGTCTTCCAGCTGAGAGAGGCAATCAAAATAGCAAGGACCGTGCAGCAGATTGGGAACAGATGATTGCAGAACAGAACTGAATTTTGGACGGGAGTGTTTGGATGTGTTGGATGGAAAAGAAAATCTGGGTCCATTCTTCTAAGGAAGGAAATGAGATCTTTGCACATAGACAGGAGAAAAGACTAACACGAGAGACAGAAAGAGGATTAAGAATATAAGAAATGAGTGAGGGCAGTTTGGGGAGGGTGTCTATCAACCTCTCTCATCTCCTGCTGTGCTACAATCAGACCCAATTTTAGGAATGCCTGGTGGTGCCCTCCTTCCCTGTGCCACCTCTTCCCGCAGGCAGCTCATGGTGTTGCCCCTGCCCGTGTCCCCGAGGAGGGAGCCTGGCCTCCAACAGCAGCTGAAGTGAAGAGGTGGGAGGGAAGGACTGCATGGGGAGATGTGAAGAAACTGTTCAGCTCTGTTCAAATGCGAGGGGTTTGTACCCTACTGAGATCTAGAAAAACAAGTGGAAATAGTAGCCATAAGTTTTGAATAAATAAAATAAACATTAAAAAAACCCCAACCAGTTCTGCAGTTCTAAGGAGAAAATAATATTTGATTAAAAGACAAAACATGTATGGGGTAACTTTTTCATTTCCTGTTCATGATGAAGGTATTACTGACATTATTTAAGCCGTGTTGAAGACATATAACGAGAGTCTAAGCAGATATAAATGTTCTTTTGGAATGTTATTTATAGTTCCTTGGTACCCAATGCCAAACGTTAATAAGGTTTATGAGAAACCAGTGGAGACTGTAAATTGTTAGAGTTCTAATTTAAATCATGTTGCTGACTCCATTTGTTTCCTACACATTGATCTGACATTCAGATAAATCTGATAAAATTCTCCAAGTTGGAGAGAGATTTGTTTTCTGTCAGTGGGAATCTAACTATTAGAAAGACAAGGAGTGATGTTATTGGGAACAAAGCCACAGGCAGTAATATACCACACTTGAATACTTTTTTATTTATTTAAATGTTACAGTATTTGATAAATTGCTTATGCAGCCATTTAACTGACTCTTCTGGAAAGTGTTTATTTGCAGTCACCTCAGTGTCAGCAGTGAAATGAGCTGGGACTGAAATTTCATTAAGAAAGTCATATTTCATTATTATGGCCCCAGCGATCATCACTCTGTATACATTAAGTACAAAACCTATAGAATGTTTAAATAATAATACAGCTATGGCAAAAAATGGGCATGAGCCAGACAGGATATTCACTGTTAATGCACTGGCCATACCAACAGCTTGGGCTTTTGTGGGCCAAATAGCTGAAAGACTCTGTGGGTCTTAAACTTTGAATTTCCTTTGATTTGCCCATTTCACATTGCAGCCTTAATTTCCTTCAGTGCAAAGAAAACCTCAAGGTACCTGCTCTGTGCCAAATTGAGCCCTCCTGCTGTAAAACCTGAAGGAGAAAACCAAAAAGGGAGGGAAAAGTTAGGAGGATTCTCCTTAGGATGTCTCCTCCGAACGCTTCCCTCAGGACAGAAGGTGGTTTCCCTCCTGCGAAGAGAGAGGTTACAGAGGTGGGTCAGTCCCCCATCCCTTGGACAACCACAGGGTCCAGACCAGAGGTTGGTGCCCTCCTGCTTTTGAAACTCCCGCCGTCTTCTTACCATTTAAGAACAGCTAAATTCAGCCTTTTTCCGAACTCCTCTGTAATGTGTGTCTGCCAACCAGCTTGCCCCAGTTCAGCTAAATTGGCTTAAATTTCTTCTCCCAGACTACAAGTCTACATTGTAAGGGTTTGGTATTCCTATGGAGGGACATGATTCAGAGCCTGTGAAGCCAACAGAGAGAGGGACGGACAGTCAAACAGGCAGGCAGGGCTGCAGCAGCCATGCTGGCCCGAAGCAGGTAAGAGTCCATGGCACAAAGCTCAAGGCAGGGTAAGGCCCTGCTAGGTGGGACGTTTTGCCCAGGTGTAGTCTTGCACCTTAATTTTTCTTCCCATCACATACCCTGTCACCTAAGTGGTGTGGTGCACCCCAAATGTCACACACTGACTCAGAAGCGAGATGCAATATTTGCATCTGACTGTGTCATGAAGGTAACTATGGGTTTAGAAGTCTCATTCTGAGGAAAAAAGTGTTTGGAAATAACAGCCTGTTAAGAATCATGACATGGACCACTTTTAGGGCTCCTTATGCCTCAGAGAGATTAATGATACGTGGAGTTTTATTCCTATTTTCTGTCAGTCAGAAAAGTCCTCAAGGAAAACAGGCATACAGAAATGAACACAATTTAGATGTAGTAAATAAAATAAATCATAGAAGGTAGAGTTATATTGGGGTTTTTTGTTTGTGCCTTTGAATATACCAGGCTGAACCAAATGAATATCAGAATATCACAGGAAAATGGGACCAAAGGGGACCTTGAAAGACAAGCAGCTCTTAGACATCTTATCTACACCTTCCCTCCCAACAGCGTGATTCAAACCCTGCAGAAGTCTATGTGTGTCACAGCCTTCAGTGGCTTTAACTCAGCTCTTCAGTGTTTTACAGTCCCTTTGGAGCAAGAGAAACCTAGCTTGCCTCCTCCCATACACCAAATAAAGTTTCCAAAATGGCACCTCTGCCTTGCTGACTACACTCTTTTCTTTTTTAATTGTACACGTGTATCCCTGAGAAACCTCACTCCAAGTTCAGGATAAACTCATGTTTCCTCTGCTTGCCAGCAGAAAATGAAAAGTAAAGCCCCATCAATTTTATTGCTCATAATTGTGGATAAAATGCAATATATTTGGCTCATATAAATTTGCTAGCAAATTATATTCAATAAAACCCTGGTGAGCAATTTAAAAGCATAAATCCACCCATGCTGAAAAAAAGCTCATAAATTATACAAGAAAAAGGAGTGATTTCATCAAAGAGCCAAGCTCTGCCCATGGAATGTTTCAATAGTACCGGATTTATAGTTTTCTGAGAGACGATTTATGATCCCTAATTTTCTGCAATAAAAAGCTCAGCAGGGATTCTCTGAATGAAATATCTTTTAAGAAATAAATAAATTTAAAAAAAAAAATCCATCTGAGAGTGAATGCAGACAATGCCATTCTTGGAGAGCTGCCTCTTTTGTGTTCCTGTTCCAAAATTAATCATGGAAGACCCTAATAAAGATTGCATAGTGCGAAAGGAAGACCATTAGACTGAAATAAATGCATTGCACAGTTGGAGAGGGCATTTTTAGTAATAAATTCACCTGTGATACTTCATAGCCATGGTCTTTAAATAAGGATAAAATTATCAGACTGGTTTAAAGGAAAGGTTAAACATTTCCAAAACACACAGAGATGATCACATCCTACAAAGAACCTGGGGGGCGCGGGGGCAGGTTATGTGCGCAGACATGATGTGTAATCACAGCTAGATGCACAGAGAGATTCACTCACCTCCCCTAATTTTAGGGCTCTGATTCACAGTCCTTGCCAAATTTAGTGGTGGTGGCTGAAGAGGTTACTGTTCCCGCCAGCCATCAGTCACCAGGCAGCAGGGACCGTGAATCAGAGTACGCATCTGTTGCAGGTCATGCAGACCAGGGGCTAAGGTGAAGCGAGAACGACAAGATTTAAGTTAATATGCCAGGCTGTGAATTATGACAGATGAGGAGGAAACTTAATGTCTCTTTGACTGCTAAAGGGATGGGATAGAAAAAACTCCAATCACCTTTCAAAAACTCCCACATAAATCACCAGGGTTGTGACCAAGAATTCCTGCCTTGAGAATCTGCTGCTGGGTGGTACACCATGGTTGTTTTTCAGGGTGTTATTATTCCCATTTCATTGATAGGAAGCTGAGGCGTATAAAGATGTAAAGACCTGTGTGAATGATCAGACAAGCAGACTGACAATACTGGGATCTGAGTGCATTGTCCTAGACGTCATATTGAGGACTGTCCTCCCTGTCTACCATACTAGTCATCCATACACAGTCCGTGATCCTAGTACACAGGGAGTGAGTGAGAGCAGTGAAACTACCTACTGCTGAGTGCCTACCATCACTGGGGTCAGCAGTAAACACGCAAAATCTCTCACTGTCCCACCAGACTTCGAGAAATAGAAAAAGAGTGAAGGTGCAGTTCAAGCAGATTTCCCATTTCTATTCATTGTATTTTCCCTGTTTATTTCTCCAGTGCGAGGTCTCCAACCTAGGCCCCCCACGCTTTCAACTTCCATGGCAAAAAATAGAGACACAGGCAGTTAGGGGCTGATCCAATGCCCACGCAAGCCTGTAGATGAAAGGACTCTATTGCCTTTGCTAAGTATTAGATTGAGCCCTTGCCTAAACCCACGTAATACAAATGAAAAGAAAATGCTTGAAAACATTTTGTTTTGACAGCAAACAATGGGCAGAAAAGGTCAGTGAAGATATTTGACTGACCAGTCTTTTTCTCGTCAAGTTTTATTATGAAATAGAACAAGAATTGCTGAAAATAACCTTGGTTCAACTAGCTCTTTCTTACATAGCACAGCAGACTCAGTTGACATTGCTTCAGGAAAGAGGGGCAAGAAAACTGCAGCAAGGAGGAAGATTTTTCATGAAATTAATTTAAACTCACATTGCAGCTCTGGACGACTACCAGCTAAGAGTGCTGAAGCAGAACAGCTGGCTGAAAGGAAGGAAGTGTGTCTTTGGAAAGGTAATTTGTAAGTATTAAGCATGCAAGATTTGCTACCTATCATCTATCCCTGCTCCAAAACACTTTACAAGCACCAGGCGTTTTGCCCATGTCTGTCCGGCAAGACCTGGGAGTACTTCCTAGCTCCTCTGCCTAGGTATTTACGCCAGCTACATCCAGTGTTATGTTGGGAGCAGACCCAGCTATAGACTGGTCCCCTCCACCCCATGAAGTGGAAACCCCGACTTATGGCCCAGGAGGCAACTGCAAAGTGCCCCTGCTGCTCCCCTGATCCGGACAGAGAGTATGTGCCTGGAGCCAACATACCCCATACTCTTACAACATTTGCGGCCGAAGCAGACCAGGAGAAGGCATTCATCAACACCTTATTCATTGTTCCCCTAGAAAAAAAACCCAACAGACTGCAGCTTGATCATTCAGTGCTCTGGCAGAGTTGGTTTTTTGTTGTTTAGTTTTTTTTTTCCCCTGAGGATCTGGACTGTATTTCTGATTCATCAAGAATGCAAAATAAGACCTTTTTTTGCAGGTATAAGTGTTCTAGTTATCTACAGATACTCCAGTAAATACATCTATATTCTTTCAGCAACTATTGATACCAAAGAGACTTTAGGCAATGTATACATGTAGCCATATATTAACACGTCTACTTGGCATCCCAGTGTACCAAAAAAGTAGCATTTTCTTATGCAGACAGTGGTATCTGGCTTCCATACCAAATAGCAATAACATTTATTTGAGTATATAGTAGAAACATCCCTACAAAACAACAGCTCCCCACAAAATAAAGGCATGCAAAACTGGAGCTCTGTGTTCCATTCAGTCAGCTGACTAGATTAAATTTCAGAGACAAAACGAAATCTCTTTTTTATATATCTTGGGGATAATTCTAACATTGCAGTAAATGAGATTTATCACTGATGCTGCAGCGTCCTAGTGTGTCCCCTGAAGTACATCAACTGGCTGACCTACGCAGGAGCTCTTTCTGCTTCGGAATCCCTGTTCCTGAAAGGGCCTTTTAAACGTTTCTTCTGTGGATCTGTCCAGGACTTGGACACAGCTTGGGAGGGGTGGGGGGAGAGGGGGAAAAAAAAAAGCCGTCTCTTAGTTATTTATCTTGATCCACAGAACAGATCCAAACCAACCCTCCAGACTTTTGCTTGATCCCATATGATAATTATTCATGGCATTGTGAAGCCTTACTGCATTAATACAGGCTCCCAGTAATCTGCAACAACAAAAACAGGATTTTTGAACAGCCCACCCGTTATTAGTGCCTAAAATAGCAGAGCTGGACCCCAGAATAGGTTATGTTCAGAGACGTGAAGGAACCCTGCCTGAAAGCTTTCCCTTTTTCTTGTTCAGCACAATCTAACTGACCTCCAAGAGATCTTGCAGCTACTGAAAAAGCATCCAAGCAAATAAGCCCGTTCCTCAAACTGAAATGCCTAAGCAGACATCCAAAAGGAGACAGAACAGCTAAAAGACAAATGGACAACAGGCATAAAAGAAGCAACCTGAGTTGGAGAAGAGTCCACATATCTAGACTGAAAACAGCCAGAGACGTACCGCCTGGGGAGGGGTCCGGCTTGACCAAACAGCCTCACAGGCAGCATACCTAAAATGCAGGGTAATGTTTTTGCATAGTGTGTTCTAGTAAAGTGAGAGTCATAAACATCCCAGAAACAAGGCTGGCAGGGATCTCAAGAAACCATTTACTCCATGCTTTTAAAGTGAGTCAGGCTAAATACAGCTGATACTGTATGTTCAGTCTGGTCTTCAAAATCTCTAATAAAGGTCAAGACACAGATATACGTGGAGAGTAAGGGAAGGAAACGAGTTCAAAACACACTACCGGCCTTGCAAATGGCTGAGTTCCCCAAGCTGACCTACATGTTACGTGCAACGTTGTTTTGCTGAAGCAATAAGCTACGTCTTTATTGTCAGTTACAACCACAAGTAGGAAGTACTGGGTGTTAGGATCAGATCGCCAGTGCTAATGCTGGGTGCCCTTATTTTCTTCAGAAGAGTCAGAAGACGATGAGGAAGAAGTGGGAAATGTCCCCTTTGAAAAAGAAATCTACTGTTATTGACACAAGAACAAGAGAAATACCTCAGTATGACAATGAGTTGGCAACCGGATCCTGATGGCTCTTCAATGTATCCGGGATCTTCCCAGAGTCACAGGCCATGGCAATGACTAGCCACGAATCATGAGTTATGATCCTGAAGTCACCCTCAGCAAGGCCAACATGTCCCCATATCATTCAGATTTAATGCAAAGGTTATTTTTGTCTGTGGTTGTTTCTGAGAGCTGAAGGCATGGGAGCCTCTTCCCAAATTTTGTGAAGGTATGACCCAAGACTCAAATGCCATACAGTCAATACTCAGCAGCACCCAACCACTATGGCTTATGAGAGGAAAATAGTAAAGGCAAATACTAAAGGCAAATATAAAAGGCAAAGGCAAGGCAAGGCAAGGCAAGGCAAGAAAAAAGAAAAGAAAAGAAAAAAGGAAAGAAAAGAAAAGAAAAGAAAAGAAAAAAGGAAAGAAAAGGAAAGAAAAGAAAAGGAAAGAAAAGGAAAGAAAAGAAAAGGAAAGAAAAGGAAAGAAAAGGAAAGGGAAGGGAAGGGAAGGGAAGGGAAGGGAAG
>JAVKLA010000014.1:29957469-29979038 GCA_034782735.1 Sagittarius serpentarius | reverse complement strand
AAGAAAAGAAAAGAAAAGAAAAGAAAAGAAAAGAAAAGAAAAGAAAAGAAAAGAAAAGAAAAGAAAAGAAAAGAAATAAAAAAGAAAAGGGAAAAGGAGACATGAATCTGGGTGTGTAATTTATATATGAGTGAAAGTTTAAACCAGTGTGATTGGCAAGAATACAATGTTACTAAAAGCCACAGACATGCTAATTGGTGAGTCATTTAAGTAAACCCTATTGATCTTGTAAGTTTGCCAGTTTCCAATTTTCACTTCTGCTTGAAAACAGCTCAGAAAATAAGACTTAATCAGAAACTCATGATTGGTGACTTTTTAATCCAATTTTTTAGCAAATGCAGCTTACCTATCTTGAGGGGTGCTTTTGTTTGACCAAGGGCACAGTTACGGAGAGCTTCCCTTTACTCACCTAAGCCTCCCCAGCACGGGCTGGAGATGCACACTCAGGGCAGGCCGGGTCCTACACGCTTTTCTCCTGCAGCTGCAAACCAAGATGTTCTTTTCAATGGTGATCTTTGCTGCCAGCAACCAGTTTCAGGTGTCTGAGGAACAACCACCTGAGACACCTCAGCAGAGGCAGGGGAATCCAAACGGTCACGCTTAGCTCAGCTTGATTTTCTGCGGTTTTCACAGCCATGCCCAGCACAGGAGTTCTGAGCTGCTCAAAACTTGACTGACATTGTCACCTTGCTTGACCGACGTCTAAGAGTTCAAAGGCGAGTTTAGTATGGCAATTCACGTAAAGGAACAAAAAAACCAGAAGCGTTTATCCCGTTAATCCATTCCTCCACTATTATTACTTGGGCTGTAGCTAAAGCAAACTTGGCAGAAGTGGCCGAAGCAGGTATCCCTGGCCGTCCACGCTGCTCCTCTGCCACAGGTTAGGAAGGCCTTGTCCTCCCTGAAAGGACCGTCAGCTGCCAGGCGGTCCTGAGCTGCCGTGATAGAGGGACGGGCTCCTTCTCCCCCTGCAGAGAGAGCATCAGTAAGCAGGCACAGGCTTTCCACATTCTTAAGCAAAATATTTACTTTACAAGCGCTGAAACAAAATTTGGAAAAGTGAAGAATAATATTTATTTTGACAATGTTAAATTGCATTAAAGTTGAAAGTGAAAATTAGATGCATGCACATACACCGAGGGCATTATCCACTAATCACAGGAACATAAAAGAACTGGAAAATACCCTCCTCCACTGCCACTAGGAAAGTTGGTCTGGACTAAATTACAGGCAAAATGTATAATTAAGCAAGCTATTATTATCCAGTGTCTTAGCAGATGCTGACCTCGTTTATGGTGCTTTGGATAAGAATTCAAGCAAGGGTTGATTTTCCAGCTGTGTCCATGATGCCTTGGACCTGTTGTACTGCCCCAGAAATTCCCAGCGTGTTAGCACTGGTGTCTAAGTGCGGTGCTTATGATTTCATATCCTCCTCGGCTGCTGACTGGGGAACTTTTCTTTAGCTTCTTGGGAAAGAGAAAATGGCTTTACTGATCTGTCAGCCAGGCTTTATACTTGAAACCTGTGTTTAATTACTTTGAAGAAGCTTTAATATTCCACCAGTACAAGGAGTGTGGGGGGACCTTCCACTGCTGTGTTATTCTCTTATTTTTATTTTTTGCAGGTGTAGGCTTGTGGCTTAGTTACTGAAATAATAATTCTGTTGGAAATATCATTGGCATTAGAGATGAGCTGCCAAAGTGTTATGGGCTCAGTAATTTGTACATGGAAATGAGGATCCAGGGAACAACATAAACATCAGTGGCCCGAGGAGCTTATGATTAAAACATGATGCTGAGCTTTTATGATTTCTACAGCTAATTAGCAAGATTTATAAGCATCTAACAAAAAACAAGGCTGAGTACAGTAATGATCCTTATTTTCCACTCGGAGCAGAAAACTACTTGGTTCTATAATAGCAGGGAAAGGAAGAGAGGAACACCCTTATCTCTTCATTTGCCCACAATTTAGCCTAATTGCCTCTCTCTTTTCCGTAGGATGAGTGGATGTCTCTCAGGTGGCAAGCATGAAGCCTGTGACTTACTCACATCGATGGCAGTACCTCATTGATTTAGTAGAGAAAAGGTTTCCTGCTGTTTCTTTATGGCTTCAGACTAGTACCAGTTTTGTTTTCCAGCAGCGTGTTGGGGGAATGCGAGAGGTCTGAAAAAGCCGCTTCCACCAACATACACTTGGTTGATTCTGTTTCCCAGAGGTGCAAAAGAAAAAAGGGGGGGTGGGGGTGGGGGTAAGAAGAAATACCAAGCTAGCCCGTAGAGGAACGAAGGGCTTAGTCTGCAGCCGTAGACCCACAAGGGTCCCTGCTTCTCCCCAGAGGACTTCTGGCCGGCAGCACCTGCGTGACCTGCCTGGGACGTTCCCGGTGTGCGCCGAGGGGCTGTGTGTGACCCGAGCCCTTTCCCTACGGCTTCCATATTTCCAGAAGCCCAAACATTCTCACATAGTCACGGACTGGAAAACTGCTGGCCAGTGTGTAAATCTTTTCTGTTCTGCCTGGACAAACCTTTCAGCCAGAAAAGGAGACACCCTCCAGAAAACTTGATTGCATGGACATCTCGTCACATAGGATGAGCCTTGCTGAAAGCGTAGATAAAAAAAGATGATTGTTACTGAAGCCATTGGCAAAGGAATTGCTCCAACACAGACCCACAGCAACTGGTCAGATGCGATGACTGGTTTTGTAGGGATTGCAGCTAGCTCCTGTCCTCCTGTTCACCCAGATTTGCCTTTGGGAAGAGCCCCTCCAGCCCCTGCAGGCGTTGCCCTTTTTCAGCTTCTGCAGCAGGCACTTCTCCCATGTCTAGCCACGAATGCAAGGGCCACAGGTGGGTCTGTGCTCCCCTGGCTGGGAATTGTCACCCATGGTGGGGGACTGAGAGCTCGGCCGGGCTCCCAGCTGCCTGGGCAGCAGTGCTGCCTTTGGCACAGAGCTACGTGGAGGGAGACGTGCTGTGTGTACAGCCATCCCGGGCAAACCTGACCTTCAGAGGGCTGTACTTCATTTTTTGTCAGTTGTAAATATCTAGCGGCAGGCACAGCATCTTCCCCTGTCCATGGAAAGTGCTTTACCCATTCTGTATGTCGCCACAATGTAATAATTAAAAATACACCGTCTTGTTACACAGTTAGTGTGACCACAAAAGTCCATTTATAAAGCTCCACCTATTTATACTGGAGCTGTGTTTCCTCAGCTTAGAGGTATACAAATACTGGTGTGTCATGAGTAAGAGTATCCTAGCATTTTGTTATTTTTTAATGAACCACTATCATCACCTCTTCCAGTATTTTTTTTTTCTTGTTCCTGTATTACTAGACAGTTGGCCTAAATGGGTATAATGGGATAATTTCCACTCCAGCAATGGTTTGGCGCTTACGTTAAAAAGTGTCTGGTAGCTGGTGCATCCTTAAGACGAAGAGTTTGCCGAAGTTTATCCTGAAAGCCACACTGAAGTGATGCCATACTCTCCATTTTCACCTCCAAAACCAGTCCATTTTTCTGGTGACATGGAGTGGGAGCAATTACATTGAAACATTTTTGGAGAGTTTCTGGTCTAACATTAGATAGGGAGGTTTAGCCAGCAAACTTCCACCAAAGTGGCACCTAGCATCCTGCTTTCTTGGCCAGAGGTGCTTCAGCCCACGGGGATCTCTCGTCGGCCTCTCCGACTGCAAAACATCCAGTGAGAGGAACACCAGCAGAGCTTGACCGCATCGTATAAACTCGGGGCTGCGTGTGGACGCAAAGGTCTCAAAACAGGGCTGTGGGTGAAAGGATTTCACCCTGCTGGAAAGCAGAAAGTGGAATGAAGGCCTGGGCTTGGCCAGGACACCAGCAGAGCTCAGGCTAGTACTAGCGGCAGCGGGAGGGGAGCTGGGGGGGGTGGGGGGCACCCCACCGCAGGGCAGCCCCCCTCACCCCTCGCCCTCCAGCGTAGGGAGCAGGGTCCGCTCAGCCTCTTTTACAGGTGTGCAGGGAAATGGAGGAGCGACAGGCTGCCGGGGCTCTCCTCCCAAGCATGTGTGCTCCAGATGTGCCAGGAGCGAAAGCCAGCCAATACGGAATATTATTTATAATAACAATAATAACAATATTAATAACATAAGAACATCTGGTAGCGTTTTTTTTCCATCTACCATTTGGCTGGAGGCAGAGCATCCGGGTGACATGACAATCGGTATTTCTGTTTCCAATTTAGGCCCAGCTCAGCTGCTGCAGTGACTCAGAGACAGGCACTTCCAGGGACGCGGCCCCAGCTCCCGGGCTCGGCCGGCCCCGCAGGTGTCACTCCTGCCACTGCCGAGGGCAGGAGCACCTAAAATCATCTGGGTTTGGGTTTCCTTTATCAGCTGTTTCATGGGAGATTGCAAGGGGGTTTTTACACTTCCATGGCTGTTTTCCATCCCGCCCTGTCAGAATGTCATCCAACTACGACGGTGTGCGGTTTCAGACAAAAACAAAAACAAAAGCTAGCTGTTTTGAAATCAAAACAGAAGTGGCTCTATTACACATTTCACACTATTGAAAGTATATTTGACTAAATACGTATTTAAACCATAGAATCATAGAATTGTCTAGATTGGAAAACATTTTGTTATTGCTTTGAATTGTAAGGCTTCCAAATGCGTCCAGTAAATACACCACTTCTACCTACAAAGATTTTGGGTTTGGCACGCAACTAACATCTAGCCTAAAAAATTAATGCTGTGATTAAGAAAGAGTCCTCTGGCTTTTCTTTCCTCCATATACTGCAGAAAGCTAAAAGCTAAAATTACCATGGGAGCTGCAGCAGCTGCTCCTAAAGTGTATATAGATAGTTGTAGTAGAAAACCTTTTACCCATCCTGCTCGTCATTAGTTTCTCCCAGCAAGCTGTAGGCTGGGGAGTTGATTTCTTCGGGATCTAGTGTGCAGAGGGTGGATTCCTCAGTTGTGGAACAGGCATTTGCTTCAAAGTAGATAACGCATTGTGCACAGACTCTCATCTGCTATAAATTTATACAGGTTGATGACAAACTTAAAATGTGCACTATTAAAACTTCATGTTCAAGAATAATGTTCATTTAAGTATTCAAACGTTCTCCCTCAAGTCATTAAAGACTGAGATTTATGTAGAGCAAATGAAGAGACCCCCTTATGCCTTTGGATGCATGTATCCTGTTCCTGTCCTTGGGATCAGCCAGCTCTGCACGCACACTCGAGGACAAACTAGGCCCCAACACTCATTATATTATCAAATTTGCATATGAAGCAGCAAAAGTTGCTGATAAACAGAAAATCTAGGCCTTTGGCTCAGCACTTGTCCAATTATTAAAATCAGTTGCTTTAGATGGCATCTTAAATAAAACCATTTCTCCTAATGCACTTTACACACCACTCTGAATAACAGGTTTGATAAATCTAATTATGCGGCTAGACCTCCTAGTTTATGCAGCTGAATTTATAGAGCAATGCAAGGCTGCTCCCATCACCTTTGGCTCTAGTGCAGTGATTCTTAAAATACTTAAGGTGAAAATTTCAATAGTGCAGCACTATTCATAACTAGAAAAAGCCAGGAATTTGGGTTAATTCTGCCTCCAGCCTTATTTTAATCCCCACGTAGGTTCCCTGTTGTCACCAATATTATTAGTGTATGAAATCTGCTGACTGCTAAAGTTTGGGGAATTCCAGTAATGAAGGAATTTCCATACCCTTAAACCTGACACATTTTCTGAAGCAGATGCTCAGCTAATGTATATTACAAAGCTCCCCTGGTTGTTTCAACACTAACTTAGAGTAGCCGAGAGCCTGCAGCTCTGGCGTACGAGTACAGGGCCAGGCTCTCATTTCTCTGCCTGGAGAGCCAGTGGCTCCCCTTCCACTTGGGGATGCTTGCAATGCCACCCAAGTGGGGACCCAGCACCCGCCTTTCTTCAGGATGTAGTGGCTGGCCCCGGGTGCAGTGATTACGGGGCAGCACACAAACAGACTAGAAATTTGGCAGCTGAGCAGCCAGAAGAGATTGGGAAGAAGCAGAGTGGGAATGAGCAGACCTAGGAAGAAGAAACTGGGAAGGAACAAAGAGAGAGCTGTAATCAGAAATCATCTGAAGCAATGCTGTTAATATGCTATGCATAGCAATGTCCTTGATGACAGTCCAGGACTCTTGGCTCGGGCCAGGAAACTGTCAGCTAGAAAGGAGTAAGTCATTAGATAGGTTCATACTATTAATAGCAACAGTGCTCAGTAAATCTTACCTTGTGTGCTGTAAACAAGTTTTTATTCCTGTGGTTTAGGACAAGTCCTTCCAAATCCAGAATTTATCTGTCTCCCAGCTACACAGACCAGCGATTCACCTTCGCAGGCAGAACTGAAACACTGCACTGGTTGTATACATTTTTCAGCATAAATAGGTATGATTCACCTTCCTCTTGAAAGATTTTGAGCTTCTCAGTACAATTTCTCCTCCCCTTCCCGCATCCTACCTCTCTGAAACAGGGTCTTCACTCCATTCTGCAGGGCATTCCCTCGCGTACAAGCTCTTTTGCTTTATGTGAACTGAAGAATTATCTGTGACAGTCATCTGGGAGGGTGAGAAGTGGGTTCCTGCCTCTCTCTGAAAGACTTGGTGTAGTGGGACAGTGGGATCCAGATCTCCATGGTCTCCAGAGAGGTCTTGCAGCCTGGTGAGACAGCCTTGCCTCTTCCAGTGCTTCCTCTGAATGTGATAATTAAATCCTTGAACCCAAAGGGAAAACTGAAGTCCCTCATCACAAAGCTTTCTAAGCCTTTTCTCCTAGAAGGTGGGCTAAACAGCCCTAGTTCCCCCTGGCAAAGGAGGGGTTTCAAACTGGGTGTCCCACAGACTGGGTAAGCAGGTAGACCTGGAAGTGCCTAAATCCCTTCTCAGTCCTTCGGGTCTGTCTTACTTTACCATCAGAGGTAAGCAGTGAGCCAGCCAGTCTTTGAATACCGAGTCTCTGTGCAGCGGATGACTGAACACCTTCGGGCAGTGGTGCTCTGCTCCCCACCCCAGGGCTTCAATAGTCTATTACTAAGAAATCCTGAGTATCAACATTGATTTTCTGGTAAGATTGCAATTACTTTTTAAAATGCAGGTGTAGAAGGCTGATGAAAGGTCCCCAGAGCAGTACGTGTTATGGTGTCAACATCAGAAATCTAGAGAGGTTATCAGTGATTCACTCTCATATTTCTGCAGGCATGTCGTCTGAAAGAAAAGCTTGTTTAATGCTGAGCATCATACTATTTTGGAGGGACAGAGAAATCAAACAATAGGAGAGGGCACACACACTTCCAGCCAGACTGAAAAATATCCCTAGGAATAAATACTGCAATTTATTTTTATTGGTTTATGCCTCTTTCCAAAGGTTGCCTTTGAGCGTCACTCACAGGCAAGACACCTTCCTCTCCTTCTGGGCAAAAAAAAGAAAAACCTCTCTCCCAAAAAAGGCCTGGAGGGGAGCAGATGCCGTCTACCTGGCAATTAAATTTGGGAGTCTCCAAGAGCTTCAGGATCTTCCAATGCACCAGTGCCCACAAATTTGCTTGAACATTCAGACTTGTCCTTGAGTGTAGAAAAAATGTTGACTAGATTTACTCTTGATTTCCAAAAATAATTTATGGCCTCTCTGAGCACCCATGCATGCACCGGAATACTTGACACTTCCACCTACATACTTCTGAGTGTTTCAGCCATGGGACCACAGATTACTCTGTCTTCTCAAAGAGGACGCTGCTAGCAGCAAAGCTCCCTCCTGACGCCAGGTTAGCATTGCTGTTAGTGAGCTGTGGGCTCATGCTGGGGCGGGGGGAAGGAAGACAAAATACATCTTGGATTCATAAAGAGAGGACCCTGGAGCAGTCAGTAAATGGAAGAAGAAGTGAAGATGACTAGTGTCATACTGATTGCTGTCAGCAAGCGACTCAGAGCACAATCCCTTCCAAGCTCTTTATAAGGCAGGACAAAAGCCTAGGGCTGGGGAAGAGGAGAAGCCATCCAGCTCAGTGAATCAGGATGGACAGTCCAATTCTGCAATGGGTAAATAAGCTGGTCCAGCTCCTACCACAAAATAGCAAAAGCTGGAGGGCTAAGCCCACTTAACTTTAACCAACTTTTGCTATGTGGGACCTTAAACCACACATTTTGGAGGATCAAGAAACAAGAGTGCTACTGGCTACATTACAATGAACAAAATGAGCAGTAAAGTGACTGCATGTGGGTAATAAAAATAATAGCCGGTGGGAAACATGAGGAATCATTTAAATGATGCAAGAGAAACGATATACATCTGAGTATATTTTTCACAGGCAAGCAGATGAAAACTGGTCCTCCAGCAAAGCTGGGGTACAGCCAGGGACTTAGATGTTGCAATGTTTTAATTTGCAGATTTCCTGTTGCCTAGCAGACTCCTCAGTCAGGAATTAGACAGTCAAGATACAATTCCCGGGGAGAATTAGGTGCCTTAGAATAGTATTCCTAGAAACCAGCACACTGAGCATGAAGTTATTTACACTGGCCTGGAGAAACCACAGAAGAACAGAACAGGACCACAGTCAGAGACAGCAAAAATCCCTCTCTCTGCTCAGTCTTGAGTCTCTTCCTTAAGGTAGGTGTTCAAGCCTAGTTAACTCTTTGTCACAAAAAAATGCTTTGGTCTTTTCTTCACCTCTCATTGCACTCAGTATCTTGGTAGCTAGATCACTCTCCACAAAGAAGCGAAACCTGCTTCAAACCTCCATGCTGCCTGACCTGTGGCAAGGATTTGGTCCTGGCTGCTGCACATCACATGCGAGCATCCACATGAAATCAGGTTCACCTGCACCCTCTCCCTCCCCCAGCGACTATGCAAAGTGAAACGGCTTCAACAGGAGAAAGTGAGAAAAGCTCACCTTAAAACACCGAGAGAAGAAGTAAGCTGAATGCCGACAGAGGATGTCAAGAGTACGGCACTCAAGCTTTTGTTCCAAATCAGCTGGAGTGTGAGTTTCCAAAAATACTCCACTTCCCAGGTCAGCCTTCTGTCTGCTGGGTAACATCTGTCCAATACATCCTGAAAAGCCTAATTTATGGCTGCTTGCAAAAGCAAGACCCAGGCTGAGGATAAGAGTGAAGGCCAAACTACAGCTACTATGGGGGAAGACGTGCTCCATTTAAGAAGCTGCTGTGCAAGAACTTGGAGGTAAGTGGGGCTCTGAAAAGACCGGCCACACCAACACTGAAGCTGCGGTAAGCGTGACAACAGACAGAGGTTTAAGTGGACAGCATGGCCTTTCAACAGTGCCTAGAAATCAGGATTTAGGTGCCCTGAGAAATCTACCCATCTGATACTAACACAACAATCCCATAGCTGCCTATACTACTCACAGTAACATGAAGATGCAGATGAACTTTGTAAAGCTTAATGGGGAAGAGTTTCACAGCCAGCTCTTTGTCAGCATTTTCTCACCCCTGTGTTAGGCATGGAAAACTGATAGACAGACTCCTGTTATCTTCCCTTGTGCTTGCTGTCTTGTGAAAGAAGGCTCTGCTCTCCCTGAGGAAGAGAAGCACAGCTGTGTATTTCTTTTATATTGGATGCAGTATCTGTTGAATTCTGCCAGAAATTTACCTTCTCCTTATGCTCCCTTATTAAGTGTACAGGAGTAATGTTTATGTGAAATTAGCTGAGAGCTACATCCAACTATCCCAAAGAATATGTATGTGATTTTATCCAACTAACAGTAAAATGCTTCTGCATGAGCAGAATCTGTTTATGTAATATTATAATATGGACAGCTGTAGATTGCTTGCAAGCAACCTCTCCACTGATTTTGGCTGGTATGCAGACCTTAAGGCACTGAAGAAACCTGCTTTAAACCAGTTAAAATTATACTTCTAATTGTGAAATTTAGAATAATTTTGAAATTCTAACCTTAGAAAATAATTTTGAAATTGGCATGAATTACACATGCTTTAGACTGGTATTACGGATTTTTTGAAATTTAACATAAATGTGCACTAAGTCATTTTCATAATGATGTTTGCAGTGCCGTATCACTCCCAGTCTCAGATTCAGCGGATTTCTGTCTCTGTGGCTGCCAGTGAAACTCATATTTCCTTCTGTAGGCAAGTAATTTTCAGCAGTGTCTTATCTAGCTCCTTAAGACAGGCTTCCCTACTAGATAAACCACTGCAATTTGAAACCACAGGCAAGCAAACTGCAAACCTCTTTGCCCAGAATGACTAAACATACAAGCAAACATGCTCATGATAAGCAAAAGAACCTTTGAGTTAATGACGATACATGCCAATAGCCATCTTGTTTTCTGCTAAGAGAATATTATAGACTGAAAGGATTGAGATAAGTAGGACTCAATGTTGTTGTAGATGTTTGATTTGACCAGTTAATGAAACGTGCTTCAGAAAAACGTACCAAATCTGATCTGAGTAAGAAGAGTCAAAAACCAGATCATTTTTCTGACCATACGAGACCATCTCCCACCTCTCAACAATACCCCAGACTACTCCTTTGTTATAATTAGGGTTATGTGGGGTATTACTGGTGGCAAAACTTTGCCAAATACACAGGACCTATTTAGCAATCGGCTGGACAAAACAATAGCGAATAGACCATGAAAGCACTAATCCTCTGCTGGCAGAGATGGACACTGGATGATCTAATTGACCTTCTGCGTTTGAACCTTGTCATCTATCACTGGCTACAGGCTGCTGAAGAATGAAAAATGTGTAAGATGAAAACAGGTTTAACAACAGAAAAAGAAAACACAAATGCAATGCAAATGCAGAATGCAATACGATTGCTCAAGATGCAAATTATAACCAGACCCAAGGACAGATTAAGAAATGATGAGTATACTCAGAGTGCCAGACTCCAAATAGTAGGTTACTGTAATGCTTCCTTTTTAACCCCACTCAGTCACTTAGCCAGCAGTAAACTTCCTTTGCAGGACGTGGATCTCCTCATGTTCAGGATGTAGGTAGAAATGCACATTCAAAGCTCCAATTTTACTTCCTGGTCTACAGCACATGAGAGACAACAACCTAGACTTCGTTTTACAGCTGGAAGAGCTGCTCATCTCATCTGAGGCAGCTGAAGCCTGGATAAAACCTGTGTCTGGTAGAATTGACACATCACCCCTGAATACAGCTCTATCAACTCTTGATTTCTCAGATTTTACACTAAAGAGTATGCCAATGGTAGTGCTGCAATGAGCTGAAAAAACCGCCTTGGATTTCTACTATAGTCAGCCTGAAAATCTTTGGTTTGTGGAACAAGTTAATCCGCATTGCTTCCATTTCTGTGATTTGTTATCAAATCTGCAGCCAGCCCCTTTAGGCTAGCCATGGCCTAAGGACAACAGCATGCCAAGTGCCTCTCAACATTCTCTCTCCTTCAAGATGCAACCACGGAAGCATTCTCCATCCTTATCCCCAGACTCAGGCCCATCACCCCACCAGGCAAAATACAGGAAAAGAGACTGTGCTCCTGCTCTAGAATGCTCTCCTTCCTTCCTTCGGGAAACAATGGATTTGCTTCCCAGTTCCTAGTAAAGAAGCAACTCTAATGCATCCCTGCTTTGTCCAGCTGAAGCTCAAAAGCAGAAATTTTATAAAAGAGAGAAAAGAAGGAAAAGTGCTTGTGAGGGGCCACAGCTCTGCTCTCTATCATCTCTGCTACTCAGCTCGAGGTTCATAGAGCACCAGGGTTTCTACAATACCAGGAGATGGCTGGTAAAATGACTACACCTTGCTACAAACATACCCACAGCTTACAAGACGGTTTGCTGGGAAGTGTCACTACCTGCTGGAGAAAACAGCGGGAACCAGTCGCTCAGCCATCAGGTTTTTATGGGTTGGTAGGACATACTGGCAGGCATAAAGACATTTTTATTATCAACACTTCTAATCAAATTGTTTGATTACAACATTAAGCTAGGATTTTGCAAAGTGATTAGCTCAATTGACAAAGATTTTCTTACTTATTACTTACCCTTTTATCCAACATAGAGTGGGATACAGAAAGGTTCATAGACTTTTATAAGACTACATAATTCTTCAATTAAGAAAGGTTGAGAAATACTACCCTTATTCAAAATATTCAAAGACATTACAAATCCCCCTGCTCTCTGCCATATGACTTTCAAAGCTAGATTAAGAAGGGAAAAATATAACCTTAAAACAGACAGATCAACCTCTCCCAAGGCCTTAGCTGCAATAGAAATAGAGCTGGAAGTATATGAGTGACCCTTTATTTTGCAGTTTTCCAATTTCTTCTCTTGCAAGTAGAACTAATAATAACTTTAGGTTCATTTTATTCCTCAGTCTCTTTAACAAAAGCAATTTCTGTCCTCTGTCTCTAACAAAAGATCCTCAATCTCAGCATTACCCCAACAGCTCTAATAAACAGTAATGGGTCTCCACTGAACAATTTCTTTGCAAATCAGATTGACACAGAACAATTTCCTTGGCCAAGAAAACCAAGAGTTCAGCCAAAAAAATGGAAAAAAAACCAAAACCTTTCCCCTCATTTTTCAGGCAAACACACAACTGTAATAATATTTGAGCATATTTTATCATCAAAATCAACTACTTCACTCTTAAACAACTTACAATATTTAGCCAGCCATCCAACTAAACTGCTGGTCTGTCCAAACAATTAGTCATATTTTAAACCAATGATAACAGGCAAGATCGTGGTTTCCATAATAAATAAAGTGATCATTTTTAGTAGAAACCATACTTTGTATCTGTTTCTCCAATATATATGTTATTGTATGTATATCAATGTAGTTAATACTCAGATGACAACTGATGGAGAATAGAAAAGAAACCGAGGCTGGCGTAGATCCTACCTCATCCTGAGTTTCTGCTTCTGGGACAGGAGTCAGGAAAATGAAAGGTCTTGATAAACTTCATTCTCCCATAAGTAATGAGTAGGAAAGAGGAAGGTGAACCCACAAAGAAACCAGAACAAGATGAGACCTTGGGATTTCAAACTCTCTTCAAATTCATATAGACAGAGGCTATTTCCTTTGGGTTTAAAACCCTACCCCACCTTATTGCTCTGTTGCACATTGTAAGTAGAGGTCCCAACCATTTACCTGACTGAATTATCACAGTATGTTCCCAGAAGCACTTCTATCACAGGAGAAGTCATGTCATTGGTGCCCAGCCCAACAGACCGGCTGCTCTACCACCTGCAAAGGGGTGGGTGGTTTAACTGGCATAAAGCAAACACATTTGGAGCCAAGCACATGACACATTTTGCTCCTTCCAAGCCCTGCACCTCTGGGCACAATGTCCTGCTTCAACAGAAAAGGCAGAAAATAAAGCAGCTCAACACTGCAATGCTGGCATCCCACCACGGTGGGGAGAAGGGGAGAATGGGTGTCCTTCTTGGCCTGTGACACCCAGGCACAGATCCCTTTCCCCTCTAACCGCCCATCCAGGCAGGTGCTAAGAGGGGACCCGTGACTGGCTGCTGGTGCGTCACCTCGAAGCCGGCCACAGCAGGACCCCCTTTCTCACAAGGACCAGCTGAAACAAAGACTTGGGACCTTCAGAACGCAAACCCATGCTTTGGTCAGGGTTTCTTGGGATGGGTTTCGTTGTTGTTTTTTTTTTTCAGGCAGACATTTATGTAACAGGGAGCACCTGAACTGACTGAAATCTAAGTAATGATGTGGGGAAAGGAGAGGGGGAGGAATGGGGAAAGGAGTGGAAAAGCTTGGTCATCAGTAATTCCTTACCTGTAATAATTTCTAAAGCTGGCTAAGCACCTAAGCATGTGCAAAACTGCATAGACCAAAGCCTTCCTCTGGATCACCTCCAAGACATTAATGCATCTACAATTATAATTAATGAGATTACAGATTTCATGAGATCCCATCATTTCCAGCTCAATGTAAGAACAATAACTTTGGAGGGGTCAGTTGCCCTTTCTTATCCAAAGGACTTGCGCCAATGTAAAATTACTAAGTGGGAGGAGAATTAAAGCATGTCACCGGGAACTGGACAATTTAAGTCTCTGGAGATATACATCTGGTTTTATAGTTCATTCTTGGATATTTTTCTTTAAAAGCCTGAAAAAGTACGAGCAATTGAATACCAATTAAACCGTTACAGTGTCTGCAGGGCTTTTTTTCCATTACAGGTTCAATAACCTAAATGAGGCATTTTAGTTGCTTCTACAGAGTCCAGACTTACAAAAACACACACACCCCCCACCAACACACATGCACACAAGCCCTTGAATGCTGAAAACCCTGGTTTATAAAATCACATATTGAGTTCAGTTCTGAGGAAACTCGGAAGCAACAGTGCAGTTAAGTATCTGATAGGACAGCCAGCAGATAGGGATCATTTTGAAGAAAGGCACCCCTTTTGTCCCACTCAGAACAGCTATATTTTTGACAGTGAGTCAAAGTACATTCAGCCATTGTAGCTACAAAGGCATCCTACAGTTATGGCAAGGAATACTGCAGAGTTACAGCACTTGTGCTTCGAGTTATAAATAAAGCAACCTGTGGGACTGGGTGCTTAATGTTTGCAATTCAACAGATATTCTTTACCCCCTTTTTCAGAAGTCACTTAGGTATTAACACAACAGATTAGTTGGACACTTTAAAACCTGCCCTATCCAACTTTCCAGGTGCTCCAAATCTACAAAGCAAAAGGCAACTGGTACCAAAATAGAGTCTTTGGGTACCAAGCTTACAGACGGCAAAACCTTAAGCCAAGAAGCGGTTAGATTTCCTGCTTTCTGCCCAGACTATAAAGAGGATGTAATATTTCATGGTAAAAGATTGCCATGGAGGATATTTGCCTGCACTTTTTTTAATAAAGTCTATTTGGCAGCTATAGGAGAATGGACCATTAGGTATTTTTCCATCTCTAGCATCTATTATTCTAATTTCATCTAGGAATAGCAGTCCAGTATCCATCTGTAGCAGTGAAGGCTAGAAAGGTAGAGCTAAGCACAGACATAAAAACACAGGCTGCTGGAACAGCCAACACAATCAGTTGTCCATATCTGGTAGCCAGTAATCTGATAGTTTAGCCTCTTACCTTTAAGACTGAAAATATCCATCATCATAAAGTGGGAATTCATTTCCAGAAGAACAAACAGAAAACTCTGAAAATAATCCTCTAGGCATGTGCTGGAGGTACCTCACCACCCTGTCCTCTGTCTTTGCACTGATGTGTTGCATCCTGTGAAGAAGGCTAAGACAGACTCTCTGAAATGTTGTGATGTTTTTCTCTTCACCTTGTCACAGCTCTGCTGAGTGATGGAGGAGGATCTGAATGGTCTATTCTCTCTGGAGTGAGAGAATAGTGTCAACACTGCTCTAGATTTCAGATCTGGCAAAATGTGCCTGAAGGTGACACGGAAGAACAGTAAGTTTTAAATGACATGTCCATTCTCATATGACTCCTGTGAAAGTCTGCCATTAATAAGATAAAGCTTTCTTAAAAATTAAATCTTATTCTTCCATCTCTCATACTGAGTACGTCAGCACAACACTGAGTTAAATAAGGCAGGCATTTATTTTAGATTTGGAGTGATAAGCACCAATTACTTACCAGTTTTAATGAAATTCTATGAGTACATTTTAGTCCCAGCCCCATCAGTGCTCAGAGACTAGCAATGCTCCATAGATAAATTAGTCTTTCTTGACATTAGCAATCACAAACATTCCATTTTTCTTTGGAAACCCTAACAGCGTTGGGTCTTTCGTGGAAAAATTCTTTCAGACAAGCTTTGAAGATAACCGCTACGATAAAGGATTAATTCTCTTAATTTCCTAGGTCTTGATCTGTTTGCTGTAGTTCAGTATAAAATAAAGAATACCTTCCTTACAAATGACAAGTCAGAGTGAATGAAACCAGTTGTGCAGATTACAATCTTTGATGTTTTACTTTAAGATCATACTTAATTGTCCAGAAAAATCTAGCAATCATTGACAAATCCACTTGCATCGTTGCTCATGGTACCAAGCAGTTTACATAACCTGTGTTTTGGTCAAGAGAACGTGCAGTATATTGTGGACAATTACTTTATAGTTTACCATTAATTTCCCCACTAATTTTAAAATCAGTTTTTCTTTCATGTGTTTTCAGTACGCTCCTGTGGATCATTGGTTCTATCCAGTTAGAAAGCAAATGAATGTAACCGGGGCCCACAAGTGCTAAAATACTAAATGCTACAACAGAACCCTACAAAATTACTAGTTTCACAGATAGATCCAGATTTAGATTTACAGATCCAGGACATTTTGCTTCCCTGATCTCCTAGCACAGAAAAAAATCCCAGTGGATGTTCAGCATTGTGAGTTGGTTGTGATCAAATCTAGAAGAAAAGATGGTGGAGTGGTTTGGGAGCTAGCCTGAGACTTGGGAGATGTTAATTTTCCTGCTCTACTATGATGTCATGTATGACCTTGGGCAAGTCACATTTCTAAGACAGAAATATCTATTTCCTAAGGATCTTGTGAGGACAAGTGCATTCAAGAATGCAAGACACTCAAATCATAGAAACATAGAATCACAGAACAGTTTGCGTTGGAAGGCACCTTAAAGATCACCTAGTTCCAACCCCCCTGCCACGGGCAGGGACACCTTCCACCAGACTGGGCTGCTCAAAGCCCCGTCCAGCCTGGCCTTGGACACTGCCAGGGATGGATGAGGCACCCACAGCCTCGCTGGGCAGCCTGTGCCAGGGCCTCACCGCCCTCACCGTGAAGAATTTCTTCCTGGTATCTAATCTGAATCTACCCTCTTTCAGTTTAAAGCCATTACCCCTCGTCCTATCACTACACTCTCTGATAAAAAGTCCCTCCCCAGCTTTCCTGCAGGCCTCCTTTAAGTACTGGAAGGCCGCTGGAAGGTCTTCCCGGAGCCTTCTCTTCTCCAGGCTGAACAGCCCCAACTCTCTCAGCCTGTCCTCATAGAAGAGGTGCTCCAGCCCCCTGACCATCTTTGTGGCCCTCCTCTAGACCCACTCGAGCTGGTCCTTCTCTTTCTTATGCTGGGGGCCCCAGAGCTGATGGTTTATATAAATACATAAAATAACTATGCAAGCTCTGTGGCTGGAACATTTGCAGGATAAGGAATCCTAGGTTCTCATATCATTTGTAGAAAGAATGGCCACAGCACTACATAAAAGGAGTCTTCACCCTGCATTCCTGAAGGCAGATGTTCCACATGGAAAAATATTCTCAGCCTCAGAGATGAACACCTACTTGCATTTCACACACAGAAAACCCCTTCAGGCTTCAGGCAGGATATAAATCTGGGGTACCCGTTGCAGTCACAACTGCTGCTCTGTCACTCTTGTACGACTTCATCGTCTCAGCATACAGCGTACAAATACCTCCCCCCCACCCCGAGTATACACATAGCATCGCACTCCAAACACCTCCCAAAACTCCTCTGCATGCTGCTGTTTGCTGGGTAACTGATTAACCTGCTACACAACACTGCTGCTCCCCTATACTATTCAGGGTGGGATTAAACAGTCAGTGATTTCACACATTGAGTCTGGTTTATGTCCTGCTACTCAGACCTTACCCACACAGCCAAGGACTGTCTCATCAAACCACACTCAGAGAGCAAAAAAAAACCCCAGCACATCCTCACACCAGCTACCCAGGCATGCTTTTTGAAACGCCTGGGTCAAAAAGTTGCAGCATCCAAATTAAAGGAATCTCAGGCCACCCTTCAGCTGACAGACTGAGAGCAAAGAACTGATTTCTCAGTAAAAGTCAGTAGCCACTGAGACGTAAATCCAAATAGGACAAAGACCAAATCAGAAACACATTAAGCTCCAAAAGGGCCAGTTTCACAGGGCTGGAAACTATTATGATCCAAATCAGCTTGGAGAGCGAATTTGTGTAAGGAAGACAGAAGTAATAATTAGGAGGTATTAAAAAAGAGAGCACTGAATACCTAAAGATCCACAATCACATACAAAAAGGGAAATTTTTGCTGCTGTGAAACATGCCGTGGCTGGATTTTTCTACACCTTAAAACCCTCCAGAACCTGAAGAGAGGCTGCAAGTGCCCAGGGCTGCGAATCTCTTCACGCCCCGCTGAGGTGCTAAATCCCATGGACCAAAAGCCAGGTTGCAGCTACACTGCTGATCCTCATGGTTCCTCTGGGTTAACTTTGGCACACTCTGTCCCTGGATCACAACAAGAAAAGAAAGCTTTCAGCAGCCACAATGTAGCTCTTCATTTAAAAGAAAAACACAATAAAGCATAAGTTGCAAGTGAGTAAATAACCCCCAAAGGCAATCCTTCTCACTTCAGTATATCTTTCCTTTTCTCAAAGACATGGTCAATCTGTGTTGAGAAAGGCAGCTAATGACTTTTCTTCTTCAACCTTCCGCCATTTTAAGTTTAACAAAGCCCACTGTTACACAAAAGACCATCAGCTGCTTTCCTTCTCCTGCCAGGAGTTTCTTGGGCGATTCAGCGAGGAGCTGCACAGTCTCCGCAGTCAGCCTGAGGTCTAGGACCGATGTGACAGAGACCACAGTTTCATGACCACAGCAAGCTGATCCAACAGCTTACCTCCGATGGAAGGAAATTCACTCCCTTGCAGTAATTTTCTTCCGCAAGAAGAATAGTTTTCTGCTGGCTAAGTTGAACTGGCACAAGAAAGGCTCCAGTAAGAACGAGAGCCAGTGCAAGAGTGGACAACTCTGCTGAGCACAGTGTGAGAATAGCTAGGACCAGGGAATAGGGAAAAGGCACAAACCCCCTCTCCTTTCAGCAGCACTGCACTGTCACATTAGCTTCCCCGCTTGTGAAACCGCAGGCTGAGGACTTGCTGCCGAGCAATAACTCATCTGCAAAACCTCTCATGAAATGTAATCTGGTACTCCCAAGCAGGATTTGTATCTCACCCATCAGCTCCCCAAAGTATCATACATATAAAGTAACAATCTAGTGAAAGGGGAAGTAAAATTAGCCATACAAATATTTAGATAACTCATGAAAAAAAGGAGAAGTAGGCAGCAACTCATAGAAATCGTAAGCCAGAAAACTGATAAGGCAGCCAAAAGGACAAAGGGAAATAAATTCTGTAACTGCCAAAAGACACTAAGAAAGAAGAGATTTTGATGTTTGGGTGTTTGCTCTCCTGTGTGTTTCTTGAATTCTTGTCTTTTGCTGTATATCAAAACCAAATTGGTTCATTTTTTGATGGACAAAGTAGATAAAAATGAAGAGGCAGAACTATTTCATAAATATTCTTACCCAGGATTATAGAAGCAGCAGCTGATACACATATATGAAATGAAGATGAATTAGCTAGCCTCACTGTAAACAAAGAGTTTCAGTAATAAAATAATTACCAACTACAGCAAGTCTTAAATGAGCAAGTCTGAGTCATGCACATCCGAGAGCTCTAGAAGAGCAGACCGACAAATGCTCTGGACTTACTCCTCTCCACTGACTAGAAGGAGACTAAGAGGACTGCTTTAGATATAGAGGTTGACATGGAACATCAGGTGAGTCAAACCTCAGCCTACCTATTGATTGTCAGTGTGTTGCAGAAACTTAGGATATCTGGAATAAAGCGAATGTTGTGCCAGTTTGGTACAAGACAAAGTACTGGTCTGCCAACTTGATCAGTGGTATCAATCTTGATATGAAACCCAATGAATAAAAAAAATTAAAGGAGATTAAAACAACCAATACCACTCAAAATGGATATCTGGAAAGCAGGCTTTCTCAAACTTGTAGCAATTCCTGAAAGCCTGCTATGTGAAATTCTAAAATACCAGGGTATTGTATGGTTTAAACAACCCAAATTTTGGAAGTGTCATTCCCAAACCATGCCTGATTTCCATAAATCAAGAGAAAATGAAGTATCATGAGAAACAATAAACATTTTGTCCCATTCATTGGTAGTGAGTTAAATGGATAGCTCTTGTTAATTAGGTATACATTTCTAAAGTACAAATGATTCTTAGCGAGATAAAAAAACAGAGGAAGGATTCAAAAATCTCCCATACCTTCTTGTTCTTGTAGAGTTGAATGAATTAAAAACTTCTATCATATTAGACTAAAATTGTATAATATTCATCATTTACTAGGTTACTTTGTTAAAAGCTTTAGCTTTCTCGGGGAGTTCATTTCAATCCATTATTGCTGTAAGGATCACATAGGCCTTACTGTCAACAAAGAAATTTCTGTATTATCTTTTACCTCAATTCTCTTTTCCGAATGGCACGCATTATTACCACTGAATACAGTGAGAATGGCTCATGCAAAAACAAAATCTCCTTGTGGTTTATGTTACGGACTTTTAGATTCTGACATGTCAGCCTAAGAGTTACAAGTCGATGGAAAACCAAAGCAACCCATTAAAATATTTTTTTTATTATTTCAAAAGAGGGATTCAAGAGCTGCTGATTGTTGATAATTAGAAGATGATTAAACAAAATATCTTTAAAAAGAAGCATGTCCAAATTCATGCCTTGTTTTTGCACTAATACTACAAACAGGTGGATTGTTGCAGATGTTCTCAAGGGCACAATCTGAAGGCAATAGCTTTATATAGAACTTATAAGGAGAATCCATTATCCTGAATAACTCTTTCTGCTCATAATAGGCTAAGTAGAAAAAAATCCACCTGCTGCTACAGAACTCAAAACACATTTGCAAAGGTGGCCGTCAGGGAAGTACTTCTTGCTCACAGACTGTGCACATTTGGTATAGAAACATGCAGAATGATGTCTGAAAATACATCCCAGTGCTGCCTCTCCTGACTGAAGGACAGGCTGCACTTCAGCTGAGACATTTTGCCTTCCTCTTTCTGCCTCAAGTCTACGTTCATCCCTACCTCAAGGTGTCCTGAGAAGCGAAGAAGAGCTCAGTCACTGCGCGTATCCCCAGTGCCGTCAAAGCGGCTGGGAGGCAAGCTGCAGCAGCCTGTCAAGCACCTGCTCACACCTGCTGAACTGCCAGTGGAGAAAACCAGCAGCTAATGGTGCCGAGGAGCACACCCTTTAAAAACAAAGCCCTCGGTCTGGGGGAAATGAGTGGAAGGGGTAGGTCTCCTGCAGGAGACCCGAGGGGCTGCATGGCTTTCTGTGCTAGCAGGCACAGACTGGAGACAGGCGACGCTGCTGCCTGCACCGTCCACCATGATGCTTCAGCAATGGCCACCTCCTTCACAGTCTTCAGATTTGCCAGAAATTGTAAGTGGTCCATCTGGGAAAGCTGCTGTTGCTGTTGTTCATAATGATTAACAGAATATGCCATAAATATAACTGGTAGTATTTGTATTCCCTCTTGAATTGTGTTTGAGTGGTGGGGTTTTGGTAGCAGGGGAGGGACTGCAGGGGTGGCTCCTGTGAGAAACTGCCAGAAGTTTCCCCGGCTCCAAGCCGGACCCGCCACTGGCCAAGGCCGAGCCCATCAGCGACGGCGGCAGCGCCTCTAGGGTAACAGATTTAAGAAGGGGGACCTGCAGTGGAGAGGGGATTGGGGTGTGAGAGAAACCCCCACCCAGACCCCGAGGTCAGTGAGGAAGGCGGGG
>JAVKLA010000014.1:29925457-29941276 GCA_034782735.1 Sagittarius serpentarius | reverse complement strand
TGAACTGAAAACACAGCGCTGTACCAGCTACTAGGAAGACAATTAACTCTATCCCAGCCGAAACCAGGACAACCACTCAAAATGAAGTAACAAAATTGAATACGGTCTGCCTGTACTGCAAGACCCACAAAGGCATTTAGTGTTTACTTGGGCATCAAGTTACACTTTGGAATCAATGGGAACTTCGGCATCTAGGCACCTCTGTGGATGGGATTCACAGAGTTCAGTCTTCCAAGAAAAGCATATGCAGCTTTCACCAGTAACCATAAGTTCAAAGATCTCTCTCCCACTATTAAGCAGCTTGCTCAGGATGAAAAGTTTATCAGAAACCGAGGAGAAAAAGGAAAAGACCAAAACCAGAACACTCCCTTAAATCACTACCCAATTTATTTTAAAGAAATATGTGGCAGTTTTGCAAAAGCTCTAACTCCCATCATAAAAACATTCAAGTGTGATAGAAATAAGGATCAAATGCCAAATAGGACAAACTTTTCATGAATGCAATAGCTACTATTTTACACAATATAGCCAAGAATTCAAGCTTACCTTGAATTCTTTCACCTTTTCCATGGTTATCAGGCGCCTTGATGTGTGGCTGGAAAGCATCTGCTCACAGTTGCTAATAAGTTTCAGGCATGGGTGGCGGGGAATGATCTCTTCTGTATATCTGGAAGAAATAAACATTCATAGAGCTGTAAGCTCGTGAACTGGAAGACTTGTATCTGAAACTAAATTCATACAGATTCTTCACAAAATGGCTTACACTAGGAAGTTGCTGTGCATTTTAATCCGATTAAAGAAATTCAAGTATTGGTGGCTCCAGAGTTTTTACATCATCATTATATATTCCAATCATCTTGTAACATAAAATGTGTAGAATTAATTAAAACCTCACAGTAAAGAGATCGATCCCTCCCCCCCCATTTCCTACATCTATTTACATTATGTTAATGTACGCACACAGGCCTGCCTGTATATAGTTTCAAGTAGAAAATATCTCAGCCAGTCAGGAATAATGACTTATCCAATCAGAGCTGTGATTTTAAAAATGTATTCCACAGTCAACATATATAAAGCTGCAGGAACAAGAGACTTAACTCTGGCTCCCTAAAAGGAGACCATTGTGCTTCAGTTCCAAATCATATTAAGCAGCTCTTATTAGACAGTGACATTCCTGGACTTCAGAATTTGGTGTTACAAATTTATCACATTGTAATTACTTTTTCTGAAGGGAAGAAAAAAAAAATCCATTATCTTTTAATATCAGACGGTAGCAACACTGGCTTGCAATTAAATCCTGTCTATAGAAGCAAGCAGTTACAGTGTTTTAAATGCCCCCATCTCATAAGCATACTATTTTCTATAGCAACAGCTTTCTCTAGATTGCTTTCAATCCTTCTATTTCTCCAAAGGCTGAAAGAGGAATTTAAATATTTAAGAACTGTGCATGGGACTATAGGAGCAAGAAACACTGACTTAGCTAATGAGATAAATATGAGATCAGACATCCTTCCTATATACTGAAATACAGATCAGCCATTTAGTCTTAGTTTTTGTAATAAGCTTTCCCGTAATAGTTACTACGACATAATACAGAAAATGGCATATGGTATTGCCAGTGACTAGGATTTCACATAAAATGCTTGCTCTCATGATTCCCCAATGCTTGGGGGTCAACAGATGTCAGACTAAACAACTTTCATACCTATCACTTGAACTTAAAAGATAAAAAGGAGGAGCTTCCTATTTTTCCTGTGAAGAAGGGGATTTTCTGAATGCACTTTACAAAGTAAATGTATTGTTCCGGAAGAAAGAGAAGTCAAATGTAACACCACTCAAAACAGGATCCATCTAGCTGCTGGTGGAAATCTTGACATTTCTTAAAGGTAGTAAGAGCTGTTAAACAAGTAAGACAATACCAAATACAGACTTGTAAATAGGAGAAAACCCAAACAGTACTGCTTCTTTGCACTGTTCCAAAACTTCCAGATCGCAAAACAACCTTTCAGTCACTTCTCATGTGTGGACTCAAGTCACTAGTTCTGCTAAGTGAAGTCAGAACATGCTTCTGACAAAGGAGAATCAAATTAATTCACAACTGTTTTTCCTATTACACAAGACTTTTGATGCATCTAGTACCACCAGACTGCCTCTTTCTCTTACAAAGGCAGGCACTCTGCCACTACATCTTAAAAGTTTGTCTTCATAACCATATAAAAGCCTGACTGCAAAGGAATTAAAAGAATTCAGACTCAACAAAGATTTCAATGTCAGATTGAAAGAATAAACTTTGGAGTGAGATGCTGTCTTGCAGAGGGAGAGATCATTATCACTTTGTTAAAAAGCCTTGTCTGTTAGCATTAATGCATATACTTCTACATTCTTTCAGGTAAAACTCAGAACATTATCAAGTAAGAAATATAGTACCAGTGGTTTTAACAGACATCCATTTTAATCCAGTTTCGTTTTTAATTTAAGATAATATACAAGGATCTCAAATAACACATGAACCTGATGGCAGGTGTTGCCAAGGGGTATTCGATAACACAACATATTAGTAGACAGTATCTTATCTTCCCCCACATACTTGCTTTAATGTTTGTTCTTGTGTTCATCATTACAGCTGAAAATAAAGTGACTATACTAATATTCTGTGCTAATATAGTGACTTCAGTATTTCAATTCACAGTAGTACGTATAAATTCACTTTTTAAAGGGCAACCCAGCTACAGCCTGAGAGAGCTGACCTGCCCAAAACAACAACTAAAGTAAAACCAGAATGTTCATATTTATCTAAAGTTATACACTTTATACTGCTGTACTGAGGAAGCATGCCCTTACCAATGTTCAGTGAGCAGATAAAAAGCTCTGCTATCTCAACAAACAGAATAAACTCAGTAATTCCAGAGTTTATTGACCTGGAAGTCTAAGAATTCACAACCACACACATTTGTCAGCGTTAAGCACGTATAGACAGACATTTTGAACAATTAGCTATAATACTGTTAATGGCATTCACTGTTTTGTTTGTGAATAGTCTTACAAGAAAAAAAGCCTAAGATACAAATTCTATCATTAAAAAAAAAAAGCAAGCTACTAAGTGTGCTCTTCTGTTACGGAAGCATGTAACAGAAATGGCTCCTTTTGATTTCCAAATTTTCAAAACAGCATGTGATAACTGTACGTAGGACTCTCACAAGACATTTCCATGGTGAAAGCACAGACAACAGCCACTTTGTATATCAGTATAGTTTGACTGTACATAGAAACATATGACATTGTGGAAGCTACCTTCAGAGCACATCTGCATCTGGAAGACACTTCAAAACAGCCACTGTACATCAACTCCCCACTTTACGGTGAAACAGCTTTGGAGAAAAAAAAAAAAACAACCAACCAAAAAAACCCCCCTGAAAACCTATCTCAGAGACACTGAAGTAAGATATGCAAACAGCTGTCTTTCCTTTTAAACCCCGTTCTAATCCCAGGCTGCACTACTGAGCAGACAGCATCCTGCAGTCTCTGCTGGCCTCTCTCGTCCTTAACAGGGCTGCTCCCATATGCTTCCTGCCTCTCACTGCCATCTCTTGGTCACTTTACTTTTGTTTTCTCAGAAGAAAGCTAAATTAGTAGTGCCAAACCCCAAAGAGCCAAGAATGTTCTCTTACAGGACCCTGTCATGCACCTCTATCAACTACTCTAGTAGAAACACATACTAATAAGAGCCTTGCTAGTACTACCTTAGAAAATTATCTTCACCTTGAAAGTCTGATTTTCTAAGCTTAAACCTCAACCCAGTGGACATGCATTTGCAAGGACATGTGAAAGCTTTTTCTTTTTGGTAATAGTCAGGAATTATCTCCATGCAAAAAAACTTATTTCAAAATCTGCTTTCCCTCCTATGAAGTTTTAAAATAGGAAGCCAGAGCATTACTATGGAAGTTCCAGCTATACTATGCCCCAAAAGAAAGCACAGTGAGCATGTAGCATCCGTTCTGACATATTACATACCAGAAATCAAGAATACATACTCAGGCCTGAATATCGGCAGCCAGTAAACTAATCTTCCTCCCATCACCAGATATTCTGCCGCAAACTTCAATAGGTCAAAAAAGATGTCACTTAGATGATAACTGGATGAAACGAAGATGTGATTTTCTGTGCTAAACAAAAGATTTACAAGTGTAAACATAAAAGCACAGGTAAAACCTGCATTTTTAATTAAAAAAAAACCCAAACAAAAAACTAAACCAAAAAAACCCCAAACCACAAAATAGCACTACCTGAGATTTGCAAAACCACCTAGGACAACTCAGGAGTACAACTTCTACTATGAGGAATATGACTTCCCAGATTCCCCTACTGGCTCTTTAGACTGTCGTCCTTAGTACTTGTGGAAGTCAAAGAATCACAAGCATGTTGGGAATAGTTATTTTACACAGCATCTCTCTTAAGGGCAATTTAGAGTAAGAGGCAGAAGACAAGCGAGGCCAGGCAGTGGAGAAGCCATGTGTTATCTCTGAACAGAATGGAGGAGTGGAAATCCAAGACAGAAGGTTATGGTAAAATAGAGGTATTCCATTTTAGACTGATTTTGCAGCTTTCAGGGACTGAAGAGAACTTTCTGAGAATAGGAAACACAAGGTAATGGTGGTTTACAGAGACAAGAAATAGGATCTGAAATCTGAACACACGCAAATGATAAGCAGGGAGAACAAAACCAAAAGGATTTCAAGAAGTCACATACTAGTTTTGCAAACAGAAAAAGGGCTTTTCTTAATTATTACTATCATTTTTTTTAACTGCTGACAGCCAACCAAGAAATAATAAAGATTCTAAAACTATGACTGCGTTTCCATTAAGACATTTATATTCTACAACAGACAAGACAGCTTACCTACCTTCTTTCAGCTGACTTAACCATTTCCTTTTGTGAAACCGTTCTGCGAGTAGCCTCTCTGATACCATATGGTGCTATACAAAGCAAATGCATAATGCAGAGATGAGAACCTCACCCTTTGTCCAAATAACATACAATTATATTATACATACACAACAGTGCACAAACTGTGGCTTATACAAAGTTAAAAAAAAGAAAAGCTTTTACAAAGTAAAAGTCGGTAAGGGTAACTTCTTCAAGACCTATTAACAGTTTCTTGCTCCAAAAGGCTACTTTAAAAACTGTTTCAAAGAAAGCCCTTCAGCTGAAGAGGCTTCTAGCAGCCAGATGTTTGCTACACTACAAAGGACAATGCTTTTCTGTCTTGTTCATTAAAAGATATTCCTTGTGTTTCCAACATGTGACAAATAATCCCAGCCTCTTTTGTTTGACCGACACAACCACCTCTCCTATAGCACTCAGCTAACCTTTTTCAAAATGAAATTGTATATACTGAAATTTCTTGCCAACACATTACACAAATGGTAATTCTCACACAGACAGAGACGAGCCAGAGATGGTGGTCTCACACATTTTTGTGCATTTCTAATAGAATAACATACTTATTTCATGTTCAACACATTTCTTTTTGTGAGACTTGTTTCAGCATCATGGAAGCACCAATACAACCATTTTGTAAATGCAGAAGTTGTGACACATTTGCAAACTCAGTTCTAAGTCATATTAATAGTCTACATTGTCTTATTGCCAAACAGGCCAAACAAAAATTAGCAAGCAACCCACAAAGAAAAGTCATACTCCCTGCTCCTAAGTAATATGAATGTGTCATCATAAGAGCCAGCACTAGAGATCAGAAATTGCTGCATCAAGGTCTTTTATTTATTCCCTTAGCCTTTTATTTATTCCCTCTACTCCCTCTCATGCATGACAAATGGTGTTAAGTACATAGGTTTCTGAAAGATCAGAGGACCCTTTCAAACCACTAGTGCTTCTAGTGGTTAAGGGTATCACAAATGCATTAAAATTTCTCTTTGGAAGCATTCCAATAAGCACTTCACAGAAGTCTCCAGAAGTCCATCAGAGCTGCACGGCAGACTCCACTGTGTTGCAGATCAAGTCCTAACAGCAACATGGACCATTCTGATACGAAGTCTCTGTGCATCAATAAAGTTACACCTTTACCAAATGAGACTTCTTCGAAGGATGATTTACAGCCGTCCTGACTTCTACTGGCAAACATAACATTCTCCCAATGGAAGAAAGTATTATCGCCAGCTCTGTTACACATTTATAACTATCCTTAAAATAAACGCAGAGATGTCAAATATAGATCCGATTTCCACAGTGCTGCTCTCAAAAGTCATCTTTTGTAACACGGAAACTGCACATCAGAGCACTCATCAAGACATTAAATCAATGTACATAGGCATAGACATAGGAAATAATCTTTTAGTTATTGTTATTAGGTAGCAAAAAGCATGAACAAACTTACGATCTGTAATGATTGCATCAAACAGCATCCCTTTTCGCCATATTGGTCTTGAAGAATCAGAAACTAGTGCATCAAGGTAATATTTCTCTAAACCATACTGTTGGAGATTAGCTCTGATATTTTCATCTGGCCCTCTCCATTTCTGGTTCTTTCTGCTTGCCTTGCCTGGGGCAGGGTGGGGAGGACATGGAACAGAAAAAAGCATACTCAACAACAAACTATTTTATAAGAAAAGCTTTCATCTCTTTTATCCTTTAATTCAAAGGAAAAGAATTAAATGTCACATACAAAACCAGAGTTTATCTCCTGCCTTATACTATTCACTATCACAAATATTTGTGATAAACTTCACAAGCAGCAAGTAATAATGAAAATACATGAGAAAAGTTCTGACGCACCATCTGCATAGGAGGTCACAGAACACTTTTATAAAAATGTTTGTTTGTAAGATGTTCTCGCTATTCATCAATCATAATCCTGTCCAATAAGTCAGGTATAATTTGCACTGCCGTTTTTCAAGAAATAAGAATGGGATTAGACTTCCTGGGTTACGTTACAAGAAGCTTCCTACATCACAGGCTAAGAAAGCACACAGCTATAGTGTATAGTGTATAGTATTTGGAACTTTGTTTTAGTTTTCATTATTCATTTTATTAAATATTTCCTGCTTAAAAAATAAGAGAATAGCTTAGCTAGGATACATGTAAACTGGTCAATAAAAATTAGCATGACCAAATAAATCCTGCGAAAATTAATGTTCCTTTAAAATCCACTAAGTATCATCTGCTACCGTTGGTATTCTTGAACGCCAGAGAGTAAGATTTCAGTGGCTTAGAAATATGTAACATACCTAATCCATGGATTGTGTTGTAATCTATATCAGTACCACACACATATGCTCCAAAGTGTGCTGAGGAGATCAGAAGGCCACCTATAAAGGGAAGAAAAGGGGAAAAGTATAGATTGCTGTCATAAATGTTATCTGCGTTAGGATTTTTTGCTCAGGAACTTCAGGAGTTTACACCAGTTGCACACTAGACCCAAAGCTAGACCCAAGGAAAAAAAAAAAAAAAGCAAGGAAAAAAAAAAAGAATTAAAGCTACCAACCAGTTAGAATCACTACGCAACTATAATCAGAGATAATGACACTAAGTCCCTTGTCTGTTATACCTGGTCTTCCTCATCTTGCTATACCCTATGTCAGTCCTTATCTCTGGAGACTGTTCTTAGGAGTTTGTTTATGGTTTTCTCTATTTCAAGACAGTAAGATCATTTAATCATTACATGAACCAAAACTTTCAATTCTACTTTGCAAGGAGCAGAATTTCAAATTGCTGGCAAACAATCTAAAAAATCATCAGCAAATGGCAATTCTACCATGTCCGTTCTCAAAGTCAGTCTCTTTAACTGCCTAATATCAAACTTGTTGTATAATGTAGCCATTCCCTGAGTAAGAAGCAATGGTAAAGAATCTTGTAAATGTAAGTACCTCTAATGTAAGCAGCAATATACAAAATTTTCTGTAATAGTTTTGCAGTGTGAAAGCTACATACAGATGTATTTTTAATGTGAGTCTGTGGCCTATTTTGTCAGTACATTTATTAGCATACTCATCCTGCAATTAAACTAATTTTTTAATCACTACTATTGTGATCTGCTTTCCTAATTAAAAAAAACAACTACCAAAAAACCACGTGTCATTTCCCCTTGAAACTGGGCAATGGTTGGATAGCCCCCAGAAAAGAACAAATGACATTATCTCTTTAACAGCTTCCAAATGAGCAAAAGGACAGACAGCAGATTACTGTCCTGGTTTCAGCTGGGATAGAGGTAATTTTCTTCCTAGTAGCTGGTACAGCGCTGTGTTTTGGGTTTAGTATGAGAAGAATGTCGATAGCAACAACTTAAAACATCAGGGTGTTAAGTTGTGTTTAGACTCAGTCAAGGACTTTCCAGCTTCTCATGCCCAGCCAGCAAGAAGGCTGGAGGGGCACAAGAAAGTTGGGAGGGGACACAGCCAGGACCCAAACTGGCCAAAGGGGTATTCCATACCATGGGACGTCATGCCCAGTGTATAAACTGGGGGAGTTGGCCTGTGGGAGAAGCGCTGCTCGGGAACTAACTGGGCATTGGTTGGTGAGTGGTGAGCAACTGCATTGTGCATTACTTGTTTTGTGTATTCCAATCCTTTTATTATTGTCATTATTGTCATTATTATTTTCTTCCTTTCTGTCCTATTAAACTGTCTTTATCTCAAGCCACGAGCTCTACTTTTTTTTTTCCCCGATTCTCTCCCACATCCCACTGGGTGGGGGGAAGCAAGCGAGCAGCTGTGTGGCATTTTGTTGCTGGCTGGGGTTAAACCACGACAATTACCAGAGCTGTGTTGTTGAGTTGTTAATAAGGTGGTAGGTAGCCAACAGAATGGTTTAAAACAGAACAGTGGCTGAGAACAACACTGTGGACCCCACAAAACTGATGTCAGCTGCTTATGGATACAAACAGTCCCGCTAAAATAAAGGGGACGATTGCTGCAGGACAAAGTGTTGACCAGCACAGGGAAGAACATGCAAGCTAGCTGTGCAGGTGACACCAGTTCTCCCATTCACCGGCAGCGTGGAGACCAGCATCTCAGGTGGCTGCATTGCCCCACGCCACCCACTCAGCACCGACAAATCCCTAACATGCACTGTGTGCACAGGCTAAAGATCCCATCTCAGGGCGCTAGAAAACGCCTACACCATATGCTAATGAACTCTACCAAAACTGAAGGTGAGGGAGAAAGAAAAAGAAAAGAATTCCTCTGCTTTTTTTTGTGAAATGGATCAGGGAAAAGCAAGGTTACTCACCCCAGAGGAGTCACCCATTTCCCTTCTCGGCTGCAATCCCTCAGAACAGATGGGCAGTGCCTCCAGAGGGTCAAGACAAATTTAGCTAGCCCTGACCCCAAGTATGGCATACCACCCAGTCCTATAAAAAAAGTAAGAAGAAAGTACTTTGCCCATCTAAGAATGTTTTTAATCACAGGGAAAAAGAAGTTAGGAAAACATGAACTTACAGCTTTTAATAAATCTCAGCTGGTACTAGTTCAATTGTGTTCAAACGGAAGGTGCATGAATACTTATATACCCTAATGTGGCCAGCCCTCTGACCTACTGTATCAAACAGATGTACACAAAGGGTTAATCAGAGAATCATTGTGTCCCCTGATGATGATTAGCAGAATGATGACAGCACAGAACTTCATGCCTTTCTATCATGCACTATCGCTCCCACCTCTCCAGCACAGACGAGGGTCTGGTCATACCACTATCTTCCACGATGTCAAAACAAAAATTCCTGTCATTTGCAATTACGCAGTATCACAAATTGGCAAAGGCAAAGTAGGGACAAGTATCTTCCAAAGGTACAAACAACACGCTTACTGAGGTAACTTGAACAGATTGTCTAGGAGGACGTACAAAGTATTCAGGTAAAAGACTTGATTTATTCTTCCAGAAACCTCCAGGCTTCTTTCTGTCCAACACTGAGGAAAGAATATCTAAGCAGTTTATGGAAGTCATGTTTTACAACTCAAAAACAATCCCAGCCATTCCAATTCTGCTTTACAAAAAAGGGGAATCAAGTCTCCTAAACCAGCCTCGTCAAAAGCACTTTTTATTGCAAGGACAAATTCCAATTGTACACTCTTGCACTAATGTAGAAGACTTGTGATTTGGCTCATCCAGCAAAACCAGCTTGTTTCCAACAAGCAAGCACCATTTTGCAAGGCCATTCTAATTTGATACTACTCATCTTTTCAGCATAAAAACCAGGAAGAAACCATGCCAGGTATGAAAGTTGCACCAATAAAGAAATCTGAACTGCAGTTTCTTCAAAATACTCCTTTCGAAACCCATCAGCTCAAACTCACTGCACCACTCTCAACTCCAAGCTACCTCCCAAAATTCCAGTGGCAGGGCACTGTTGCACTGACAATCTTGAAAATCCTCTAAAGGACCTCAAGAGACAACTGAAATTCCTGGGGTTTATTCACCAAAAGTAGGTGCAAAAGCCACTGTTCAGTTGTTTAGTCATAAACACACTTTACTGACAAATGGCGTGCCACCCAGTATCTCCAGTGTCCCTATGTACCTTTCATCTCAAGCCTGCGTATTACGTAAGTCTAGTGCACTAAAACCACAAAAATTGCAATTTAAATCATTAGGCAATTAGGACAGAATTTTGTATATATTACGTTTTGAACTGAAACACAATGTTTATCTTGAGTTTCTATAGCTTCACCACTTCTATGTGATTTTTCTTCCTCTAACTTTATCCTTCCTTTTTTTTTTCCTTCAAATTTCACTCCCAAGAGAATGAATGCTCTCAGAGAAATTTTTTGTGATTAAGATTTTTGTAAAAAGAGACAAAACCATAGACACCAAAATGAAAGAAACTGCTTAGAGATGAAGTAGAGGAATTTCCTCGGCCTTTCAAAGAGTACTACCCATCTTCAAGGAACACAAGCACAAGGAGGAGTAGGACATTTCATAAGACATTATTATGCACAACAAAAATCAGGTCATACAATTTAAGACAAAAGACATACAGTTCACCAAAGCCCTGTGTTTCTGAAAGTATTATATTCCTGATCTGTTTTCTGTGCTACAGAGAAGCTACATGCTAATAAGAATTTCTCCTACTAGTGACCCTGTAGTGTAGTATTCTTTCCCTAACATCTCTGCAGAGATTTCTGCCGCTAATTCTCTTCATCCTCCCACTAATGTAAGTATTTTTAATTGTATGCGTCTTACACATGGTCTTGTTCATCAAAGTTTAGCAAAATCCAGGTCAGAAACACAGCCTTTATTACGCTTTTGAAGAAACTACTATAGGTAGCTTAACACTATATACTCTGGTATGATTAAATGGCACAACCTGACACAACAGATCTTCTATTTCACCTACAAAAGGTCCGAGTTTCCCTTAGGTAGAAAGTACGTCTATGCCACATACAGTAATATGTGGAATAAAAGCTCCCCCTCCTGGCTTAACTAAGAAAAGTTCAGCTGAGGGCAAATACATGGCGTGAATATTATCCTGAAGATGAGACGTGATAGTACAAGGAACTGATCACTATTCTATGCTATGACCTAACGATTGCTGTGTTGTGTTACATGCCCAAAAGTGCCCTCAGCACTCCTCTAAATAGCCACCTCCAAAAATTTTGCCCCTTGTAACATTCTGAAACTGGCTGCAGGGAGCACTCCAGCCAAATTTCAGTTCTTAGTCACTTTGGATATTAAGCAGTCCATGACGGGTAAATGGGCGTTTAAGCCATGTTACATAAAAAAAAAAAAAAAAAAATACAGTGAAGATAGACGTGTCAGAAGTGTAAAATAAACTGTTTAAATCTTCTGAAGTTGATCTCCTTCCCCAAAAATCCCTTTCAAGTTAACAAAACATTCATTTTATAATCACCATTTTGCTTTTGGTATCACCTCAAGTATCAGTTGTGCACCAGAAGCCACTGCACCAGGTAGAAGTGTGGTGCGAGCAGTAACACAATCTCCCAGTTTTTCCCACCAATAGCAAAAAGAAAAAAAAAAAAAAATACCTGTTCCAACAAATGGATCATATACGACATCATTGGGTTTTACTTTCCCATGGTTTGCCATAATGAAAGACAGGCAAGCATCCATGCTCGTGTTTCCAATAAAGTGTCTCTTTTTTACACTGTAGGACTCGATAAGTTCTCTTTGGCCATCCGCAATCTGTTGAAACATTTAAAATCACTGTCAGGTCTCAGATACAAGATATAAGCAGACAGGCTAACAGACTTGCTTAAGTGACACCATCCAGCAAACAGGTAACTCTTCATTTTGTAACACATCACCTTGCTTTCTGCCATCTGCAAATATGACAGACTTCTTCCTAAGCAAGAGATATCTTGGTTAAACACCTACATAAATTATTCAAGACAGAGGTCAAAAATATACAAACAATTTAGAGGGAAAATTTTTCTTAAGAAAGACCAATCAGAGCAACTTTGCTGTTTTTCTAGGTATCAGAAAAACAATTCCTGGGAACTCAGAGTTAAAAGAATTTCAAAATTATGAGGAGCAGAAATGCACGTTAACATGTGCATGCACATACACACACACATGCTTAAGGTAACACAGAATTTCCATCTTCACTGGCTTTTCTGTCACGCTCAAAATCTAAATTTAGGATAGCACTGACAGATCAGAATTTACTGGAAAAAAACAAACAAAGACCACATGGTAACATTTTTAGATCAGACTTCCAAAATATCTTGAAGAGGACCAAAGCAGTCTGGAAGAAAACACATTCACAAGCTCTTGCAACACTATCCCCCAGCTCCGATCAACATCAGTCTTACTGGGTAAACAAAATACACTTGCCTATTTTTTTCAGGTTGGTTTACTCCTTTTTAAACACTTCAGGAATCCAGTGCAGATGGGACAACAGCTGCAATGTTTTGCAGTACTGCCACAACCTAGAGTGCTTTCACATTAATCACAGGCACAGCAGCTAACAGAGCACTTGGATCTCCAACTTCTGTGCACGCAAGCCCCTGGGCACAGCTGTACAGCCTCAGCAGTGGTCCTCCTTCCTTCCAGCTGGCCTTGACCCAGGACATTGCAAGCACATATTCTCATCAGTGGCTGGTGTCACTCTGGAAGATATCCTTTGGGAAGCCACTTCCTCACAACAAAAAGACCAGATCGGATTTCCTCAGGATATCCTAATAATGCAGCAGGTTTGGAGTGCATAAGGAAGTTTGTAGTAAAGACCTCAGATGACAAGCTCCAGACAGTTTTTGAACGTGGTTCCTACTGTACAGCGCTGCACTGTCAGCGTGCCCCGAGGCGCGCACCCACCTGTGATGCCCAAAGCCTCAGGGATCAGTTTGCGCCTTTCTGTGGAGGTGCCCGTCAGGACCAGTTGAAGCACTTACAGAATGCTCCAGTGGGACTACTGCAACTCAGCGGGCCGCAAGCCACCTACGGTTCCTGTAAATCTTTCTTGGTGTTTGAAACAGGCTGCTGGTGCTTTTAGCTCCATCTGGGCCCACAATAGTATGATAGACCACCACAGCCCTGCAGTCTCACTGCTGTGCTGAGTTCCCTCAGTGAAGGGCAAGAGAGGGTGTGTTCCCAGATACAATTTCAATTTTTTCCACCTCTAAATTGCTCAATTAACCTGATTTATCCTAGTCACAACAAGGACTTTCAAGACTTGCATAACTCTATTATGCGGTGACAGATTCAGCCATAATTACATTGTCTGCTTCCATTAGAACTCAACACAATTTTTTACATTTAAATTGAAGAACACTTTCCTAAAAATACAAGCTCGTAAGAACTGAAGCAAGTGTACTCACGCACCCATCTACCAAAATACACATGAAAGGGCTCTTCTGGAACATTATTAGGATCCATTCCATAATCTTCCAAAATCCAGAAGATGTGTTCTGGATTCTTTAAATTGACTTTTCCTTTGAACGGCAGAAATTCAAGAGCCTACACAATAAAGAAAAACAGAGTAAAAAAGTAACAGGGTCAAATTTTTTAAATATGCACCCCACAAAGAAAAAGAAAAAAAACAAACCAAAAAAAAAAACCACAATTGCACTAGAGAGAAATGAAAGTTAGTACTAAACGTACATTCTCATTTTTTCTTGTGAATCAAGACATCTCAAATGATTAAGGATTAGAAATCAGGAACCATAACATTTTTTATTAACTGAACAGAACCCAACTTCAGGGGAAATGAACTGTGCATATTATTCATGCAATTTTCAAGTTATAAACACAACACTGTCGACGAACAATGGGATTTAAAAATTCAGTGATGTGCAGCTATGACGATTTACATACTCAGCATTATCTCACGTACACAAAAACAGCAAACAGGAAAGAGTAGCTACTATTAATACTGATAATTTCATTCTCTGTAAATGAAGTAAATGGGATAAATAGCTGCTAAAAATAGAATGTAGAAGAGCAAAAATTAACTGTAATTTAGAAAAATTTCCTAATTAAAATACTGATACAGTTAGGAGGAGAGCACAAGTGCAGACAAGAGCACAAGGACAGAACAGGCAATCAGCACACAATCCACAGCTTGCAACTGAAGTCACTGGACTGGTTTGTTCCACATTCTGCAACAATAAATGCCTACTATGGAGATCAAGCAACAGATTTTCTAAAAGTCTAGCACCTAACTTTAGTCACTTGAATTTTATAGTTTTGGGCAATAAGCTTCAGTTTCGTCAGCATACTGGTCTGAAATCAGCAGTGATGTCTGTCTGTCTTTGTATATGCCTTACATGGTCCGTTTAGAAAAAAAAAAAATACAAAGTCATGGATTTTGAGGAGAATGTTAATTCAGACACAAAGATCTCATTTAGAGCGGAGAAGGCATAAACTGTTTTAAGATCTTCAGGAAACCCAAACTTAAATACACTCTAGACAACACTGATGGCATGGAATAAGAACAATGTGAATAGATTAAATTAAAAGTCAAAGTTTTCTTAAACATCTACTTACATCTATCTTTTTTATCTTCTGTGCTTGAGTCAGCGTTTTATTAAAGGTATGAATATGTACTTTGTAAGTAGAGTCTGACTGTAGATATGGAAGCTGAAAAAAAGGCAAAGACACTTTCATTAGTACAGCTGCAATGCTATTCAGTGTAATAAAGGAACCATATTGTCTGGATTCTTTATATACATACCATCTTGTCCATTGGATAGTTCTTCAAAGATGCATAGAGCTCCCCCGCAGATCTTCCATGACCCCACAGCTCAAATACAGACCTGAAATTACAAAGTTTTTTAGAGTGCGGTCATATAGTGGGAAAAAAAATGCCTGACAGATACTTACTCCTTTTAACTGCCTTGGGCAATGTATTTAGGCTTTGCTTCATGAAGTATCGAAGTACAGATTTAACTCTTCGCACTTGCTTACGTTTTGTTCTTAACAGGGACATACTTATTTTTAATCCTAAACTGGTATTTCAATGAAGATTTTATGTTTGGTAACATATATTAAAAGGTAAATTTCAGTCTCAGTACCAATATCACCAGATCTTTTTCTGGCACACTGTGCTAGTAGTGAATAAGACAAAATTAATGTGTACCTATCGATTTGATGGGGTAAACAAAGGCTGAAAAAGGTCAAGAACAGACTTTCAAAGTGTTACCCTACCCTGGAGTAAAATAAATCGTGAAACTGTAACTTCCTACGTACAATGACATCATCAGAGGTTCTATCCCATTTAAAGATGTGGTTATCATAGAATCATAGAACGGCTTGGGCTGGAAGGGACCATCACAGGCCATCTAGTCCAACCCCCCTGCGGTGAGCAGGGACACCTTCAACTCAATCAGGTTGCTCAGAGCCCCGTCCAGCCTGGC
>JAVKLA010000014.1:29903563-29920508 GCA_034782735.1 Sagittarius serpentarius | reverse complement strand
GGCCGGGGGTTGCCGTTGCCGGCCCGACCGCGGCCCAGCGGTACGAGGGGGGTGGGGGTGACAGAAAGACCCCATCGCCCGCCCCGCTGCTCCCCGTGCGCCCTCCCGCCCCGCTCGGTAGCGCTGGGCAGGGGCGTTGCCAGCGGCTGCGGCGGCTGAGGGGAGCCCCGAGCAGCGGCCGGCAGCGCCGGGTGCGGGGCCGATGTTCCTGCTCGCACGCCTGGTTAATTAGTGGTTATTTCATCTTCTTCTCCTCATCCTTTTCTTAGTTTGTACTTTGTTCATGGTTTATGATGCACGCCGTATGTCAGTACCGTAGCACCTGTATATAATTTATAAGTAAATACACGTATGCTGGGGACACACACTCCACAGCGTTTTACTGGCAGGGGTGCGTGACTGAGAAGCTGAGGCAGGCGATGGCCCGGCTGGTTTGGGCCTTGTCCTTCCCCCGGCAATAACCTTCCCTCGCTGGCATCGGTGGAGCAGAGCATTAAATAACATTACCAAATAACAGACGCCAAAGGAGTCGAGTTCGTTTTTCCGTGGGAAGGAGGTCAGCGCCGGCGATGTGGGTGTAGGAGCAGACAGGGACAAGAAACAGATTCCCAGGAAGGGGGCAGAGATGTGACTATCCAACAGGGGGGGAAAAAAGGGGGGGTTGTATTGCATCTTATATTTTGTTTAACATCCAGACTTGATAACTATAATCCTGTACTCACTGATCTCCCTGTTACGCTGAGCTGAAAGGTTCTGTTTACCCAGATTTCGGTAAGCTTTTTATTAGGACCAGGCCAGCTCAGCACTGAACTCATGTTCTGTATTTTCTGTGCTGATTTTTGGACAGCTTTTTTCTAGATTGCTAATGTTTTGCTCATGACCTGTGAGCATTGCACAGGCTGTGTTCTTTATGCATCTCCGTAATCTCATCCTGCAGCTTCTCCAATTAGCTCCTCCTGTGGTAATCAAAACTGGGGTTTGCTATGAAGCTTTAGCCTGGACGATTGACAAGAAAACAGTCGAAATGTGAACTGGCAGCTAAACGTGAACTTTCCTAGAAGAGAAAGAAGAGAGGTAGATGCGAATCAGGCTTGTTCACCTCAGCAGTTGCATGCTGAGACCCAGCAAGGAACACATTGCTGAACTGCCAACAAACCCCGTGGCTCTGAGATGGCTTACAAAATCTTGGGATTGCTGAAAGAGATTCAATGGAAGAACGCTGCTTTTATTTTTCCAGTCTGTCTCACTTTAAATTTCTCAGCTCTATAGCTTCCATTTTAGAAACTCCTTAGGAGGGGTTATTGGTATTATTGTTTAAGCTTAATCTCTTTGAGACTGGCTTTTGCTTACTTTATCTGCACTACTTTATCTGCAGAGCATTGCTGTCTGTTCTCAGTAGGTTAATACTTTGATTTTCCAGTGATACTGTTTTCTACAGAAGGATTTAACTACAGCCCTGGTTTTTCCTGCTTTTGACTTGAGGATCCATGCAAAATTGCTGGCAGTCTCTCTGTGCTGCTTGGCATAGTTTGGAAGTGGATGTGTATTAATAAGAAAGACTTACAGAGTATTTGATCCTGATGTAAAAACACAGTGCTTTTCAGATGCTGTGTTTGTAAACTTAACATACATTCCTGTACTGCCACTGAGGAGAATCAAGCAGTTTGTTAGCATGGATTTGGGGAGTCACCTTACACTGGCGGCATTACATTGCTATTTTAGGGAGGGAAAGGAAGAACAATTATCCTTTTTAACCTTCAGGGGAATTTTAAGTACACAAAATGTAATTACTCAAATTGAGATTTATCCAGGAAGCTAGAATTAACCAGCCTCCTCTCACAAAAAATATAACAGGGTCATATGACAATCATGAGTTTCAATTTAAAAGTGAGAGACTATGAATGAAAAGCGATTATTTAATGTGTGCTGCTGCTTATCTTTCTCAATTCTCTTTCGCAGCCACTGTGTTGCCATCTTCTGCTCACCCCATGCACTCTTCTAGACCCAAAGGCAACACAAGTGTTTTTTTGACTGTGACTTGCACGTTCTGCTGGGGCCTTCAGGGAGCTCGGTCACTGCTCGTGGGGTTCACATGCAACAGCATCAACATATGTATATGGGCAAATTCCCATGAAACCTTACTTTAAAAAAAAACAACAAAGCTTTTAAAATTTAGAAATGCCTAATTTATAATTCAGTTACGAAATTGTTCAGAATTTGCCTGTCTATCCATTTCCCCATAGAAAAGCCAGCACTAATCCTCTGGTTTACCTCCAAATGTCTGTAAGAAAAGTATCATCAGCTCTACTAATGTGCTATATGGAAACTCTCGTTTGTGTATTTCAACAGGTGAAGGATACGATCCAGCAAAGACATGGTTATAACACAGTCAGACCTCCATAAGCATATAAAAGTCTGTCCCTACTTCATCAAAACAATTACATACTGCACAGATAGTCCATAATCTAAGTACAAGTAATTTCATAGGTGGCGGGCAGCCTGGGTACCTAGGGCAGCTTCACCTCCCCTGCCTGCAGCCTGCCTGCGGGTTTTCCTTGCAGACACGGCTGTGCAGCACAGCCTTTTAAGGGAGACCCATCTACCCTGGTTTTGTCGTCTTCTTTGCTAAACAGGGCGTTGCAGATGATGCCGCGCTCGCTAACTGGATTTCTGCTTCTCTTTTCAGTGCCCGATGAGGAAAATCCCCCTGCTCCCACCGCGTATCGGTGTTTCAGCTCCAGGTAACGTTTTCTGTGCATAATAACTTCCACAGTCTGTGGGAACCTCGTCGGCACAACGTGGGTTTCTCCACCTTTAACCAGCGGGCAGGCAGGAGAAAGGCTGCCCACCCCTGTGTATGGGTTGGTTCGCTGCCTCTTGGGGAATGGTTGGCTCCCTTCGCCTGTCAGTAAGCCTGTGCTGAACAGGTCAGCCAGCACTGCATCAGATTGTTTGGGAAGTCTGCGGGGCTGCCGGGTGTAAGGATAAAGTTCTTTAAAAGGCATCGTTGCGTGAAGAGTAAGTACTGCACTGCACTACGTGTCACACGGAGGCTGCGGGTATGTGCGGTAACTGGGGGACCGGTGGTACGCCGTGTAACCGTGTAAGCGTAACTTACTGCCCTGCGTTACAAAATGACTTTTGAATTTCAGCTGAATCACTTTTACTTTCTTCAGTGCTGTAGGATTAGGGGTGGACTTCACAAAATCTTCAGATATTTAACATGTTTTCCAGCAGCCTTGCCCCTCACTCGGGCAAAACTCTTCCAGAAATTATCAGGGTGATTTGTTGTTTTTCCTTCACAGCTGACAGTGCACCCAGAAACAACAGTTACAGCCAGTCATTGATTTGTTTCCTGCTTGAGTGCCATAAAACATTTTCAAGAAATGGAAGAAGATAAAGGGCAGAGTGCTAAAGCTACCAGTGCGGTGGGTGACTTGAGGAGAAGTTGGCAGACTTGGGCAGAGGATCACATTGAGTATCAGAGAAAGAACCCGTTCAGCAACAACAACAGGCTTGCAGCTAAACCTGTGCATACTCACCGAGGAGATCCTACCTACGGGAGACCCCCTGAAGGGTCTCAGACAGAGCAGAGAGGGAAGGATGCTCACTCACACGTGGGGAAGGAAGTAGAAGAGCTGTGCTTCATCATTAGAAGCACTGGAGAGGTGGGAGAAGATGGACACGTGAGTGTGACATTCGGGCAACTGTTTGAAACATACGTGACTATTTCCAATAAAGTAGTGGGAATCCTGTTAAGAGCCAGAAAACACGGTCTGGTTCATTTTGAAGGTGAAATGCTTTGGCAAGGAAAAGATGATGACGTGATCATCACTTTGCTAGAATAAGGCTTTGTCATCTGATGGGTTCCATTTGGAAAAACATAGCTGGATACCATCTTGAAAGAGGTTTTCATGACAGGATTTCAGCTCAGCTACTTCCTGGGACATGAGCAGGAGAGAAAACGGGCGAGAAGGATGAAAAAATTATTTTTGTAAGAATGGTGGAGATTTGGACAGACATCACAAATAATCAACTAATCCATCACGCTGCCATTGGATTGTCCTTTCTTTATTGTCATCCACTACCAAGTATACCGCAGTTCTTCACATATCTCCGCTGGCTTACTGCTTTAGGTTACTGAAACTATAAATTACTAACTTGCTACCGTACAACACCGATTCTTTCAGGTTGTGAAATACTCGCTGTGTGTGGAATTTTGATTTGTAAAACATGGAACTGAAAACTTTTATGGGAATTCATATACTTCAAAAAAAAGAGCCTGGTTTATAGCAAAAGTTTAGGTTATTTTCACATGGTGAGACTGAATAAATGGATGTTATTTTCAGGAAGTATATGAAATTTCCTGAGTTTACAGAAATACCACAGCAAGGGTATTTGATGGTTCCTAAATGAGTTGTATCTTGCATGTATTTTGGAGAGCTGCGCTAGTCCTGGTATTTAATAGTCTATTCTTATCATCATATCTTCTCCAAACCTTCTGTGTCTCTTGTTCTTTTTCCTCTGTATCTCACACCATTTTTACCTGTTCCGTTCTAAAGCTGTGTCATACCCTAGCAGATCACAAAGCTCTGCAGCCTTTTTGGTGAATTCAGCTATACCCCTTCATAGAAAGTAGGGCGCCACAACATAAAGATGTGAAAGACAACAGGAACTGTATATTGGGACACTGTGCACTCGTGAGGGGAAAAAAAAAGGGGGGGGGGGGAGGCTTTTTCTCTTCTTTCACCAAAATGTAGCAATGTTGTTTACAAGAGGAGGAGGGTAGAGCTCCTGTAGTGCCAAACATGTAAATAAAAGTACAGCGGTGCAGTCGCACACCTCCTTTATCTGAGGCAGAGCTCTGCTTTCAGAGCACAGTTGTGAGCTCTCCAACTGGGAGAAAAAAAATGATCAGCTAGTTAAAACCGAGACTAAAAGATGACCGATAACTATTTCCTTCATGGGTCTTCTGGGGGAACTTTGTGTTTAAAAAAAAACAAACCAAGGATTGGTTATATACAATAGTTGTAATAATGCCATTAAAAATAATCAGGAGCTGTATTTACGGTAGTTCCCACCAAGAAAACTGTATAATTAGAAACAGAAAATTCTATTTTTTACCTGTGCAAATAAAAGCTTCTATGTGGTGGGTCACTACTTGATGGGTCTTTAAAGTAAGATACTCTTTTGCCTCAAAAGGATATTGAAATGTAATATAAATGATGAACTTGATAAAAGAGAGATTATTTTATGCTCTTTACAGAAAAGAATGTTTTTTTGCAAAAAGCCTGAAAGAATGGGGTTTTTGTTTTGACATTTTCATCCAATGGGGATTTGCATTACAATAAGCCTTTTAACTGAGCAAATAAAAAAGTGCGGATTTCGTTTTTTCTGAGTGAAAAGACAACGAAAAAAGAGAAGAAATTAGTGTGCTGACATAAGTGTATCTGGGGGACAGGGGAGTCAGAGGCAGGTAGAGCATGGAGGGGGAAACATAGGTGGGGTTTAATCCCCACATAATTTTACCGCGTTGGCAAGTGGGGAATATGTGCTGCGCCAGGCACTGCTGGTGTGTGTGTTCCCTGAGTTTTCAAACCCACTCCTTCTTTCTCAACAAATCTATGTCTTGCAGCTGAAAACAAGACATGTAATTTCTGATCTTAACACATTTAAAATGCTTTGGGTTTTTTTGGAAAAGCACGTCTTGCCAAAATGACATGAGCACCCCTCGGTGGATTTCGGCTCTGGATAGATAAAGCCTGTGTGTACATTCTGATTCCAAAACAAATCAAGCTTTTTGTAACACAGCTATGCCATGCGGTTGGCTTAATTTTAACGATTTCGAAATCCAGTCAGTTCGGCTGTAGCGTAAGTTCATAGCTTACAGGAAGCAGCATCAGGCAGTTCAGGTGTCACCAGCTGACTGACAGGATGGTAATGTCAGGAAAAATAGTACATTACTAGACGTTGTACAAATAATACATTAAAAGACGCACAGCTGAGGCAGTGTGTAGCCTGAGCACCTGAGGTGCAAGTCCAGCTCATGTAAACTTAGTAGGTTTTTTTGTTAAGGCTGGCTCAGACAGTTACACGTCAGGAATCGAGGCTTCCACTGCCATGTAAGCAGTTAGCGTTAGATGCATATGTGGCCTCTGCTCCACCCTCTCCTGCTGCCGGTTGGTTTAAATATCACTGGAGTACATCTACCAGAGCTTGAAGCACATCTCTGATCAAAACAGACAGAAGCGGAGTAAGCCCTAATGAAATGGTCTTACCTACTTTGTAAGCGACTAAAAAAAAAGCTTGTCCTATCATGATATTTTGAATAAAACCAAGGATTATTATCAAAAAGATTATTTATAAAGGGGTGGATTTTTTTAAACAATTACAGGGCCAGATTTCCTCCCTGCCAGCTTTAGATGAGCGTTCTCCGAAGAGTGACTGCAAGCTTTCTGTGTGCCCATGCGATGAGGATAAACGCCAAGCTGCCAAAGTTGATCAGTGCGCAGGTTGACGAATCCGACCTCTTGCTTCCAGCAACAGCCAGTATTTCAAAAGAAATCTAAAAGATAGATAATGCAATTGGTCAGCTTGTCCACTGGTACACTCCAGAATAAAAAAAAAAAGACTCCTGAGGCCTGTATGGTCACGAGTGCAGTGTATCTAATGCACATGACTCAATTTAGCTGCTAGTTTGCAAGTTTTACCAAATTCGGCTTCCTCATCCGCGATGTGGAGATTGGATTCGTGTCTACAGATGAAAGAGGAGTTTAAACTTTTCAACAGGCAACTTTTTTGCAACAGGCTCCCATAAGGGTAAATGGAACATAATTTATGAAATTATTTTTACTGCAATTGTAACGTGAGGTTTGGTAGTGTTACAGATTATCTGGAAGAGTAAGTAAACTCTGACCTTCTAAAAGGTGTTTTTGCCCTACTAACTAACTTTCAGCTCTTCAGATCCCTCCTAAACTTCACTTCTTTGGGCCAAGCTCCCTCAGTGGCCCCTTTCCTCTTCGTCCGCTTGAAGCCTGTGAATTCTGCATCCGTTTCGGACTGCACGTTGTATAGGGATTATCTGTATTTTGTCCAGGCGAACACTGAAAGCACTATCAGCGCTTCAAAAAACGTTGCATGTCAGCTGGAAGTGACAGCAAGTTTTTATGCAGCATTTCATTGTCTCCAAGTCTGTCAAATTTCAAATATAATTTTCACCAGTTTCTCCCATTTTTACGCTTTTGTTTACAACTCACACTGAAGAAGACTTCAGAAGAGCTTGAGGAGCTATTACCAGTTTAATCCCATAGAAAATGCTGCCCTTAGTCAAAACACAAACTTTGTTTTATTCTACATTTAACAGCGTTGGATGTGTGTCTCTCCTCCTTTCAGAGGGGGCAGTCAGTACTTCAGCATAACAGCATTGTTCTCCGGGTTCGCGTTAGGCTGGGAGTTTATGTAAAACAGTTGAGCAAAAGAGTACAAATAAAGCTTTGTCATTCCTAAATATGTCGTCAAAAAAGCAGCTTTTCTCAGGACGGCTAATACTGGATCAAGCCAAATCAGAGCCAGGGGCAGTGCCTAAGCAATGCCCCTTCGCTTCTCCAGGCTCTGGGAGAGTAAAGAGTTGCCGAGTTCACTCTCCAGGAGCATTTTATTGATCTTTGCTCACTGGAAAGCTCTGCAGATGATTTTGGAAGTTTTAAAATGATGCTATAACGCTGCTGTAGAAGAGGGTGACGTAGTTAATGGGGTCTGCCTACCGCCTCCTCCAGGGGCTAGCCGCTAATTCTGAAACATATTCAAAGCATGAGGATAGGCTTTTCAGAAAATACTTCTTAGCCTAATTAAATAAATTATCCGCTGGGTCCAAGAACGCTTGTCTATACAGAAGGAAAAGGGAACAGGGTGCTATGCTGAAAAACACTAATGAGAGACTTGAGCATTCATCTCCGTAATTAATGAGGCTCTGTTGAACGCTTTGTTGTTTGACCTGGTTTGAGGCCCATCTGCTGCTGCCAGAGACCAGTTTAATTCCCCACCTGGCTCATCAGCAGAAGTGCGGAAGCTAGATTATATCCCCCTTTCTACCTTTCCAGTGTTACTGTCATTAGTGGGACCCTTCTCAGCCGCAAGGTGCAAAAGGTGACCTTTGTGCTTCTCTGCACGTTTGACAACGTACCGGGTCTGGCTGGGCTGGAGAGAATTTTCGTCAGAGTGGCCCATGAAGTGCCGTGGTTTGGGTTTGTGACCGAAAGGCTGCTGGTAGCACACGGGTGTTCCGGTGATTGCCGAGCAGCGCTCGCACAGCACCAAGGCCTTCTCTTTTTCCTGCTCCGGCCCTCCAGTGGGCTAAGAGCTGGGAGGGGGCACAGACTGACCAGCAGCGATACGCCACACCATGCAACGTCACGCTCAGCAATAAAAGGTGAGGAGGGTTTTTTTCGGGGGGTGGAGGCAACCATTGCTACCACCCTGCCTGTGGGAGGTCATGAGTGATTACCTTTGCATCGCATACCTGTTGTTGTTTTTTTTTTTCTTTCTCCCTCTTTCCTTCATTTATTGAGCTGTCTTTATCTCAACCCATGAGTTTTCTCACTGTTGCTCTTTCTACTCTCTCCCCCATCCCGCTGGGGTCAGGGGTAAAGAGCGAGCGAAGGGCTGTCCGGGGTCACCCCCCACAGTCAACTATCCCGCTGCACTGGAAGATCATTCCAAGATTAGCATTTATTCCATTTATTAATCCTTTCTGACAACAGCTCATGTTGGTACTTCAAATATTACATGTCACTGTTAAGCACAGTTACATAAATTAATTACAAATTGGAACACATACGCAGTATTAACCCTTGAAAAACCTTAATGTACAGGTGTTTGATAAAGCTAGCAGCCAGCTCAAACCTCCTAATCTATTGCACAGAAGTAGTCAAAGGTCAGTGGCTTTAATTCACACTCTTCCTACCTAATGTTAAAAATTAAAACCCTAAAGGGCTGCAAAGGACAGGTGAGCACCCACTAAGAAGAATAACAAGACATCAGGTACAAAGTCTTACAGAAAAGAGAGGTGTAAACTCTTCTGGGTAGAAAATGTTGTTCTTCAGAAGGCTGTGACCTTTCTAAGTATTACCTACAGTTTACTGTAAGAATATTACAATACGTTGTACCCCTGAGGCAGCAGGTGCTGATCAGTGGGAAACACCGAGCAGATTACATTCCGGGAAGCCTGCAGGTGCAACAGACCATCACCACCTCAGCTGCTGCATCTAAACACATCAGGCAAGGACACTTGATTAGTTAGGCACCAAGAGATACGCTCTGGGAGCGAAGTAAATTCACTCCGTGTTCTCTGGAGTTTTAACTTTCCAAACAGCCTGCCTTAATACGGTATCGAAAAACAGAGCGCTGGCATTACTGATTAGATGTGGGGCAAAGGCAAATGTTCAGCAGGTTCCTTAAGCAACCCGACACGTTCCAGTTTTGGGCTGAGTCCCTGCTGTCCCAAATTCAAACCACATTGCTATTAGGCAAGCCCGCCACATGCTCGCTGCACTAAAGACCCATTTCTCTTATGACTTCATTTAGAAATCACATTTAGGCTAGGCATTAATAATTAATCTCCAAGGGACTTCCAGTAAGAACAATATCGGATGCACCTAAAAATCTGGATCTTTTTTCCTACCATCGTGCAGAAGAGCGGTATATTAAATCAGTTCGTCTGAACTCTTCACATTTTTTGTAAACATACAATAACTAATTTAAAATATTGTGCACACAAGGGGGAAACAAGCTTTAAGCCCAACATACAAACACTTACACATACATTTAAACTATATTTTATGTTATATAGCATTATCACATCTTGGGCACCTACTGTATTAACATCTACTATGTCACTAACATGCAAATAAGACAGGTAGGATATTAAAGTGGTTTAGCACCAGAAAGTTAGTAGTGTACTTTCAGCAACATACCTACTCATAACTAGGCATAAGTAACATATCATACAAATACAGATGGAAACTTAAATGTTTTAAACGTTACTTGCAGTCCCAGAACAATGCGTCTTTAAAATAAAAGCTTGAGTCCGCAACAAATATTCCCTTTGGTACCATGTACGTGCTGTTAGTAGTGACTTGTTGCCTTAGCTGCAATACATTCTGCTGCTATACCCTGCCCTTTACTAGGAAAAGTTCTCTGCATGTGTGCCTATGTGTGTGTATGTGTTATGTGTGTCTACATATACAAATATAAAATTATAATTAAAATACATTGCCTTATTGTCAGAGAAGTATACAGACTCCAGTATCCAAATGGGGGGGATTACGCTGGCAGCTACAAGTTCTGTGTGTATTTCCTCATAAGGAACTAACTTTTTTTTTATCCTGGTATATTATTGACGACACCAAACTGTGCAACCTTAAATCAGAGTTCAAAGACAAAGAACAAACTGACTAGCAACACAAGGCTGAGAGTGCTTTCAGCTGGCAGCATTTTCAGTTTGCAGTCGCTCAATCAGTTGTTCAGCCTACAAAAAGAGAGAAAGCAAGGCATTAACTACACTGTGGACCTTCAGTTTACTGAAAATTCCATTTTAAAAATAGTAAGTGACACTGACAGAGCATTTACTTTTCATTTTTACAGACAACGCATACAACAGAAGCAGAATAGAATGACTGCTTTAAACAGCAGACTCTCTTCCACAGTTTCCATCAAACTCCCATGAGGCAATCAGAAGAGGAAGCAGAACCTAGGGAAGTCAGAGGATGTTTGAGCAAATAATCAGCAGATGAAGCAGCGTGGTTTTAAAGACCTCGGAAGACAGCAGGGCTCAGAACAACCAAGCTGCGAGACACAGAATTCTTTGGGAGACGCTCCAGAACGGCGTGTGGTGGCCTCGCATCACCCACCAAGCTGCGCGCCAGCCACGTACGCTGCTGAGGGGTGCTGCTGACAGAGGGAGTGCATTCACGTATGTGGTTCATGTCACAGGATATACATCCACTCTTTGGTTATGTCACTATGCTCGCACGTACTTTTCTCATTGTATAGCTATTTACGCATCTAGCGCGTAACTGGGAGAGCTGTATTTTGTATATGGAACAGCACCAGCCCACAGAGCCCTCAGAAAGGCTCAGGGCAGAAGGAATTCTGCCAACGCTGTTCTAATAGGTCAAAATGGGCATGTGGAGACTAACACGGGCACATCTGAAACAAATCAGCTCACTGTCAGCCTTTTTTTTTTGCCAGTCCCACTGAATTAATCTTTTGATTTGAACGAGTGCTTGAGGTTTTATTAAGATCTCCAAAGGAATCACGTTAAAAGGTGAAAAGCTTAAGTTTGGCATGTTTTACACACAGTAAAAATGCAATCGGCTACCTAGGGTAGGAACAACTTAACAGCACCTCAGTAGCTCTTGCTGTTTATTTGTAAATAAAGCTAGGTGTAGCATGGAGCAAATGAAAATCATAGACTGGCTTGGGTTGGAAGGGACCTTAAAAATCATCTAGTCCAACGCCCCTGCCGTGGGCCACCCACTAGGTCAGGCTGCCCAGGGCCTCATCCAGCCTGGCCTTGGACACCTCCAGGGATGGGGCATCCACAGCCTCTCTGGGCAACCTGTGCCAGGTCCTCACCACCCTCTGAGTAAAGAATTTCCTCCTAACATCTAACCTAAATCTCCCCTCTTTTAGTTTAAAACCATTCCCCGTTGTCCTATCACTATCTGCCTGTGTAGAAAGTCGCTCCCCTTCCTGTTTATAGGCTCCCTTTACGTACTGGAAGGCCGCAATGAGGTCTCCCCGGAGCCTTCTCTTCCCCAAGCTGGACAAACCCAGTTGCCTCAACCTTTCTTCATAGGAGAGGTGCTCCAGCCCTCTGATCATCTTTGTGGCCCTCCTCTGGACCCGCTCCAGCAGCTCCACATCCTTCTTGTGCTCGGGACCCCAGGCCTGCACGCGGTATTCCAGATGGGGCTCACAAGGGCAGAATAGAGGGGGTCAACCACCTCCCTCGCCCACTGGCCACCCCTCTCTTGATGCAGCCCAGGATACGGTTGGCCTTCTGGGCTGCAAGCACACACTGCTGGCTCATGTCAAGCCTCTCGTCCATCAGGAACCCCAAGTCCTTCTCCGCAGGGCTGCTCTCAGTGAATTCTTCTCCCTGTCTGTACACGTCTGGGGTTGCCCCAACCCAAGTGCAACAACTTGCACTTGGCCTTGTTGAACCTCATCAGGTTGCCGTCAGCCCACTTTTCAAGCCTGTCCAGGTCCCTTTGGATGGCATCCCTTCCTTCCGGTGTATCAACCGCACCACTCAGCTCGGTGTCATCAGCAAACTTGCTGAGAGTGCACTCGATCTCGCTGTCTGTGTTGTTGATGAAGATGTTGAAGAGCACCGGTCCCAAGATGGACCCCTGGGAGACACCACTCGTCACCAGCCTCCACCTGGACATAGAGCCATTGACCACAACCCTCTGGCTGCGACCATCCAACCAATTCTTTATCCATCGAATAGTCCACCCTTCAAATCCACGTCTCCAATTTAGTTATCTTTAGTTCATCTTAATGAAGTTATCTGAATCTTGTTTTGCACTCTTAAATAACTATCACATTCAAGCCATTACAATAAAAAAAAACCCAGACAACTCAAACCAACTCAAGAACATTTTCCAACTTGACAACAGGGCAAATGATCTTTTGAAGTGCATCCATATTGGATAACCAAACTTGGTACAGATCTCCCTGAGCTCATCCCAAGAGAGCAAGCAGTAAAAGTGCACAGCTGTACTTGTTTGAGGGCCAAATATCTGTATGATGCTCTACAACACAGCATAGACACATCTGCTTTTTTCGAGCTAGGTGAGATCTCCAGCAAGGTACCACTGTGAAGCAGCCGAGTTTTTTTCCTGTTTAAGTGAGAGGCTGCCTACATTTTTCAGAGGAGACAGACCTTTTTTCAGCTTCTTTGGCTTGGGGCTGTGCAATGACACCAGTATGCTGTAGCTACATGGCAAGGACAGGTTCTTCGCTGCGTCAAAGCAGTGACAGTAAGCTTTAGTCCGAGAGAGAGAGAGTTTCAAACTGTGATTTAGTCAGCGCCAGTTCAGTCTCGTTGATTATCTCTACTGACATAAATCAGTACAAACGCTGTTTTTGTAAAGCAGACGCTTTAGTCTAACCATGACAAGATGAGAAAAACCATGTGAACTGATAAAAGCAGTCATTAGGTGGCCATGTTCTTCACCTAAATTGGATGAACCAGGGTATGTACAATACAGTTCATCATATTTGAATATATCCTTTTAAATTAAAGAACAACTACTTATGAAGCGTCCTCAGAAGCACACCACATTCACCTGAGCTACACATTAGATCCAGTACTACTGTACTATTTGCTGTTAATGTTATTGGCACTCCATTTCCCTTAATAAGCATAAACTTTAAGGTTTTTACCATTATATTTTCTCAAACAGTTAATGCAAAATATAATTATTACAGTAATGACAAAAACAATGGCTCAAAGAATTTTTGGACATAGTTAAAACATTAGAAAGACATCACATTTTCAGCTTGCAACTGAAAAGCTACCGAGAAGCTCATCTGCATTACACTTACTGTGATAAACCAGTAGGAATTGATTCTGTACACGAGCCTGGATAAGAATCCTAGCTGACTGGCTGGGGCCAGGACGTGAAGATGCAAGTGGGATATTGAGCAGAACGGAGGCCAGTGAAAACCCATCCTTCAGAAAAGGAAAACAAGCAAAAAATACTGGTGATGTTAACTCGGGAAGAAGTAGAACATTGCAAGTGATTTAATGTGGTCAACTGAATTAACAACTCAACTCATTGCCTTTTCGTTGACATAAAGGCAGGAACAAAAATATGCCTTTCCCCCTCATGACGCTCTCAGGGAACCTTTTCAAAAGCCCATTACCCTACTCCTTCACATCTCTCTAAGATACATTTTGCTTTTTAACCCCTCCTTTTTAACAAAACGTATCTTAAATGTATCATATCTAGCTTTCAGCTGGAAAGCCAACTGTCACTAGATGAATGTAGTTTCTATGCATTTTAATCATGAAGGCCCAGCTCCCTATACTCTACACTATTTAAATTCAGTTACAATTTACTTCTGCTATCAAAGGCACTGACTTAAATTATAGGGTGCAGCACCGAAATGAAATTAATGCAGGTATGACTGAAACAGAACGCAGTGCTCTGCTTGAATAGGACAAAGTTTACCTCTCTTCTGGAACCTAGGATTTAGAGCATATTTTCAGCACAAAATTAAAGAGCCACCTTTTAGATAAGTTGTTTGAAGTGCCCTCTCTATCCCAAGATGTGGTCAGGAAAGAATCTCAGAGTTGGAACGCAATCTGTGCTGGAAATTCATCAGAAAAGAAGTTTTTATTCAATGCCAGCACATTCTACTTGAGAAGCCATGCGGTAAGTGAACGCAGACCCAATTTCTTCAATAAATCATACCGCAGTTGTTGCGACCATCTCTAAAATAGCATTCTGAAAAGTAAAAAAACATACTCAATAAACACAGAAGGTTTCCATTACATACCTTACATCATTCAAGTCACTAAAATTATTTCTCTGGAGGACAGCTTTTCCAACTTCCATCATTCTCTTCACTATTAAACACAAATAAATTTCATTTAATGTTTCAGTAATATTTTACACACTGTATGTCATCAAGTAATTTAAAAAAGGTATTCTTCAGAATATTAACTCCAACACAAACACAGGTTTTTCAAAATATAAATACGGTAACTCCTCATAATCAAAGATTGTCAAGACAGTGTTGTGCAATGATTTGATGTGAAAATTGCCACCATTACCAATTGCCAAATCAGTTATGCTTTTAAGTGTGGTATTATTCTAAGAACTTTGGCCAAAGCCATGCTAGCACCACGCCCTTATAAAAAAAACCAACAAATCTGATTGGTCAGAATGGTGATGTTTACACCATTTCCAGGGTTATATCTCTACAGAGCTACAGCACTTTGATCTCTAGGTCCCGTGCAGCCTGGCACAAGTTTGGAAGTTTTAGAGACGATACACAAATTTAAATTACAATAAAATAAATCTACCAGTCCTACTTATTACTAGGACAAAGTTTCATTACTGTATCACTGAGAAAAGGAGCAACCCTAGTACGAAAACCCAAGGCAAAAGCCTGAGGAACTGTCTTGAAGCCAAACACATATAGAAGTTGTTTCTGTAGAAAACTACCCTGCGTTTAGAAGATAAATACAGTGATGCAAGATTTGCAACACGCAACTGTAATTCTTTTCTTGCATCACCTGTAAGTTCCCCTCAGGTGGAATCTCTTCATGCACGTATGGCTGTAGTTTCTTCTGTTACTCAACACACTTAGCTAGGCATTTCCTGTGAAACAAATTCCAGGACAACGTTTTCTTAAAGGGGGAAAAAAAAAAAGCAAAGCCTATCAACAATAAATCATAGCTTCAATATTTCAGAACTTCGTCTTTTAAAAACTTATTGAAGTCTATTGGGACACCATTTCCTTTCTTCTCTCAGTCCCTTTTTTTCCTGAAAAATAACATAGCATGTATTTTGAAATACACATTTTATAAAATTCTTCCATAATTTTTCATATACTTCAAAACTGCACATATATCTGAGGAAACGCAATGAAGCGGCACGTAAACGCTTTAAAAATAAAGTTGCAGTTCCAATAAAGTGCAGAGGCATCTACACTCCATGCAAACAAAAGAGATTTCATGCACTAGTGCAATGTTTTTCTAGAACTGCACCAAAAAAATGGGCTATTCTAGAAGAGCACATGGAAGTTCCCAAGAAGGGTAAGCCCCCACCTACACTCACTCATACCATTTCCGTGTTTACATCCTCAACCAAACGGCGCTCAAAGATGTAATTTACTTGACAACACACTATTTAAGGCTGTGCAAAATTATCTTCCCTTAGGTTAAACACACGCTTGCAGCCTTACCCACAGGTATGTGTTCCGTCTTCAGTGTTTTACAGTTTCCCATGTGCTCCACCGGCACCACCAGAAAGTGGTGGGGGGCACCAGGTCTGATGTCTCTAAAGCAAACCAGGTCTTCATACTAAGAAAGAATGCAAAGACATCGATTAGGATGAGGATATTGGCAAAGTAGGTAGCAAAGTCCACCTTCCCCCTGTCAAATACGAGAAGTAACTAGCAAAAATCTTAAGATTCCTGGAGCCAGCCGACAGAAGGACTCGTTCACACCCTCTAGGTCCTCAGCTGACCTTCTGCAGGAGTCAGGACTCCTCGGTGTCAGCTTTGACGTTTCCAGCTGTCGTGCCAACGTGGGAGGACGCCGAGGGATTTTCCTCCTGGTCGATGCTTCCCCCCCCCCCGTCTCCACAAGAGATCCCCCCGACCCGCCAAGCGCCCTCCCCGCGCCGGCAGCCCAGGGCACCGCCTCAGCGGGAGGGAGGGCCGGCAGCCGGCGACCGACAGACGCGGGACTTCAGGGTTTTCACCTTCCGTTCCCACCTTCAGCCCCCCGGCCCTTTCCCGCTCTCCCGCAGCCCCGCCCTCCCTGCGGGCCCCGCCGCCGCACAGGAGCTCTCACACCAGCACGGCCACAGCCACAAGCCGCCTCTTCGTTAAAAACCGGCGACGAACGACAACGGCCCGGCCAGGGCAACAAAAGCCCCTCCGCTGCCAGCGGGGAGCCGGCCGGACCCGCACCTGAGGGAGAGGGCAAGGGCGGCGGGACACCGGGGGGGGGGTGGGGGTGGGAGGGCAGGGGAGGGGAGGCCGCCGCCGCCGCCGCCGCCCGGGCTCCCCTCACCCACCTCGCAGGGGAACAGCGCCGTGCCCGGCTCCTCCCGGCGGGCGATCCTGCAGAAGGCGCACTTGCCGTCGTAGCCGCCACCGCTCCCGGCTTCTCCCCCCTCGGCGGCGCCGGCGGTCGCCC
>JAVKLA010000014.1:29890676-29903463 GCA_034782735.1 Sagittarius serpentarius | reverse complement strand
GCCTCCTCCCCCGCCATGGCCCCGCGCCCTCCGCCTGCCGCCGCCGCCGCAACGGCCCGGCCCCACAGCGCGAGCGCGCGCACCCGCCCCCTGCCGGCGCAGGAAGCGGGGAGGGGGGAGAGGGGCGGGACGGCGCCCTCACGCCCCCGCCGCGAGCACCAATAGCAGGGCGCCGGGCCGGGGAGGGCGGGCCGCGTGCGCCCTCAGCGAGTTTGCAGACGACACCGAGCTGGGCGGGAGCGTTGGTCTGCGTGAGGGTAGGGAGGCGCTGCAGGGGGGCCCGGGCAGGCCGGCTCCAAGGGCCGCGGGCACTTGTGCTAGCTTCCACAAGGCCAAGAGCCGCGTTCTGCACTTCGGCCACAAAACCCGCCGGCAACGCTACAGGCTTGGGGGGAGCAGCGGGTGGAAAGCTGCCCGGCAGAGAGGGACCTGGGGGTGTTGATTGACAAGAAGCCTGCTCACGGGTACGTTTTCACCAACAAAAAAAGCTACAAACCGGGAATAAAATTAAGTGAATGCATTCTGAGCTCGTTCAGTTCCTAGAATCACAGAACGGTTTGGGTTGGAAGGGACCTTAAAGATCACCGAGTTCCAACCCCCCTGCCCGTGGCAGGGACACCTTCCACTAGACCAGGTCACTCAAAGCCCCGTCCAGCCTGCCCTTGGACACTGCCAGGGATGGATGGGGCACCCACAGCCTCGCTGGGCAGCCTGTGCCGGGGCCTCACCGCCCTCTGCGTATCAGCTGCATCCAAGGGTAACCGAGGGTATTTCTAAGTGGCAGCTAACCTTCAACTGCTAAAAATGTTTTCTTAATTTTTATTTTAAATCACTGGCACTGTTCATTAGACTAGAGTTGCAGAGCTGCAGAATTCCCGACCACAGAATTTCAGCGTTTAAGTTCTTCACGCAGCCCAAAGGGCACAAAGTACTTGTCCCACAGACGATAGGCTGTAGTGTTTAAAGAGGTAACGAGCTGCAAAATTTAGAATGAGATTTTTCAAAAATGCCTTTCTTTCAGAGCATGCAAGCTGCGCTTGTACAAATACGACAGGGTTAGCTATTCTGCCTGAAGAGGCTCGTTAGCCAGCCCTTGCCGACCTGCAGAGCGCGAGGCATTGCAATGAGCTAACCTGCTCCTTTTCTCTGCTGTAAACAGGCGAGTGAAATCTTGACAGATGACACATGAGGACTGTTCTGAAAGTAACTGGGTTTTACTTTGCTCTAAAGCCAGCTTTGTACAAAACATCCGGTGCCACAATTGCACCAAAACCAGCACCAAATCAAACACCTGCACTTACCTGGGTACTTACAAGCCTTAATGTGACTGAGCATTTCAACACTGTCCTAAATCAACACTCTTTATCCGAGAACCACTAAAGGACATATGCTTCATGTTGCAAGAACAAGCTTTTGTTCTCCCTCCGACAGAAAAATCACTAGTGACTGTAATTTTCCTCTTAATTTTCCTCAAGAAAATTCTCACTGCCATTTTCACTCAAAGCAAGGCTCACAGATAGCATAGTTGTTCCATTTCATGCGTAATCGTAGTCTGTTTTTTCTTAATGCCACCCTCTGTATACCATAAACCCAATACAAGCCAAGAACCAAGTACTTTTAAGACACTGTACACCTTTGTCTTGCTCGGACAAAGAAAAATCCATCAACACTTTAGCAATATAAAAAAGGTGCGTACAAAAATAACGTACACGGGCTTTTGACTTCTGGGAACAGATCGGTCAAAAAAGATGAGGGAATACGTGTCATTCACTACAGCTGAGAGAAGCAACCAGAACTACTCGGTCAGCTGTTTAACTGTTTACTGGTATTTCTTAGCCCTTTGTCACAGTCTGTCTTTGAGTGAACTCAAAACACAGCTGTATTTTAGGAGATGCTATACCACACACACACACAAAAAAAACCCAGCCCAAAAGCTCCCATCTCCTTAGCCATGTTTCTAAAATATGATATTGCTGGAATTCTCTGAGGGCAGGCGTAGGTATTCGTCAGCACAACGTGTAACTTAAGCTGCACTCTTTCATCTTTAAAATGTACTAAAGTTCGTCAATAAAAGAGACATCTGTAACAAGTTTCTGAATGCATAAATTCCTTTATTGAAAATATTGTGATAGCACTGCATTACATATATTCAATATTCATAGTTTCAAGGGTCACAGAATTTTGAACAACACTGTTTTGAATATAGACCACAGCGTTTAGATATGCTCTGACAAGGATAATATAATCGAGTAAGTTGTAGGTAGCAATAGTGAAATGTATGTAAAATGTTGAACTTGGTTGGTTGTTTTTTTTTTTTTTTAACTATTAAGTGGTCTGCCACCATTTAAAAGAGCAAACAGTAGTAGATATTCCTGGTATCTTCAAAGCGTTATGCTGTTAGCAACTTCCAAAATATTTTACAGCATTACCAGTAAGAACTTTATTTATGGATGCAATAGACCACATAGAAGGGAAGTGTGAAAAGCTCACGTGCAGCGTGTTACCAGCTTACTGTCTATAGCATTGCTTTTTAGACTGTGAAATTTCTGTGCAGGATTAAGATTTAGTAATGCTTTAAAAAGGAAAAAAAAAAAAAAAAAGCCAAAGGGTTTTCTTCCAAATCTGTTGAAAAAGGGAAAAGCAGTAACTAAATTGAGTTGTATTTCTCAACAATATTCCAAAATTAGACCGTACTGTTTTCATGCATGGAAGCACACTACTGTTTCTAAAACCTGCCTTTCCCAGGACAATGAGACATTTAAAGGGCAGGACAGCGTCCTAATGTTGGTCGGGCCTGGATTATGTAAACAAAACCACAGCTTAATGGGAAAACAGAATTCCTTAGCAAACAGTAAAGATTGCCAGTCCTCCGTCACACTCTCCCTACTTACCAAAATTTTAATTTTGTAACATGGACTCTTTTCTCTTTAGTGGAGGGGTGGGGGGGAAGTATCTGATTATTTCATGAAAAACAAAGACGACTATTTAGTTGCCTGTCAAATCCTAAATCAGCCTGTTGCTTCAAGTCTTTTTTTCGGGAAGGAAATCATATATATAATTACTAAGAAAACAAGTATTACACTAACATGACCTGGCCTGTTAGGGAAGTAGCATTCTTCTCTAAATCTCGATTGTATTTTCTCCTTAACAAATTCTTCAGTTTGTAGAGAAATGCTCATAGAAGCACAGTGGGTGGCTTATTTTGAATCATTTGGTGATGATACAGAAAAACAATCCTCTCTTAGAAATGTCCTTTGTAAACAATCAACTAACACTAGGGCAGATGCTCAGAGCATGCTGGCCCAATTCTGTAGACTGCAACAGAGCTGATACAGTCTATACCAGGTGGCAGTTTGCCCAATGTCTCCATACGCTGCCAAAATAATAATCTATTAACAGGAATGTGGCAGCAGAGTTAGTAAGAAGCACTATCCACCTTCTCCCTCATCTCAGAAAAAAAACAAAACAGAATTATGCACTCATGTGTTTCTGCCAGAAGACAAACCCTCTAATTAGGGTAAAATGAAAACCAAATCTCATTTACAAAATAAAAATACAAAAAATTAACTTCAGAAATCAAATAAATTGATTCAGAATAAACACCAATGCATAAGAAATCTACCTGAATAGTAATTATTTATCAACTTCAGATTTAAAACATTAGAAGAAAAAACTCATAGCTAATGCCTTTACAAAAAAAAAAATAATTCTGCTATACAACAACAATAAATAAAAAGATTTCAAAAACGTGTTCCCTTAAGTGCTGTATACACCTATTTCTGATTCTTTTCCATGGCAAACAGTATGTTGTAGATTTTGGTAAAATAACCTTTTATTTTTGGTTAGCATTTGTACGTTGAACATAAATACACATGGAATGTACTAGATAGTTATAGTTTTCCCACAGGATCTTTTTCACAGTTACAGAAAAAGTTTTCAACCTATACACCATGAATGTTTTCATAAGCATCAGATCTTCGATGGAGGAATACTGGAAGCAAGAAACACTTCAGACTGATCTCTCACTGTTCTGTTTCTTACTGCCTCTCAAAACTGGCTCTGTTTTTTCTTCGGTTGGTTGTTTGGGTTTCCTTTGCGTAGTCGTGCTCTGGTACAAACTTGAGGAAAAAGCGTGTAACGTTGTGAGGCAGCCTGCACCTTCTAGTTAGCTTTTAAGTGCCTAATGGATCCAGTCCTTAAGGCAGTCAGTATTTCACTCAAATGTCCATACTTCTACATCTTGTATTATGAAATCTTCTTTCTTAGATAAGATGTCATTATTGAAGGTGCTGCAGGAGTTGCTTCGCCCATGATACAAATCTGCATCTAACCATAAGCCAAACCGGCCACTAAAAAGGAAATACACAACAAAGTTCAGGTTGTATGTAACAGTAAAAATACTGGAAGCTGTAGAAACAACCAGAGGAGCGATACGGAGGAATCTAGGTAATTCTGAGGACCTCTTGGACTGAACGTGAAGAGCTCAATCCTGGCAAAGCGCTTGACAAGAAGCTCACGGAGCAGCCCCCTCGCTTTTGTTTCTGCCAGCGAGCAGGGCAGAGCGCAGGACGAAGCCCGCGCCCGGGGCCCCCCATGCCATTCGGCTCTTGACACTGCCAGCTGTGGCCGAGGCTCACACCAGGGCGCGGACGACAGGGTCCCTTCCCCGGCTGTTTGGATGTGGACATGGCCCCTTCTCGTTTGGGAGGAGGAGGAGGGGGAGGGGTGTTTACATACTGCCGATGCAAACCATGCCCAGATGTCCCGTGGTGCAGCCTGCAGTCAGCTTTAGTTAGTTGTCCAGCCTTAGGCCTTGATTTCATACCCACTGACCTTTGAAACTCAGGACCTGATTAAGAACTGTCTGTATCCGTGCTCTGTGTATCAGCAGAATAACGACAATTTCATAAGGACCACACGAGAAACCTTAGAAGCTGCTGGCAAAACTTGTCATTGGAGATTATCTTCCAGTGGCAAACCTCTTCAGCAGAGACACGTATCTACCCAAACCATCTGTTTTTTTCCTAGCTAAAAAACCCCAAACAACAAACCCTACTTGCCTAACATCGGTCAATGTCTTTAAGCAATGGAAATTGCTCTGGGTCTATAACAGAAATCAGATTGCTGCAGTATCTGCCCTGAACAGTTTACTAAAAGTAAGTCGAGCCATTTTACTGATTAGTTTTTCCTGCAACTTACCATTGTTCCTATTCTCATTTAAAAAAAAAAAAATAAAAATTTAGCTACACGATTTGAAAACCAAACATTCACTCACCCTCCACCTCCGAGCTCCAAAGAGCTGGTGTCTCCGTTGATGAAGTAGGTGTTCTCTCCACTCCATTTGAATACCTGAGGAGGGGAAAAAAACCCCAAATATATTTGGACTGTGAGGATTCTTGTACTTTAAAATTACTGGGGACTGACTCTTAGCAGGTATTTTTTGATATGGTCTTTTTTTTTTTTTGTCTTGAAGGGGAGGAGGAAGAGGTAAAAGGTAAAAAGTAAAGGAACAATACATACTTAAAACTATGAACAAGGCACCCTAAACCTTTTTAAAATTCTCCTTGCATCTCTAAATCAACAGGCATTCTATTTAAAAGGAAAAATGTGTTCAACACTGAAAAATGCTAAGCCATGAACATTAAGGGGTATTTCAGTAGCACTCTTATTTCTGGTTTGTTGTCACTTTGGTCCTAAGCACATGTTAAATTATACCCTATTCTTGATATCACATTCTTCCAAGGTGAGTCTTTGACAGTCTCCTCCTTACTCCTCCCTGCTTCCCCCTCCAATCCACTTAAAACCCTCTCCTCACCCTTACAGACTGTCCTCTCGGCGCTTCAGATAATTACAGCTACTTTTGCTTAAAGCATTGCATTGAAGCAATGAGTGATTAGCTGCATTCATCAACAGCCAGCACATCGAAACTCAAATATGCTGTCTTCATAAAAATCTCATAAATGCTTCAGAAGTGGAACCCTAAAATCTTATTTGAGATAGGGGACACCTACTTACCTTGAAATTTGGACTGAATGTGTAGAGGAATGTTTCACCAGTACCGTAGTAATGGTCACTAAACCTGAAGGGATGTGTAGCATACGCTCCAAATATCTGTCAGAATAAAACGATTAAACTACTTTGGAGGACAGTGCAAAATTCAAGAGAAAAAAAACCAAAACATTTCAAAAGACTTTCTAAAGAACAACTGGTGTTTCATGGTAGAAGAACCAACTAGTAAAGTACATCAGATGAGCAAGTACTCCTGCAAATCTTTTGTTTCCTGCAAGTTAAAAGCCAGATGACAACAATGGCAACAGGAATGCCAACTCTAGGAGCTACTGAACTACTAGCCCTCCACAGAGGCGTTATTTGTGGCAGGTCATTAACTGAGATACCTAAGGAAGATACTTCCATGGGCACTATTAAGAGGAGCGCTCATTGCGATTATGAAGCTGAGGGGGGTTATTTCTATTAGTGCTGATGTACTTTCCTGCCTGTAAGTTTAGTTTAAGCAGTAGAAAACACCAGTGTCTTATTTTGGTATGATGCCGCTTCACGGTATGACTAGCACTTCATAATGATCACTTTATAACGTTGCCCTTTCAGTCCAGCCCTCGCAGAACAAGCACTCCTTACCTGGTTGTCCATATCCTTGATGACAAGGAGAACCGGACTGTCGAGAGATGCTGATTTACGGTACAGAGTCTTCAGGCTAGTCCCGTGCTCCAATGTACTGTACGCAAGCCGCCACGGATATCCCTGCACTCGCGCGGGCAAGCGCCGGGCAAGCTGGGCAACAGAACAGGGGGAAATGGTTATATGGGTCACAGGCGGTGCCCCAGACTATTCCATTTCTGCAGGGGCTTCTGAGCCAAAAAATTGCTGTCAAGGGAGCAGATGATGCCAGCAGCTTAACATCTCCGCCACATGCATATGTCCTACTCTGAGCCCAACTGTCTGCATTCACGTCACCTGTGAAAAAGATTTCAAAACGGGCACCCCCTCTCCGAGCACTGAAAGAGTTGCCAGTCCTCAGTATCACAACTCAAACTTCAGAGTTGCAAAATATAAAAATAAGCTTTCCAGGTGAGCCAGTCCTGCAGCAAACAGGATCTTGCACAAGGACACTCCAACATACTAAGTACTTTCCAGACTCTTAAAAAGCACTGGTATTGCCTCCAGAAGGCAGAATGTCCCACACTTGGCAGAGACAGGACCACAGCTAACAAGAAAACCTGAGGTTTTTCTAGCCATACCTGCTCTATGTGCATATTCTCCAGGAGAGCGCTGTGATGCTTTAAGACAGGCAAAGCATCATCATCTTCCTCTTCATAGTAACTGCAAACGCTCTTCCGTCGTTTTGCTTCTTCTACAGTAATGATCTGAAGCAAGAGAACAATTGTCCAACCTAAGCATAGCTCTTATGCTGTCAGTCCTCTGTTGAAGCAAACTAATTTAAAACAGCATACTGCTGTTACACTGTGTGGAGCAAAACCACTGTATGGGATGGTTGTATCAAGCACAGACAGCGTTAACCAAATAGCAAAACTCTTAACTGGCAAGGTGTCTGATCTCCCACAGCTGTAGAGTTCTCTGGGATTAATAAACACTGAGGTAACCAGGTGACATCAAGTGGTTGGTCTCAGACATACTTGGTCCCAAGTCGGAAGCCTAAAGTGCACCTTCTGCTTCCGAGGCACACTACATGCATCCGAACTAGGTGTCTTGTGGGACTCTTAAGTGAGGGGGACACAGAAGCTTCTTTGTTTTCTCTCATGCAGCTAGTTGAGCACATTAATTATTTGCTCAGGTGCTAATGCATGAGCATTGTATGAAAAAGTTTAAAATTTCACTTCTCCTTTTTATTAAAACAGCAGCTTTTTCCTGGTATTCTTTACTGACTCAGACATGGGTTTGTGTATACAAACTGAAATAGAATGAATATAGCAAAGAAGTAAAAACGTAAATCAACCTGACAGAAACTTTGAAGTTCTGTCTTGTAGGAAATGTACTAAGTAAGATTCTGAGCATCCAGTTTACCTAAGTTCTTGAAAATGCTCATTCTGAGCATCAAGCTCTTTATAAAATACATTCTTAGTTGAAAATGATCAAACAGCTCTTTGGAAACTTCTATATATTCCTTTGCTTAAGACTTTACAAAGCAAGCATGTTGTAGTATTTTAAAAGATGAGTCCATATAAATATTTCTAACATCAGGTTTGAATTTAAGTACTTGCAAAACAAAGCACGGACTTCTTTCCAGCAACTACAGGTAACCACACTACCTTTTCCTGTACGGCTAGAAACAAAAGGAGAATGCGAGTCCATACACTTCATGCTTGTCTATAAAAGAACTTGGCAGCCTACAAGGTGCTGAGAGAGACAGGGGACAAACTCTGAACCCCACCGCGGCATGGGCAGCAAACAGGAGCCCAAATGTGGCGCGGGGCAGGAGCTCCCAGGTGGGCAGCACCCATGGTGCCCGGAGCCCACCGCAGACAGGATGCTGCTGCCTCACCCCTCGGTGGCAGCAGGCCGGGTGTCCTGGCTCCCAACAAGCTGCTGCTGGGGTGCTTGGCCTCTGATTTGGCAGAGAGCATCATCTGGCAGAGCTGGCAAGCTGCTAACCCTTCAGTGCAGCTTGGGGCGCTCAGTGAGCCACAGGAGCTCGGCAGCGGAGCTTTAGCTGGGGCTTGGTGCCACCATGGCAAACAGCAAGAGCTCAGAGATGAGGCTGATGAGAAAGAAAAGGGGAAGCAAGGAGGCCTAACTACAAAACAAACAGGAAACCTTAAACCGCCTTCCTTCCATGAGCATATTGCCACAGAGGTCTTATCTTGGAGCAGGGACCTCAAGATGTGGCTGCAGAGCAGGCTGCGCTGCTGCCACACACCTCCCTTCAAATACGGCTTCCAAACGACTTCCACATTACAGATGGCTAAAATTAGTTTTGCATAACTCTTTCGCACCTTCATGATCACTGCTTGAACTTGTAGAAGCTGTCAACAGTCGAGACAATTGCCAAGAAGTGCCTGGAGGTCCTACACACACCTGTCCCGCAGGCGAGAAAGCAAATGCACTGGACTGACTCCAGGTGCAGATTTAACCACATCACAAAGCACAGAAGGAGCTTTTCATGAAGACCAGGACTGGTGAGGAGCTCTCTGTGGGTAGGACAAAGCCCCAATACTGTCAGTCACACCTAGCATCTCCAGCGGGACGTGAGCAACACGTCTGCCATACGTGCTCACATCCAGCCCGCGTTCACCTGCAGACGCCTGAAGCTGAGCCCAGGGCAGCCAGCCTGAGCACCCGGGCACTGGCACTCCAATGCACACAGCAGCAGGGTTAGGAAAAGAGAAGAGGGCAGGACCACCGGGCAAAATCCAGCCCGCAGAACTAACGTTGTTACGTGCCCCTACGCACCCAGGCAGTACAGGTATTCCTGCCGGTGATACTGCAAGAGCTGTACAGCTGCATCTTGCCCCTCCAGCCCAGGCTCAGTGGGATCTAGTCCTAGGTCTTCTGAGACTGCAGAGAATCCTCTGCTGGAAAATTTTTCACGTGGCCAATTTCAGGGAAGGTTTGCACTGCAAAATTAAGATAATTTAACAAAAAAAACCCAACAAAAAACTGTTAAAGGAAAATGGTCTTTCTGCTTTTATCCTTGTTCTTTTTCCACCTCCTGAATGGCTGTCCTTCCCTCCTCACCTCCCAGGCCATTATTTTATTTTAATTTTTTTTTAATAACGAACACCTTTTTCATCTTAAATTAACTCCTCTTTCGAAGACTATTTTCTAGTAGTAATCTCGCCCTAGGAGGGCAGGGCGGGGGGGTGAAAGTATCACAGTAAATCAACCAGCAACAGGTATCTGTAGCAAAATGCAACGAAACTCACAGATATAGGCAACCACAAAAAACCCGCTGACACAGTTGTAAATCGCAAATCGACTCCAAAGACAGACAAGCCCCCCTCTTCACCGCGTAGGTACCTACTCAGTCTGTAACTGAAGGGCACACTTTAATGAAGTTCAGAGTCAACAACTACAAAAAAAGGGATCTACAAGATCAGGTATTTACAGACCACGCAAAAGCAGAAACAGATGGAAAGAATCAACCACTACAGAAACTGGATCTACAAAATCTTTTAAAGGTTTTATGGGACTGAGAACAAGCTACCTGGGGTGGAAATACCCTGTTAAAAGTCATCTGAGTACGGAGCACATTTTTCACTAGGACAGAAGCACTGTATCAGATCCAGGTTGTTCAAACAGGGACACACAGTTCAACATACCTCCACAAAAGGTTCCTCCTGGTCAGGTCTGGCATAGTAAAGAATTCGAATATTCCAAGGCATTTGTTTCCCTTTCATCATCTACCAGTTTATTTTGCAGTATCCACTGCGCTTCCCTGCTCTGCTGGCAAGAGCTCTTGCCCATGAGCATGACAGATGGCTACTGCCCGTGGCACGCTGTGATAAAATTGCTTATATGCTTCTCTGCAATCACACTTTCTGTTTCCCCACAAGGGAGAGTGAAACTTTTGCAGTAATCATGCCCAAATTTGGACTTTCAATAGAGATTTCCTGGCAGACCTACTTTAAATTTGTAAAGCCTGAATATATTACAAATAAAAGAGATACACCTTTAGAAACAGTTTCCAGCTAATTCTTCTCCCAATATATATTTGAATTAAAAAGTGAGACAAGCTCCCAGTGTGCCCAGATCTCTCCCACCTCTGTTCTTCAGATCACTGGCCCGCCTCCTTCATTTTGGTTTTATGAAAATGGCATGCAAATAGCAACTGAACAGTGAAATCTAGTGAAATATATGACTGCACTTAGCTCTGAGCAAAACAAGAAATGAAGACTTTTTTTTTTTCATCTTACAGTTCACAAAGCACCAACATTAAGAAACTACAGAACTGTAAAAATAAAAGGAATTTGGGATTAGGGGTCATGTTGCTACATTTCAAATGACAAGCCCCACTCCTGAGCACCACTTTTGAATGAGGACAAGGCACTCTGAAGACAGAGATGCAAAAAAAAAAAAAAAAAAAAAAAAAAGGCAGTAGAATTTTAAAACCCTGTTTATTTTTCAGACAAATAATCAGATAACTTTTTAAATTGCCCTCAAGATATTTCCCACTTAGGGATTTATCTGTTTTTTTAATTTATCCCATACCCATAGCATAGCAGGTGCTTCAGCAATCAGAAATATCATTCAAAAATGCGTGCAAGCTGATTTCCTTTAGAAACTGGGCTTTGTATGCACAAGAGGCAGACAGATAAACACAGGCATGCCAAGCAGTCAAAACAGATTGCAAAAGCCCCCATATGAAAAAGCTGAAGTCCGAGGATAAAACTTATCCATCTTACAACCAATATTCAAACAGTATCACAGCGTGCACCTGAGAAGCAAGGGTCTAGCACATCACCACATACCAAGCCATTTCAACCAGCACACAGGAGTTTGTTCTGGTGTTTACGTGTATATATGCATTTTGGAGATTTTATTTGCAGCATATAAATACAATGTGAATTTAGCAGTGCTGACAACATACACCTGTATATTTTTGCAAAAGGTTAACACCACGTAACCAGAATATTTACACAACTTCTGCTGGTTGCACACCAGAGAGCTCCCAGCTGTTTGCCTGCTCTTTCTAGGGGGAGAAGAACGGAGGACGGAAGGACTATGAGTACATTTGTGAGACAGATACAAGCCTTGAGGAGACTTCTATATGAAGCAGCATGCGTTATAAACACCATAAAAATCATGAAAAGAGCCAAGTGCTGAGACTCTTAACAGAGGATGCACATGCTTCATGTAAAGGCAGAAAGCACTCACCTCCCAGCTTTTAGTGGTGGGCTCACTGAAGAAGTTGTCTATCATGTCAAGCTCCTCCTTTTCTACCACGACAAAACCTTGCTCTTTGGCATCTTTCCCATATATTTCTGGTGACCACTGAACAAAAAATGTGTACAAGTGATCCACCCTGTAAAGAGAAGAGGAGGTGACAACTGTTGTTCGGTGCTCCATGTACATACAGCACCATCATGTAGTACAGAGGGTTTGCTCAATGACAAAGAAGGGACCAGCATACAAATAGGACACCCATTTGCTTCCACCCTCACATACCACACAAGGCAATAGCTCCCGCCACCTGGCAGCCTGAAGCACTTCAAGGTTTCTCTGCTGTCACTCCCCACAATATATTTTTCTCCTCCCTTTGCTATACGCACAGCCAAAGCATCATGGTAAAACTAAGCGGCTTGTCCAGTCCCACACAATTGACATTCAGAAGTTACATTGATTGGTATTAGGTTGTACGCACAAAAGTTAAGTCCATAAAAATCTCACTTAACTTATGTAGTTTGACCTCTGGAATAGAACAAGCCACAAGAGATCACCAGTAAAGTCTATACCACATTTCTAGCTGCCCTCTAAGTTACGGAGATTAACCATGAAACAATTCTTCATTCTGTTAGCATAATGAAAAGAAGCAGTTACTGACAGCTTTGCTCATAAGCTGTATCACCAGCAGTGTATGCGCTTCCATAAATGTAGTCAGCTCTTAATCACCATCTTTAAAGAGATGTTCTTTGACAACATCCATAGCAAACAGTGAAACAAGTTCTGGAGAAGGAATTTATGTATGTACTGGTTTTAACTAGGACAGAGTTAGTTTTCTTCACAGTAGCTGGTATGGGCGATGTTTTGGGTTTGTGCTGGAAACAGCGCTGATAACACAGGGATGTTTTCCTTACTGCTGAGCAGGGCTTGC
>JAVKLA010000014.1:29840608-29888913 GCA_034782735.1 Sagittarius serpentarius | reverse complement strand
TGGCGTTTGTCCGCCCAAGTCCCCGTTACGGGTGACGGAGCCCGGCTGTCCTGGGGATGGCTGAGCGCCTGCCTGCCCGTGGGAAGGGGCGAATGAATTCCTTGGTTTGCTTTGCTTGTGCGCGCGGCTTTTGCTTTACCTATTAAACTGTCTTTATCTCAGCCCATCAGTTTTCTCACTTTTACTCTTCTGATTCTCTCCCCCATGCCACTGGGAGGGAAGTGAGCGAGTGGCTGTGTGGGGCTGAGCTGCCAGCTGGGGTTAAACCACGACAGTGTAGTATATTAAAATTAAAATGAACACATGGAATTTCAAACAGGAATACAATAGTGGATCCATTGTACAAGAAGTTGAATTGGCAGCAAAAAAAAAAAAAAAAAAAAAAAAAAAAATCGAACCCTAACTAAAGAGGGCAGATAGAAATATAGTAAGTACTTACAACACTGGATCTTTCTCCAGTTATTCACCAGGAAGTTTCATCCAGCAATTCCTTGATCAATACAAGACCAGACACTCCTACCAATGAGGGCTAGAGTCTGATGTCAGTTCTAACTGCATGAACTGACAGCCCTGAAATTGTTGCCCACTCATGACAGCTACACTAATTGACAAAGTGAGATATGTGGAGGGGCTTGACTCACTTTGACCTCAAGAAATTTGGATCCAATTTCCACTGCTCTCAGAAAGAATAAAGGATTGACTTTGCTTCATCATGGAAATATCCTCTTAATCATGAAAAAGGAACAAATTAGCATTGCCATCAGTTTTTTCTCTTCTCCTTTGCATATTCACAAAAGCTGCCGTGGTGCATGGCTAACATGTTCTAGCAGAGTTTAAAATTTTGTTATCAAATAGGAACTGTACCTGTGAAACATTTTTAATATATACAGCCAAATATGGTTTCAGTACCATTGTCCTAAATTTGTGAACACCCAACACTAGTTCCTGAGGCATCAGCAGCCTCCCTTCACCTAGAAGAAGTAAGGCAGCTAATGTCGATATCCAAGTAAAAATTTTAGGGGCTGCTCGTTCCTCTGCAGCAAGACACACACAAAAGAGATCAAGGTAGTACTGTGCAAACAATCAGCCTTTGGGATAGTTCTCGCCAATAATTGCCTGGAAAAGGCTAAAAGGGTCACACTCCCATTGCCAAGGGTTTCCCTGCTTCTTTGTGAGAAGCCACGTGATCGCTTACAAGTTTGCATAGATCTAAAAACAGTGAACTATGGAAGGCACTTCTAAAAGCTGTATCACCTCATTTTAGTCAAGACCTTTTCTTGTAACTGTGGAAGTTTTCCCACATCAATAGGTGCCACTCGGCACACCCTGCTCCTCTTCACTTGCTCACACAGGCTTCAGAAAGAGCAGTATGATCATCTCTTTGCTAACTTAACATGAGTTTTAACTGAAAGAGACATTTAACTTGAGCACTGTGTGTTTTATGTGCAGTAGTCCTAGTCTGGAAAGCTAACTACTTATTTCCTACAAATCCCTATGAAAGAACAATAAAACTCATCGTTGATGGTGTCTGGCTAAGATCAGTTTGAAAGGACATTTGTGCAGGTGGATGGAGGAGAGCAGCATACTCTCACCTCAGAATCACAGAACATATTTAGGTTGTAAGGCACCTCTGGAGATCATCTAGGCCAATTTCTGTTAACAGCAGAGCTAACTTCAAAGTTAGAGGAGGTTGCACAGTCCTCTTGCAGTTGTGAAGATCTCCAACAGAGATTCCACAACCTCTCTATGCCACCTGTTCCATACATAATCAGTCTCGTGTTTTTTTTCCTCTATCTAATCACAATTTCCTATAATGCATGCAGCATGGGACCTGAGAAGGGTCTGGCACCATCCTACTTTTTTTAACTCCACCCGCCGCCATCCCCCCCACCTTTTTCTTAACCACATATCCAAAAGGAAGAGGGGATAACCACCACCCAAGCTGTTGGCTATGCTCTTCCTTACGCAGGCCAGCAAGAAGTGAAGCCTTCATTACTGCAACAACACACTGCTGACGTACATTGAGTTTGCTCTGAACTTCCCCAGCTCCTCTTCTGCAGAGCTACACCCCAGGCCACCCATCCTCAGACTGTGCGACTGCAGGGAGTGCTCTACCCTGGGTGCACAACTTTGCATTTGCCTTTTCTGAACTTCCTGTCATTTCTGTCAGCCCATTCCTCCGTGCTGAGGTCCCCCTGAATGGCAGCCCTGCCCTCCAATGTACGAACACCCCCTAAACGTGGTGTCATCCCCCAGCATGACAAAGGTGTGTTCTGTCCATGGCACTGATGAAGGCATTAAACAGTATCAACCTCCAAGGAATACCACTCGCACCTGGCTGCCACTCAGACTGGCTATCAACCCTTTGAGCCCAACAGTCCAGTCAGATTTTCCACCCACCTGGTAGTCTATCTGTGCAGGTCACATCTCTCCAGTTTGGCTACAAGGATACTATGGGAGGTTGTGTTGAAAGCCTTACTAGGGTCACGGTAAAGCAACAATCCCTTGCTCTCTCCTTGTTCACAGAGGTAACCATCTCAAACAGAGAAGTTATCTGGTTGGCAGAAAAAAATTTGCCCTTGGAAAATCTATGATAGCTGCTCCTGATCACTTCTTGCCCTCCGTAAGGACGTGCTTCATAATCTTCCCAGGGACTGAGGTGAAGCTGACTGCCCTGTGCTCCCACAGATCCTCCTCCATTTTTCTGAAGGCGGTTGCAGCGTTTGTGTTTCCAATTACTAAGGATGTCTCTCAGTGATCACAAGCTTTCAAAGGATGATAGACAGCAGCCTTGCAATAACATCAACCAGATCCCTCAGTACACTCAGAATATTTCCTGTCAGGCCCCACAGACCTGTATATGCTCAGTTTATTTAAGTAGTCCATAACTAAGTTTTCCTCTACAATGGACAGATGCTAAATAAATCCAGACACTCCAGATTTAAGAAGCAGCAGCACAAAATGAGAAATAGATGACTGCAGAAGTGAGGTCATTCTGAAAGGGGATGCAGAGCACCCCTTCTCTGTTAATAAAATTGTAACATTATGCTATGGTGGTATTTCCAAGCTATCAAATTGAAAAAATTGGAGACAATTTTTAAATTGAAAAACCACTGCTTGAAGAACTCTCTTACAGCCAATCTGACAGCTGCAAGGAAATTTGTCCTAGAGCTCAGTAGGTGTTTTGGTGATCACATGCTTATGAGCGTGTCATGCACTAACAGAGAAACATCAATAAAGCTTCCAAGTACTTGGAAAGGAACAACTTCAGAAACCTGAAGTTAATCACTCCAGAAAGAAATTATTCAAAAGGAAAAAGATGATAACAGGAAACTCTGTTTTTTTTAAAAAAGCAACCTAGGAGACACAAATCAAAAATGAAAGATGAAACACTGATTAAAGATGGATCCTCCCCAGCTGTAGCCTGATTAAAACAAAAGTGAATATGCTTACAAATACATTCATAGTAACACACACAAACACACACACAGAGGGCACAAAAATGTAAAAAGAGAAGCTTATAGTGAAGGATATAAGTTCAGCGGAAAACTAATTTTGAAGAGTACAAAACATGACAAAGATCATGACAGCAAAGCGATAAAATCAGTGTAAGACAATAGCTTCGTGGAGTATTTATGCCACTGCATTGCTTAGTAAATTGGGCACAATCAGCTGTGTGTGTTAATGCATCTGAAGAGAGGAGCACACACAGCAGAAGAGTAAGCAGAGGCCGTGCTTGCAGGGTGGTACCTCACCCTTGGCAGAAGGTCCCTAGACACCTGGGATAAGGGCTCTGAATTTTGGAGCAAGAGCTCCGCACCACCACGCTGATGACAGTGCTTGGTGAAATCCCTGAATGTACCAAGAAAGTAACATTCAGCGGAAGGAATGAGATTGTGTTTAGCTGGGCGTTTGACACTTTGGTGACCACTGCTGGAATACTCTGCCCATCTCTGGTGCACTATTCCCACGTCATGCTCGAGTGTCGCGGCTTAGAAACTCAAACCCAACTGCCGCACAGCAAGAGGCAGAGTTATTTAGCTTACAAGAGCAATAGCCTGTGATAGCGTACATGAAGAGGAACTGAATCCTAGTAATACAGATAGAACCACAACCAGGGACCAAAAGCCAGAAAAATCAAAGTAGGTATATAGTGCACCAAAAAAGAACCAAGGCAATTATCAACGAAATACATCAGACAACTTGTCAAGTTACAGGTGATTCTTGAGGGGGAACTGCAAATGATTTTTCTTCTAAAAGATATACCTTAATTTAAGAGTTCCCAAACTGACATCATCACCACCAGCATTTCTGTTGATATGGCAACAATATCAGACTTTTTTGATGGCAGAGGCAAACCATTTTTCCATAATTAATGTCTTCAGGTCAGTCACAGGTGGGAGGGGTGCTCCTTCCAAATTTGTGTGTTTGGGTGGTGAGGGAGGCTTTGTGCATCCTGTGGTACATGTACAAAGGCTCTAAGTCCAACCACAGCTCCTGGCCTAGAAACAGGAATTAATCCAGAGTTGTCCTATGACTTTGTTACAAACATGCCTGACTAGATGATGATGATGATCCTTTGTGAATCTTATGAGGGCTAAGGTATCATAAGCCCTCATATGCTTATGTGAATTTATATAAACTTAGATGAACCCTCATTATAAGATATTAAGCTATAAATACAAACAGGTTTTCATAGGTTTCGTCTGTGCAGTTCGATATCTTATTTATCAGGAGTGTAGGAGCACTCTATTTGCAGAAGGCTACTTCAAAAGGAGTCTAAATCTAAGCTTTATGCTACCTATTCCATTAAGAGAAGCATGGAAGAGTGATCCTCCAGCATCAGGACCATCTTAATCATTGTCCCTCTATGCAAAGCCCTGCCTAAGTGCACAGAAGAATCATGTAGGTAGTGACTCCAGCCAGTTGTGCTGGAAGTTCTTTCAGATCTCAGCTTCAACCATCTTAAGTACAGGGTGTTAACGCACTAGGTACTAACAGGAGTCACAACCAAGCAACATGTTGCTCAACAAAAGGAAACCCACAGAAACAATAACAAAAACCAAACCGAAACTCACCCAACTCCCCAAACCAAACCAAAAAAATCAAGCGGGCAGGAAGCTAAGATTGAAAAAGAGAAGCAAGGTTCAACCCCTGTTACTTTTCCTCCTTGAAAATCTGCGGGCTTTCAAAAAAGAAGCTTCCAAAAAAGCAGATGCCCTCTGTCCTGGTTTCGGCTGGGATAGCCGAAACCAGGACACCCTCTCAGCAGCATGATCTCGTGTAATGCCTTTTACATCAACATCAATGCAAATCATCCATTCATAAACCAAACCTGTCTGCCAAATTTGTATTATAAAAAATAAATAAGATTTAATTCTTGACTGAGAAACTAGTCAATGCCAAAATGAATAAATTATTTGTTAGGACACATGTTTATAAACACAGAAATTCTGCATTACTGTATCTGTCTCAGTGCAAGGCATCTTCCTCTGCAATACCTTGATGAAATCTGCGACATAATTACTGACCTACTACTACTCAAAATCCACTAGGGTGGAAAATCTACCCACCATTTAAACATAAACCCATGTAGTAAGAGCATGCACAGACTTACCCTCTAATACTGTAAGCTATACCCATTGCAAGACTTCTCAGCAAAAGAACCAATCTCTCTATTGGTGTCCAAAAGCATGGGTGCCTCTCCGCTCAGCTGAACCCGGCAAGAAGCTGCCCTAGACTAAGTAATCTATTATATAAGGCAACTCAAGATGCCCATCTCCCCCGTTACGTGCTAAGGCGAGTGCTGCTGTGATCAAGCAGGCAGTGCAAAGCAGCCCTATAGTCACTGATTAACTCAGCTGCACAGTGTGGGTCATGGGGTGACGCACGCCGGGACACTCGTGGCGCCCAGGAAGCCACGTAGGAAGAGAGAACACTTAGAACAGCTGCAAAAGGCAAACGAGACTTAAGACTACTGACAGCCTTTATAAAGAATATCAGCCTAACGGTCTCCTCTCTGTATTAATAATGTTTCCAGAGGCTTCCATTAAGAAGAAAAAAAAAAAAAAAAAAAAAGAAATTAAAATTTTAAAAGGTAAGTACGTCTTCCCCGGCACAGCTTTCCCACAGCCTGCCGAGGGCAGGAAAGCAGCAGCAGTCTGCAGAGAGATGAGCAGCTCTGCTGGGAGCAGCGGGCTATGGGGCCCAGGCTGAAAACGGAGCCGTTTCCGCAACTGATGACAGAAGCTGTTTTAACAGCAAACACTAAGAGACCACGGAAAAATGTAATTAAATGCAAATCAGAGGAAGATTTAACTTACACAGCGATTACAGACACGCACACCAGTTTCTTCACAATCTCAATCCTGGTTTGATTTGTTTGTTTTTTAACTACTACAAAACATTAAGATGCTGCACAAGCTACTGTGACTGCACTGGACAGAAAGTGGTTTATTTATTCTGCTTTACAGCCAATGAGATGAGAGTGGTATTCTTGATATTTTCAGACATGAATATAAACTGCATTCCACATGTTTTTAAACTTAGTAAATTACTTTGACATACTGTATCAAAAATACATTGCAAAGCTATCCCAAATGACCTACAGTCCACGGCATTCTCAAGACGCCATACTGATAACTATATACTATGCTACACTGGTGCAAGAATATCACCAGAGGGTAGGAAGCGATGCATTTCAGTTTTGGAAAGCATCGGAGAGTTTGGAGAAAACACCGACTTGTGAGGCAAAGACCCACTGTGTATTAATACGAAGGACTGGGTCTCGCATTTAATTTTTGCCCCAAGTTCTACATGATCTTCTACGCACCTCTGCAGTGTTGAAACACGCATGCATGAATAGCACCAAAACGACCCCATCTTATACTACGTTCACCACTGATTTTGATCAAGATCTGAACAGCAGCCCCGACAGCAAAGATCTGGCCTGTCAGCCAGCGCAGCCAAATGCTGCTGCAACAGCTCACTGCAGAAATTACTTTTTCCTCATCCTCAAAATTGAAGTATAAACCAGTTGTCAACACTTCAGTTTATATAAGGGTTAGGTCCCCTCACTATTCAGAAAATGACAAGCAGAGAAGCTGTTTTCCAAGTCTGTAGCAAGAAGCTTAATAGATTTACCTGTTGCACAGAGCAACAATTAGAGATGACCTCAGTTCAGCTCAGCAGCTTTATTCAACATTAGATACGCTATCCCCAAAGCAGTTAACTGACCTTGTGTTATATTACAGCATCATTCCACCTCCTTGAAGTATTTACTCACGCTTCAACCTAGAATTTTCTGAACCCGCCTTTTTGCAATCCCTGAGGAGCCAAGGACTGGGCTCAGCAGATAGCAAGCAAACCAAAAGCTATCTTCAGCTACGCTCCCGATGGCCACATTCCAGCTGGATTAAGCCTCTCCCACTCCTCCTCTGGGTCAGCAACTTCCACACTACTAGTCTGCTCAAAACACTCATTTCTAAAATACAAGGAATAAACACTGAAATCAACACACATGCTACAAATTTGAAAATAAAATTAAATATTCTGAAAAATTATTAAGAAAAAAAAGAAAAAAATTGCCTGCATCTTAAAGAGACACCTCTGAGATTGATCACCAGTTCAGATTCTTCCTTCCTGGTATCTAATCCACCAGAAATGTGATCACTGATTTCTCTATTTTAGTTCATCAACAGACTGGAGAGTTGCTCTAGCTGCCTTCTAGCAAGAGAAGGACCAGGGATTTGAGTCCTCACACCCAGTGAAAATTCTTGGGTGATTCATGTGGAAAAATCACAGGCCTCCCCCCCCGCCCCCATAGTACTACTTATGCACACACAAACCTACAGGTACATAAAACATTTAAATGGATTTTATCACAAAGGAAGGGATGCTTTTTTATGGGCCTGAAGGCTGCAACAGCCACACCCATTCAGTTAGGAGTGTCTCCCTTTTCCACATCATGCCCTTTGCTCATGTGAAATACCTATTTTTTAGCACTGGCACCTTAGTGGATTCCTCACCTGTCTGGCCACGGCTCCCCTTTTCCCCTCTCCCTCGATTCCTAGACTACAGCCAAAACCCTGATCATCCCCCATTGCTTTTATTGTATGTTAGCTGCACATATATCCCTCTTTTCGTCTTCCAAATGGCACCTGATTCCTTCTTCCTTCCCACTGGGAGCCATATTAGACCAGCAACAAACACTGCTTTATCTCTCTGGCATGCAATGCAACGAGGGCACCTCTCTCCATCTTAGCATCGTTGCTGTATTTCACACCTTGGACCACATAGGGAAAGTCAGATTCAACCCTAGAAAGCACTACACAAACGTATTTTCGTGCTATGCACTGCAGCTTACCTTTCCCGAGGAACAGCAAACCAATACTCTGGTTGCTTTATCTTTTTACTGTACTGTTGAGATATGGTGGTGCTCTGAGACGCAAAGGACTTTCTCATGGGCTTGCCTACTTTAATGCACAGAAACATTGGGGGAGTCTTGCTCTTCTCCTCTTTTGAAGGAAGCATATCTGAACGAGAGACAAAAGAAATGGGCTGCTTACAGAAAAGTACAAATACTGCAGCTGATAAAACATTGTCACAAAGATTAGCAATCTTGTGCAAAGGACTACTCAGAGGCACCGTACACAGAATTAAACCTGACATGTCATTCAACAGCAAAACTGGTTTAATAAATCCTTGTTCATTCTAAACATCCTAAACTGTGGCCATTTATTCCCATTTCGTCACAGCTTGTATCCCCCTCAGCTGTACAGCTATGTAACAGAACAGCCCTGTAAAGCAAATCAGTAAGATGATCAGGGTGGGTGCAAACTGCCACATAAAGCAGGCAAGTAAAGGGGACAGTGTTTGACTGGCTCCAGGAAACCCATCCAGTAGAAGGGTAACCCTGCACACACACACACGATCAGTTCCTCAACTCTGACAGCCAGCCAGCCATACAAACACCTTTTGTCTGCACAAGACAGGGTCAAGCATAAGAGCAGTTTAAGTTCCTTAAATTGCTAGTGCGACAAAAAAATTGCATATTAAACTATAGCCTCAATCACACTGAAGTTGCCTCATTCATTTTAGGAGTACACATACAGCCATTTATTTTTTTCTCTTTCCCAATAAGAACGACCACCAAATACAACTAGCAAGATGTAAACCCTTCCAAAAGAAAGGAAAAATCATTTTAAGAACAACTGTTTTTAAAGTAAAGACTTCCACTCTTATCATCCCCCACCACCTGGTATGAATCAAGGGTATGTCCACTGGCTCATAAAACTAGCAAGGGAGGAGCATCGGCACTCCAGGATGGACTACTGCTTAGAGGCACTGGGCTGCAGTAGAAATAGTAGTACGTGTACACATTATCTAAACTGAGATTTCATTTTGTTATACGCTTTCCAGTAACAGCCTGAATTTTATTTATGATAACCCCACGACCAATCAGGGCAACCTGATCAGTCAGTAAGACTCTACATATATTTTCCTATTTATCACTTCTTTAAGGGTTTCCATAGCATGAAAGACACTAGACAGATGCAAACAGTGTCAAGAATATTTTGGTACCTCCCTTTACAGCAGTGCATTACTACTTTGGATAGTATCAGAAATACACTGACAAACTTCACTGAAGCAACAAAAGTTACCAATACAGAGTGACAATTGCTAGGCCATGAAGTGTCCCTGTCAGTACTGCAACTGGATGACATTTCACTATCCTTCTTAAAGCCAGTAAACACAGGTGAAGAGTATAGAGTGATCACTGAATATGGAAAGAGCACACAACCTACTTATCAAACTAGAAGCTTAGGGAATTTGAAAGTATTTTTTTCTTCTAAATAGCAGATAATATAAAAATATAATATACAAGAGGAAAAAAAAAAAAAAGACCAGGTATTATAGAAAGAGGAAATTTAGAGCAGAAGGCTATCAATTCAAAGGTTACCGTCATAATGCTGTCCAAGTCTCAGAGGAAACAAGGATAACCAGAGACCTACCTTCAATTGGCACTTGAATTTTCTGCAGCAGCCACAGTCTGATTTCTGATTGATTGTCTAACTGTGTTTCTTGACAGGTCTTGTCTATGGCTGGTACTAATGAAGAGTCCACAGACTCTTTCAGATCCTTTTCCTCTGCTGCTGCTGAGCTGATTTCTAATGAAGGTGCTTTCCTTTCAACACAGCAGGAATCAAGCTCCATACTTTTAACTGTATGGACTTCATTAGCTTGGGACTTTGAACAGCTAAGTGTAAGGTCTATGCCAATTGCTTTATTGTTTTCACCTTTCTGGATTTCAGCCTTGTGTAAGTCTTCAGATGACTGAGACCCATTCCCATCCTTATTGAGGTAAAATTCAATAAGTTTATCTTTCTCTAGCTCTTTCTTAGTGTCCAATGCAGTCTCCACCTTACCTGTCGGGGAACTGACACATTTGTTTACTTCTGGAATAACATCTTGCTTTTCACACAGCTCTAAGTCTAAGTCAGCTTTAGGTTCAACACTGTCCTTTTTTTCCAAGGAATCAACTGCCAAGTGCTCCTGGACTTCTGTAGTGGGTTTGGTTACCTGCTGCTTAGTTCTCCCCAACTCCCTGGGGTCAGCCAGCAAGCCTTCCATTACTGAGATTTTCCTGTCCAACCCTCTATCCATACGAGATGACGTCTTTTCCAGCTCAATGAAGTCATCCTTTCCTTCTCCCAAAAGGGATCTTTCTTTGGTTTTGGTATCTGAAGCACTTTTTCCCCCAGAAGGCTCCTTGGCACATGGATCCGCAGCAAACTTTTCCAAATGTTCAGTGGCAGTGGTGTTGTTCGGAAACTCCAGTGACTTTGACTTGATTGAGCCTGTACTCTCAGATGACTGAAGAACTTCAAAATCAGCAGACTTTTCCTCATCTGAAGGCTTTATCTGTTTGGCACCCAGAGCAATGGATGGATCCCCGTTCTGCTGCCTCTTTTCCTTGCTAAGGGATTTGAATTTGCTGAAAGGATTGATATCTTTCTCAGAGGACAGGTCTTCCCATTCTCCTGGCCTGTACAGAGGACAAAGATCCTTTGGTATGTCACTGTCAGGGAAAATGATGGATGTACATAGGATGTTAAAAGCAAAATGGAAACAGAAAAAAAGGAAAATAAAAAACTAAATAATATACCAACTTAACTTAAGCTCTGAAACTCAACGAAAAATTACTTTCTCCAAAATAAACATACATCAGTGGAAATAAGTGACTTTAAAGAAAACGGAGAAAAATGTGGAAAGGATAATAAGGAAATAAAATGAGTAAACCATTTGGCAGAATACGCCACATGGGTGAAGAAATGGTACACATGTAATAAACAATGTGCAAGTCATCAGAAGTTCAGCAACCAAAAAACCACAGGACATGTATTTAGCTGCTGGAATTTCATTCATACCATATTAATATTGTTATTTCCCGCAGCTGACAATGAGTCAACCTCTACAACCACCCGTCCTTCCCTAGTCAGTACAAATGTATTTTTGTGAAGAAAGCAAATCGGAGATAAGCTGTACCCTGTTTGAACATGTTTACTGCAAAACAGTAACAGGGAACAGAGTTAGGGTTTTTTTCCTTTTCTTTTTCTCCATTACTCAAATGCAGACTTCCCCAAAGATTTCTTTTTAAAACAGGACAATCATAAAACATTTAAAAATGGAAAATTCTTAAAAACTTCACAGCATACAACTTGAGCTCTTCATTGCTGCTAAAAAGTCTGAGGTGAATGAGAATACGAGATTCTCATCACTTAAAGTTGCTAAGAGGTTACTAAACACTCTACAAACAAGCATAACAAATATCTGGAAAGTTCTTCTTGAAATGAGAAAATGGAGGCAAGTAGATTAATTTCACTGATCAAACAGGTGTTGCCTGTAAGGACAAAACCTTGCTTAGAACAAATACATAAGAAGTGTCTAGACTAAGCATAAATGAGAGTAGCCCACCCCAGAAAGTCTATTAAGTATTGTAAATGATAACTATCCATGCACTTCTGGTTCAGAAGTGGAAACATTCCACAGACTGGTATTTCTGTAAGTCCTGAAGATGGCAGGTAAGGAGCTGTTATCTTCAGAAGTTTTAAATACTCCTCTCAGAACAGTCCTGGTAACAAAACAAATGGTCCAAATCCAACCCTCTTCACTTCCACTGAAATAGCCCTAGAGATGGGTGAGCGCAAGAGCCCAACCATGGCATGCCACCAATGCTTTTAATTACTGTTTTTTACTGGTCTCCTTTACACTTTGGTTCTCATATTCATGACCCATTTCTCTTTACTGCCACTAGAGTGTTCTAAAAAGAAAGCGGAAGACCAACACAAGTGAATCATTCCTTTGCTGGCACCTTCCTCCTCTGATTTGTTTTATTCTGCTGCATTAAAACGCTTCCCCTCCTTCCCCCCCTTTTCCACGACCCTTACTGAAAATCTGTAAATGTAAGTTCAGGGAAGAACACTCCTTACGATGGCAATGCATCTTTAATCTTCATGTGAGAGATGTCATTGTAAAGAGCTATGGAGACAACCTCCTCCATGGGGCAGATGAGACCATATTCTTCACAGCCATTCTCAATTACCAGAGGATCAGACTTATGTGGGTCAAACATGATATTGTTTGGAGTTACTATCATGACTCCTCCAACTACACCCTAAAATAGGAAAAGGAAGAGTTAGGACATCACATGTAATTCGCTTATCATTTGGTATTGGATTTTAGGCTACTATCCTAAAAATAAAAACCTCTCTCCTGACGCTTTATCCCCCCATCATGCAATGTTTGCTGACAAAACATTTTGGTTTCCAACTGCATCAAGTCAGACATCGTAAGCAGAGCAAAGAAAAAAATGGCTTAGTAATAATACCCAAGTTGCTGGCTGATAAGGAAGAACATCTGAACTATTCAACTTTCAGTGCTGGCTGCTACAAGATAAAAACTGCAGATTGTTAAATCAATCACAGACAAAATAGATTAGTGGATTTAAAAAAAAAAAAAGTACCATTTTATTCTAGATGCAGCCACCTTCATTTGATGTGTGAATTTATACGCAGCCAGTACACCTGAAGGCAGACTTACTCATGGAAATGTCAAGGTTACTATGCTAAGCTACATTAGAGGTCCCCTTGATATACTCTACCACAGGGACATGCAAAAAGCTTCTTTATTATATAGGGACCTGATACAAAACAGCTTCTTCCTGATCTAGAAGCAGCTTCTACCACTGATCCAAGCATATTTCGCACAGCTGTAGAAGACACATTTAACTCTTCAAAACATGCTCTAGCCATGGATTCAATGAAAGGCTGCATCAGCCATTATTCAGAATCCAACCCACGGCAACTGACCATTTTTCACGGTTTACAAAGGACATTTCCATTGTCTTGCTCCTGCACCCTCTCTTCCAGACAAGCTACAAAATTCAGTATTTTGAATACTCAGAAGCTGTGCGTAAATCATGACATCTGACAAATAGGAGCCACAGATCAACAGGAATGACCTACACTGTTAGATACTATTCATTATTCAAGGTCATCTGCAAGGCAAGCCAAGGAAGGCTAACAAATAGGCAGGTAAAGGACCACAAGCTTGGTTTGTATTTTTTTTTAAATCAGGGAGATGACAAGCTGATGGCTTGGCACTGGCAAGTGAGTGCATGTGTGCCTGCTCCTTTACAAAGCAAAGTCTGTATGTATTTCCCATTTGCTTCTCCTGTATGACTGATGTACACACGCCTGGTTTGTGTTTGGGTAAAAAAAAATCCAAATCAGATGCAGAGGCTTCTCCCACAGGTATGTAACTCTAGTTAGCCAGAAGGGCAGTATATCAGTAGGCTGTACCTCCTACCCAGCCGCTGCAGGAAGCAAGACAAAAAGGGATTTTAGCTGCACTGGCAAAGAAGCCGTCCCACTTTTGATTGTTCTGACTGCAAATTACTTTTTCAGTCATGCAGCCACCAAATTGGCAATCTGTATCCTCTGCACCTAGCAAGCATCACATAACAAAGCAACAGTATTGCCCTAATTTACATGTGAGACATCAAGTAGTCCTCTATTACTTTCTACAAAATAGCAGACTGAAAAATTGCAGAGTGGTTAAATACAGTCTACATCCACTCGATGCGGAAAGAAGCCAAAAACTGTAGGTGTAAACACATTCATCTTACAAAAGTCAGGACAAAGGGAAAAATATGTCTAAACTACAATGGTTAGCATCTCCAGTGCTATAAATTCCAGAGAACTTGAAAACCCAAACATGCAGACATCTAACTAAAACCATTCAACAAGAGCAGATATATCAAAGTAGACAGTTCAAGAAGACAGTGTCTTGCAACCCTGAGAAGAAAAGAGGGTTAAAATACAGCTCAAGCTTTGTGCCTTCGCTTCTAAAACAGCTGCTGTAAAATTTAGGGTTGCAGTCCCAGAGGGAACACGTATGTTACAAGAACGCTTGCAAGAAAGAAAGAAAGAAAAGGTTGTACCATGCAATATTTATCTTTTTATTGGGGTTTGTATGACATTCATTAGCAAGCGCAGAAGAAACATGGACATACTTGGAAAAACTGCTCTGGACACAGTTAAAATTTAGCTTAAAGTCATAAATGATATACACAGGCATGTGCTCATTTTATAAAGCTGTTGCACAATTTGATGGAACTGGACAACTAATCCTGACACGTCTGGACTCTAAAGTGCAGTTTTCTCTGTTTATCTAGCAATATGCTCTTAAACAGGTAATTCTGGTAAGACATGGTAAGGGAATGAAGATGGGTAGAAGAGCTATTCTTTCATAAAGCAATTATCATAACAGATTAAATAATTGAAAGAACAAAATGATACCGCATATTACCATGGTACCAATAAACATAGCAGTGACAGATAAAGCCACCATAACATTTACAAACATGGAGCATGTTTGACTCCCACAGTATTCATCTCTCACTTATCCAAACAGATTTTGCTTTTAAAGAATCTCAAACAATGCCCAAAAGCCTGGTTCCACCTACCTTACCATCTGTGAAGTAACGACAATTCATTTTTAAAAATTTGACAACGACAGGCTCATCCTCTTCTGAAGTAGAGGACAGGACTCTCTCAACTGGTTTGAAGGCCTTTCTTGCCAAATCAGCGTCCTTAAAAAAGAAGTTCAGTGCAGATCAACAGGACCAGAATCATATACTTTTAGATTTTGGGCAACTAAAAGGCCAGGTTCAATTAACTATTTTCCTTTTGCTTAAGGAAGAAAAGTGGTGGTCATATATGTACATACGTATGTATGCACGCTTCTTGCAGTATCTTGTAGAGAAGAAAAACCTCACAACATTACAACAAACCTCCATACAAATAACAGGCAAGAAATTAAAAAATGCTGGGGCAAGTCAGATCACCAAATTTCAATGAGGTGCTCTCTTTAAGAGAGGGCCACAGTCCTGCCACCTCACCTACACGGAAGACCTCTGCACACAGCGTGCACTGGTGTGATTCCGCATGCAGGTGGCACAGAGGTGTAAGACTAAAGCCAAACATAGTTATTCACTCCGAGCTTCTCTCCACTTTCCTTTTCATTAGTTACGGATTTGAAATGTCTAATTGCTTTAACATCAGCAGGTGGACAGCTAAACTCCCTAAAACTACTATCTAAAATCATCATGGCCAATCACCCTTCTAAGGAAAATGAAAGATCAGCTATGCCAAGGCCTTTCACAAAGACTAAATCCAGCAGTCTTGTCTATCTAAGACAAGTCTCTATATGGGTACCACCATAACGAGCTTAACTAGAAAGAAACTGGCTGCTCAGACTAAACTAACAGCCTCTGTGCTCAAGGATCCCAATGCAGGATCAAGGTTCTGGACTGCAGAGCAGCATAGAAATCTCCAGGGTGAAACACTAAATAATTCTTCATATTTAACATTTATTCTTTAAAAACTATACACTATACCATTTTCAATTGCTTTGATAGACTCTGGGCCCAACAGAACTTGTACTGGGTTTCTACGCTCAGACAGGAGTCCCTTAATTTGGAATATGTTAAAGAGATGGTAAACTTCGTAGTACAGCAAATTAAAATTAATGTTACTCAATACACTACACACAAGGTCTGAACTGTAACCTCAAAAATCTGCTATTTACACAGCCTTGAATCTCAGCTTCACCATCAAAAATTATTTTGTCAGTTTAAGGCCAGTGAACCAACGTTTGACTTACAGGGAGTTTATCGTATTCGGCATCTGATGATGAAGGAGAAACGGGAGCACCAGGACTGAAAGACGACAGCCTCGCAGCACTTGTCTCTGGCACAAAGAGAATCTAAATACAAACACATATGTCAAAACAGTAAGACACAGGCTTTAAAAAGTTATTCACTATAAATACTACATTCTACTAGAAAGACAACCCAATACTGATCGCTCGTGATTGCAACACACTCCTTAACAACTACTTATTCTAGAGTCCTTCTTCACAGGTGGTGATAGCGGGGCACAAGGGGGTCTAATTAATTACAGGATCTACCTCTACATTTTGTTTTGCAGCACAGGCAAGAAAATAAAACATTTTCCACAGAATGAGAACCTCCTTTTTTCTCCTGAAATTTACAATCCCAAGTTGTCTTGCAACTATCACAACTACAGAACAGGTAACTGTAAAATGACTATTAATAATCATTAACTTCTAACAGCAAGCTCTGGTCCAAACAGGCGGCCATTGCTGAAGATAAGGGATTTTTAGCGCTAGAAGTTTGTAACACTTCATTATAGGTTGTCTGTTTCCGAAAACATACTTGTATCTCCACATTAAGAAAATATGCTTCATATGAACCAGCATTTTAGCATCATGTACTACATTTAAAAGAAAAAAACCCCACAAACCCTAATACAAGTGCATATAAAAATAAAATGCTTTGTTTGAATTTTCACATTCCCTCACAGTGAACATCCCAGATTTTTAGTACAGGGGTACTAAAATTGCAGTACAGCTTTGGACCTCCACCCCAAATAAAACCAGAGTAATTTGCTGCAAGTGTCAGAGCAAAGACAGATATTTCTATAGTTAAAAAAATGTTCACAGTTTAGTTTTAAACTAAAAATGTTCAGAAAAATAAAACCATTTTCCTTATCCCAGCTTTTGTCTGCTGGGTATTCTTAGGCAAGTCATGCCATCTCTTTGTGCCTCAGTTTCCCCTTCTGCAGATCAGGACACTTCAAATTCTTAATGTCTCTGAAGCAGAAATAAAGATCTGCTCTTCATGAACCCGGTGTTAGCCTTCACATTTGCATTTCCATTACCTGACTCTCCCCAAAACAGTCTCTCTCTCTTTATTTCTCATCTTATAGAAGACTGACTCATCCCCAACATAACGGCAAAGAGCCATGTCAATCACTGTATCTAACACTAATTCTTTAATGTATTATATATAGCATTTATCTAGGATTCTCAAGAATTCAACCCTCTTGCAACAGCTACATTACCCTCTTGAGCTTCCGAGTCATCTTTAAGCTTTAGTGACAGCAAATAAGTAACAAAAGTCAGATCTGGCAATTACAAAGCTCACGCCAAACTCCAGGTAACAATCTAGTGAGCTCCCCTTTGAGGGATTTAAATTACTGTCTATTATCCTTGTACTCAAGTACCTACAAAATATGTGAAAGTAGTAAAAAGCTTTTAAGTACATAGCAAATAATCAGGTTTCAGGTATTAAAAAAAAACATAAAAGATTTACCTGGCCTGGCACAATCGTCTGCGTGAAAAGCTTATTGAGCTCCACAAGCTTGTTTGGGGTGATGTTAAACTTTAATGCTATGCTGTTTATGGTGTCCTGATTTCCAGCCTGAAGAAAGAGTCGAAGCTTAAGATACCATAGTGAACACATTCAGCACACCAGCTGAACTAAAACCATCTAACAGACTGTTTGCAGAGAGTAAATTTGATGATCTCAACACACCCTGTTTAATAGCTTACGTGATGAGCCCATATCAATAAAAAGAAAAAAAATATTCTCTCATACTGTACAGTAGATAAAATGGAGAGGTGTTACAGATGTCCCTCTCCTTTTCTCACAAAACTTTAAAGCAGCACCACCTTATTTAGAACTGGTCTGGCAGCCGGGGAAAGGACACATTGGGAAGTTCATTACACCTTCAGCAGTTGGAGCACGTCAGGCATTTGTGCCGTTCCCAGCTGGGACGCTCACCTTCCACAGTCGCTCTGCATGATGGAGAGAGGGGGGGCAGCCCCCGTTCAGGGACCTGGCTGGCTCACACAGAGACTTTTTGGCAAGAACTAGTCCTCTGAGCTGCCGCGGCAGCACACACACCGCTGCCCTGCTCCGGCTTAGAGAAAGGGGTCTCACATCATCTCAGGAGCAAGCACAGGCCAACCACCTGATGACCCAAGCAACACTGTGGAATAGAAGTATTTTTCACAATAACAAAACCCGATTGCTCTACTAAAGAGCTGTGGTCCAAAAGTAAAAATAGGATGGGCAGCTGCAAGAAGAGGCAGACGACCTGGGTTAAACAGTGGCTCAGGATGTGAGCCTAGCTCTCCCCACACAACGATATCTGGAGCAATCCTCATTGAGATAGGTACAAACTGCAGCCAGTATTCACTTAGTGCTTTGAGCTTTGTGCCACTGGCTCCCTCTCAACCACAACAACTCCACTTGCAAAAAGCAGACATCAACAAACCACACACCAATACTTACAGTATATTCTATGGTACCATGGGGTTTCTGAGAAACCATTTTTTTCTCTTTCTTTTCATTGGTTTTGTTTTGATTGTCATCTAAAGAGAAAAAAAATATTCAAGTAATTGAATTTCAAGACATTTGCCTGTCAACATGTTTTGAAAGAGATCTACAGGATGTGCATATTGCAGCTGTGAACAGGAACAAGAGGACACATCAAAAATATCTATTAGGCCTTAAAATTGCATTGCAAGGCAAGCAAAACCTCATCAAGTACAGCAGGTTCAGTAATCATTCAGGAACTCTGCAAGAGTAAAGGATACATGACACCACATCACTACAGAACTGCTCCCATGTTTTTCTCTGTGATTCCTACAGGTTCAGCTGTTGGATGCAAGTACTTTGTGTGATGAGCTGCTATCAAGGCTGAGGTAGAAACCAGCAGATGAACGTATGGACTGCTACTGCCATCGGTACGACCACAACTAATACTGCTTAGTCACCACTTCACCACCAGTACATCAAATTTAAATACTATTTTAAACTCCAAAGGTAAAAGTATGCCAAGAGTCCTGCAAAACTTGCATGCATACAGTATACAGTCAAGCATCAGAAAGCATAAAGCTTGTTCAGAAGACATTTGCCATCAGCTGCAGTACGCAGAACTCACTGCACTTGGAGAAACCCTTGCAGGACCCGCAAGGCACACGGGAGCTGTCAGCAGCGTGAGCAGGCTAGCTATTTCCAATTCTTACCACAGCAGAGGGTGAGCGAAGCCAAGGATCAGGGAGGATGCCAGCTGCCGGGGCTCACCCTCCACACCCAGAGCCCAGAGCCACGTACCTGGGGGGAGCGAGGGTGGGGGGCAGCCCCAGCTCCATGAACGGGGCCGGGACACGGACAGGCCGTGCATGGCAGCCCTGCGCGTCCAGCCTGCTTGGCCCTGGCCCCTCGGAAAGGTCCTGCAGCCCAGCTGAGATTGGGGAGAGGTGAGATGGCAAGGCAGGGCTGGGCCCGGCACACCCAGCAGCTGGGGCCAGGAGCAGGGAGATGCTGCCCTCCTCGGGGGACCGTTCCAGCGGTCCAAGCCGGCAGCTCCGGAAGGAGATCAGGGAGGAAAGGACGGGAAATGGCAGCGCAGGGCTTCTGGCTTGCATTCAGGCTTTGCTGCAGCCTTTGCTATTCCCAGAGACCAAGAGGCAGATAGTAAAAAGAAGGGCGAGGACTCGCCTGCCCCACTGTAATGTACACAAGAAGAAAGGAGGGGCCCAGAAGCATGCTGAGCCTGACCCTTCTGCCGGCCCATTTCCACAGCGAGATTAAGGCTGGGGGCTGCCTCGGCATCTTCCAGAGGCTACACGGTCAGAGACCGTCTCCTTCAGTCAACAGAGACTGACGAAGAGCCCTGAAGATATATCCGGGCTTTACGGCAGGCGCACCCCAGCCACTACCTGCCAGGGACGCAGTCATGAGAAGTGCCATGGTTAGTGATACAACAGGTAGCAAAGACGTTTTTCCCACAGCACAACAGAGGCAGAAAGCTTGCAGGGACTAAATACACACAATTTCAGTGCATGTGGACAGTACATGTGGCACGAAGGACAGAGGTAGAAAGAGAAGATCAGGACGATGCCAGCTTTTCCCTGATAGCATTTTGGAACAGAGCATCACTCAGTGATCTCGGACGTTTCATCTCTGAGACTGGAGACCCACAGTAAAACTTTCAAAATTAGCATTCTTGCTGCCTTTTCCTAACCATTTGTATTTCCACCATTGTCACACCATCTTCCCCTGATCAAAGTCAAAGCAGTCTACAGTGAAGGATGGAAAAATGGGTAATGTCAACATTAGCAGGGCACAGTATTAAACCATCAGAAACACAATGCCAATACAACAGACAAAGAAGCGGCAAATACCGGATGTTTCCTTAATCCATTATTTAGGTACAACTGTCGATATGGACACAATCCTGCCCGATGAAACTTCCCCCAACTAACAACGAGTGAGTTCACACTATTTTGTGCTGCTCAGGAGATACCACTTCAACTACTCCAGGATAGCTAGAACTATGTATCACACCCATGCAGGCAAACTACCTAAGCTGCCTGCGACCTATCACTGGAGAGAGATAAAAAAGGTTTATAGGTAGACTTCATCTTCTAGTAAATCATTTGGTCTAGCTGGAAAAAGCAGACAAGTTTTCAGATGTATTAACTCCTGCTTAGCTCTGAAACAGCACACAAGGTAGGAAACAGTTAAGAACGATTATTTCATACTAACTAGACTGCATCAGTAAGACCTTGGGGTGGGTGGGGGAATGAAAATAAAGTAGCCCAGGGAGATGGAGAGAGAGAGGGAAAGATTTTGTACTTGCTGAATGTGAAAAAGTTAAATCTGTGTGCGGATGGGAAAAATAGTAATATGTAATAAAAGCAGCTTCTCTGCAGAGCTTATGACGTTTGGTATTAGCTAAACATTTTTGTTCCAAAGCTTTGTCTTTGGAAGGTGGGATGGTGACTGAGAGCTGACCATGACAGCAACCACTATGCCACTGTGGCACAAGACGACCACAAAATACTCTAGCAGCACAGACAACTTTCTCCTCTACAGCTTCCTACCTAGGAGGGGATATTCCTCCCTCTCACACCCCTCTCCCCCGCCCTGTGAAAGACACTGTATTTTTCAGGTCCTCCTAATTGCAATGGCCGCAAAGTTTGGAGATTAAACAATACTACCCAGTGAAAAGTTAGAACCTGAAATACTGTGTTGCAGGGAGGCATGTAATACGCTCTAGTTCTTGGCTGACAGGACTGTGGGTCTGTTTGTTTAGTACAGTCCCCAACACAACCATGGTGCAATACAGAAGAGTGAGCTAGATACTCACGCATAGTTGAAAACCCAAAACTGTACAGGCAAATAGAAGAAAGTTCAAAAGACAAGCCAAGTTTAGACTAAACATAATACCTTCTTTTGCCAATAAAAGTTAATAAATTGTAAATAATTAGACGATTTGCTTTTCTTTCACATCTATGTGCAAGAATGTATGTTGTATAGCCTGTTTAGCTACAGGCTCAAAGAAGCAGTCACAGTCTGTGAACCTACCTGTCTTCTGAAGCCAAATTCTGACACTTCTTGCTTGGATACTTTTTTCTCCCTCCCCCACCTTATTTAAAAACAAAAAAGCCCACCAACAAGGGGTTCTGGGCACTGTCTTTACACTGCGCATAACTGCTTGGCAGGCTTCGGCAATTCCAAACCACATCGTATCATTTTGAATAGTGGAAAGTCTTAACTAGTCTATGTTTTTAATTGTGCATATAACAATTTAAAATCATAAATTAAAAAATTCACACCTTCAGAGGAAAAAAATTCCAATTAATCCATTAAATCTGACAGGTACTGCTAACCCCACTTACTGCACATGTAGCGAGGCCAAGGTCACAAATTATGCTCTACATGAATGGTTACAGCGGAGGGGGTGGGAAGCCTGGCAAAGGAAGCAGAACACAACAATATACTGTTTTCTCCAGTTCCCTTATCCCCTCTCATTTCTCCTTCAGGAAGCCAAACGTTTCCTGACATGATCTGAAGGCAGCTAGCTCCAGCAGTAGTCCCAAAGGCACCCAGACCACCACACGCAGGGATCCTCAGTAACCATGTTTCTTCTTCTAGATGGAAGGGCTGCACCTCTCCACAGGCTTTAAAATAAATGCCACTGGCTACTTTTTGAACTTGGACATTTGCTTAGTGGTGAAGTGACTCACGGTTCTGCCTCTCAAGTTTTCCTGCACTGCACGTACACGGAAGATGGGATCCTACAACCATGAGAACTGACTAGGTGTTAATGCAGATTTGATCACACTGCATTTTTAGGAAAAGGGCAGAGTGGGTGGACTGAACCTCTCTGTGATTTCAGGAAACTTGTAAAATAAGAATTATGTAAAAATAGTAAAATTAATAAGCAATGAGAAGAAGGATGCCGAGTGAGAACAGGCAAGAAAACACAGGCCTGTTGAAAATGGATAGGTCTAAAATTGGAATTTTTCTGCCCTTATTGATACATTTATACCTAACTCAGTTTCCTAGCAGACTGTTCATATTTCATTTTGCAATGCTATGGGAAACCTTACACAAAAGAGTTACCTAGGAATAATTTGGAATGCAACTCTTGAAGGACTATGACAGAGGTCAATCAGTTTATCATCCGAAAGACCTTGACACATGATAGGAGAATTACACCTCTGCAACTATGTAAATAGCTGTATAAGTAGATAGAATAGGTCAAGAAGCATCAACAGAATCCCGAGCTGCTCGCACCGATGTACAATGTGCCGCTGCAAGACGCTACCACCACCGCCAATGTTACAGACTGACCTGCTGCCAGCCAAAATCAGTGCGAGGTTTTGCAGTGCTGGCAGTGACAGCTGAACCTGCCTGACAGTTCCCGAGCCATCAGTCAGGCTGACGTCTGGTAACACTAGCAGTAATGCTGAAGTAAAGAAGGGGCCAAAGGACTGACCACTTCCCACACCAGGTAAACAAACTGAGTAGCCTGAGGGAATAGAGGTAATGGCATGCTTGGACCAAAAGTCCATTTTACTCATTAATCTCTCTTACCAAACACTTAGGTGGCATGTAAACAGAGAAATCTTTCCCCTGACTAGCCCCCTTGGCTTCTAGAAATCATGGCTTTCCCAGGGTAGAGGAGCAGTATCCCCTAAACTGCCCAGTCCCTTCAAGACCTCCACACCAGTCCTATGCCAATGAACCCCACAGTACCATGATGAGCTACGTAAAACAGTGCTTCCTTTCTTGTACTTTGTACTTGACTAATTTCATTGAGCATCCTAATGAATGTTATTTTAAGGGTGAAGAAATAAATAGTCCTTACTCACTTTCTGCATACCTTTCACAATGTCACAGATTTCCAACATCTCTTAGTTATTTCACTTTTTCAGACTAATACTAGCATACTTTAGATTCCTTCCTATTTCTCTGATTACACAGGCTGTCCTTCTCGTTAGTTTTTCTTCTCCTACTATAACCTTTTTGCGATGGAGGAAGGAAAACCAAATGCAGATTTTAAGATGCAAAAAACCCATTCATTTCTGCAATGACATAATGAGGGTTCCCTTAAAACTGCAAGATACTAGTCATATTTTTCCACATCGCTGAGTATGTCACTGTCATTTTAGGACATTCCAGTCCTATGTCTCTATGACAGATTTGTTAGAAGAAATAAAACTGTATTACTACAGTCTAGCCAAGCACCAGGACCAAGAAGTGAAAACCTGAAGGCAGCTTACAAGAATCTGAAATGCAATAAATTCAGGGGAGAACAGTTATCACTTGGAGTAACCTCATCAGAGTACTGATAAGAAATTAAGCAAATAAGGCTTCCTGGGATAGTTCCCTTATCAGTGAATGAGGCCTGATACCAACTATCTTGACAGAGATGGAGTACAATTAGTATCACTTCAGTCATTCTGGAGAAACATCGGGACCTCAAGAATATGAAAGTCCTGCTTGGGCTGGTAGAGGAGGAAGGAGGAAGACAAATCAGTTTATCTGAACAATTTTTCCCATTTCTACCTTCTAGACATTTTAATACCTTTCAGCAATGCTGTTATGTGCAGAGTTGTGTATAAGGTGATTTAATTGTGTCTCCACAAGCACTCTCCTGGCTCTTCTCGCGGCTCTCAAAGTGAACTGAACAGCGTTCACATTAAAATTACTATTTTTAAATAAAAAGTCTTTCTTTCAGCTCCTGTCAAGCGCGGGTGAACCCCACTACCATAGAGGCCAGACCCCTGTTTTGGGACACCCTCCACCCACTCTGACATTCCAGCACTTCCCAGAGGCTGCAGCAGCCTTCTAGGAAGGACCTGTTCCCAGCCCCATTCCCTCCTCCAGCCAGCTGCAGCTGCTGGGGTGCACATCCATAAGAAGGTTTTTTTGCCACCTGATCAGACCTATCTCCCTGAGGAGAAGGCAGTAAGTTAGACAGAAACACTCCCCACTCAGATTTGGTAGTGGACTGCTACCATGTTAAAAGAGAAGAAAAAAAAACCAAAATCAAACAAAAAAACCCATAACATCCCACCGTCTCAGGTGTCTGTTCTTCTGTTCTGCTTCCCACTTTTCCCACAGCCTCCTGCCAAGCCCTCACCTTTACTTCTGCATATTTCTCCTCTACTGAATCATACTATCATTTGGCTTCCTCCTTCTCTACTGCTGAAGTCACTTCACTTGAAACAAAAAGGCAGCTGTCACCCATCACAACCACACTTGTGCTGCTTCATTAGTGAAACTTCTCCTGCCATAAGAGAAAAACAGTTCCCTGACCAATACAAATCCAGGCACATGATTCTGAAATATCTATGTCTTGAACAACTTTTCTCTGTTCTCAATAAAAATTGATGGTGATTCTTTACTAGTTATTTTCCAAACAACTCTTTCAAAGGAATAGAGATCACCAGAAAATACAGAGCCCCAACAAAAATGACAAGCAGTTCAAAGAACTGATATAAAAAAGGCAGTAACTCCTTCTGCTATAAATGGAGAAGGTATTTTTAAGACATACTCAAATAAGAATTTGGCTATTGATATTCATGCAATATTCACATACTGCAGCTTCTACATGAAAAACTGCTAATGTTTTCAAGGAACTGAAATTCCCTCTTTATTTACTCCTTCCTCCCCAAAATGCATCTTTAGCTCCTTTGCAGAGGCACATAGCGATGCTACACGTTACACGTTTAACAGTTTATAACCACCTGAATACGCCACACTGAAATGTGAAGCGACCCTTTCCCACCACAGTCAAAGCAACCGAGGACCCACTGCCATCCTCCCGCTACAGCCGCGCACAGGGCTGGAGGACAGCCAGCACCCGTACGCAGGTAACCAAGTATTTTGGGGCAATGGGGTGACACGCAGAGGTGCCTGCACACCCTGAAAGCCCTCCAGCTGAGCGAGGGTGAAGGGCCTGCCTGTAGCAGGGTTCCTGCCAGCAGGAGCCCTGCAAGGAGACATTGTCCAGGACAGGTTCACTGCCACTTTTTTGCTGGCACTTGAACAAGGTGGACACCGAGCAGGAGACAGAAGCCCTGCAGGGACAGCGTAGCGGGGATGAGCGCTCCCCCAGAGTGCCAAGCTCCAGGCAGCTAAGCAGCTCTTGTGTTTAAGACGGCAAGATGTGTGCCACTGCATTCAAAGTTTCCGTTATGAGGATCTGCTTGAAAAGTAAGAGGAGGAAAGATCTAGTTTAAAAGGTTGCTGAGGTTTAGGAAAAAAAAAAAAAACCACAAAACACACCCCAAACCAAAAAAACCCCATCGCTCAATTTCAGAGGGAGGTGGTTCATGCACTCCAACTGTCAAGAGGAAAATTTGACACATTTTTGTAAAGAAATAGTGAAATGCAGCCAAAAGGTCAGAGCTTTAGCTCTAAATCTCAGCTGGAAAACAATATGGTAGCAGTTGAAATGTACTTAAACTAGAGTATTGGTGAGGCAGTGTGTCGCTGGGTGCCCAGGAAGAAGCACTGAAGAGAGGTGACTAGAAGACTCTTTATACTGAACGCTACAGTCAGAAAGCAAGTTGAAAGGAGGGGATGCGCAGTGCTGTGAGCAGGGAGGATGTGCAGAGGATGTCCAGCAAAGGCAGAGGGTTCCTGGTGTTCGCTCTAGGTGCTGTCTGAAGACACAGGAAGGATTCAGATCAACCGATAACCTCATTCGTATCAAACAGAACACAGACGTACTTCTGTGGGTAGAGACCAGTACTTGCAAAATAGGTCATGGTAATATACGCACCATGGAATTACACGTTATACGTCCTAATGTTAATCTTGCTCCTGTTACCTTTTCATACATTTTTACAGAGAGTGCTCTTCACCATGAATCGCTTTCATATGCGAGGTTTTAGCCTAAGCAACACTATTTCAAAATGCAACAGTGTACAATTTGGATCTATCCATACTATTGTACAAAACCAAGTTTTCAGTTCCTCACTTCCAGGGAGCTTAACTTTTTGGATTATACTTTAAAATAGCAAATAGTTTTCTAGCTTTAGTTTCTGCTCATCCTACACTAATCTATTAACTCTCACCTCATCCCAACCCGCCTAATCCTCCCAGGGCAAGGTGGCATTTAACCAAGCTTGGTGTCAGTACTAAGGATGAGAGAGGGAAGGGAGCGATGTGGCAGGGGGAGAGTGAGGAGATGGGAATGAGGACGGGTAGAAGCATCTGAAAAAAACCAGGCCCATCACAGCTGAAGCAGTTGGGTGGTAGATCCAGGTCCTAACTCTATCCTTTGCTTTAGAAAAGGACAATTAATTGTTTTCTCTCTTCATTATCAGTCCTATGTCTCATATATGTTACCGTAATTCTTTTTCTGAAAGTTGTCTTTAGTTCCCACTGATGCTGTCTGTATACAAAGACATGCGAGATAAGGAAAAGGAAATCCACAGAAAATTTCAGATGGGAAAATATTTGCAAGTGCTCTCCTGCATTCTGCATACATGATCTAACTATACTTACTGTGGAAGTACTTGTAACCATGTATTTATTCTAGCCCTGGATAGTTCCTGTGAAATACCGACATACCTGTAACAACAGGAAGTAATGATCATTTCTGTGACAGGAGCTTGCTCCCACGCACTCTGGATAACTGCTTTGTGGTGTCATCAAAACTGTGGACTCTTCCTGACCTACTTTGCATTTACCACTACTAACTGTCTCTCCCCACTGCTATTTCACCAAGCTCCAACAACCTATGTAAGATGGACTTGGGAGCACGTTGTTCACCTGAGCTATCCACAAGACAGACCAGAGTCCTACTTCACATCGACACCACCTTAGATTAGCTGGTGTCAGCAGCCAAATACCGCATCTTCAGCTAAGTGCTTTATCCTCCTTCAGAGCAAAAGCTTATGAACCACATTTATCAGCCACACAAAAGATGGCCTGCGAGCAATGGATGTCTACTACCTAAGGGCAGATTAAATAGCTACCATCCATGAGGTCTACAGCTATTGGGGAAGTAATCACACAGCGTGCAGGTACACATGCTATCTTCAACCTAAGAAGGGCGAATAACAGCCAAAGCAAAGATGCAGCAATAGAAACTTCAGCATGGGCTGCTACCTACTTGCTGGGTATGCACACAACAAGAACGCCAAAACTTCATTATTATACACTCCAGACTGTTTGGCAACAGTATGGACTAGCTCCCCACTAGCATGACTAGCATTATACAAATACACAATGTTCAGTCAACCTTCCACAGAAATACCAACTTGCGTAAGACAATTCACAGACTCAGCATCCAGAAACCTCCTCCCCATCCAGAGTTCGGCTTTACTTATATAAAAGAAATGTGCAGACTCAAGATTAGAAGCTGTTCATACCTTCTATGGTCACTTCCTCCAGTTTCTAGTTCAAGATCATTCAATTTACCCCATGATCCCGGTGTTTGACAGTCTACCTTTAAAATATCCTGCTCTCCTTGTGTATCTGTGTAGGAAGAAAGGCCCTCTTGAGTGCACTGATAAAGCCAGGTGGAGCTGCAGGACAAAATCAATTTTGTGCTTTCCCACATTTATCAGCCAGTGGGGTCTTAGCAACAGTGAGCACAGACTTAGAAGAGAAGATGGCTACACCCCAAAAAACAGCAAAGTGAATTACATGAAAAAAATAGAACAAATTACTTTCCTTCGTTTTCTTCAAAACCAGGGGGAAAAAAACCCTCTACATTATCAGTTTGATAAAGACAGTAATAAAGTATCTGGTAAGTGCTCCCCTGGATAGCATTTTCCTTTGTTATTCACTGCACGTGAAAGAGCTCTTCTGGCTAAGTTGGTCACCTGCAGATGTATACTGCATAAATGGATCAAACTGCACAGCATACCTGATGTATGTTAATCTTTGAACGCACTACAGAAATATGCTGCGTTACTGGGAACTGCAAGAAGAAAGCCACACGTATCCTTAGATCAGATAGAGAAGGTTGTTCTTATTTTCTGTCACTTGCCCAGATGAGCTGTTCAGACGCTTGGTATCTGACTGTGTGGTCAGGAACCCAATTCTTACGCAAATTCTACATCCTGTTTTCAGTTACTGAAGAAAATCCAGGTACAGGAAGGCAGGCTTTCACACTGTCTTTCTCAGGCCTCTACTGGATGGAGCTCATTCAGATTGTTAAGAAACAAAATGGTGGGAATGAGAAAAAGCAAAGACTATCACTACAAAACACTAAAAATTCCCAACGTATAATTTAAACTGTACAGTGTTTGTTCATTTGTTGGTTTGTTGGGTTTTTTTTAAGAAAAAACACCAGATACACTTTTCAGACTAAACAGTGCTTACAAATCAACTCTTTCACACATCTAACTTCAATTTCTTCAACAAATTCACCTTGACAGTGACAAAGGCTTAATGCACATGACGCTGTATAGCTCCCCCTGAAAACAGACCCAACATGAGTCTCTCTGGAGCAGTACTGGATTTGGCTACAGCTCCACGAGCAGCTTAAACCAACCCATGAAGAAGCTGTTGGCAAAAGAGGTGACTCCACCGACCTTCTTCCTCCATGTGTTCCTGCCACCAGCCCTGCACTGGCCAGGGTCACTACATGCTAGCCTAGGGAAAGCAGCTCCTGGCTTTCGGGGCTGGTGACGGCTGAAGGTCGGGACTGGAACCACCCAGCTGGGCTCAGGAGGAGGACAGGTAACACATACATCCTCTTTTAGCAGCAGCATGGACACCTTAGAGCAGCTTAAACTCTTTATGAAAGCATACCTGGGGGGGAATATGATGACAATCAGAGCTAGTTCCAGGTTTCTTACACAAAGGTGGAGGTAAAAAGGGTCAGTGATTACTTCAAAGGATGAGGGGTTGCAGAAAAAGAAGGGTCAGTGAATTTTTAGTCTCTTTGGGTGTAAGTAGGCTCAGGAGCATTTTGGAGATGGGTGGACGAGAAGCTGCCCACTGGTCTTACTGTGGTCTGACAGACAGCATTACCTGTGAATCCCATTCAGGTAGGTGTCAGTACCTAAATGCACCTATCACAAAAGTACCACCATAAAATTTCTGACTATCTACTGTATCAGGGACCCAAAGACAATACAGAGTGAGGAAAATCAGCCTGTCAATGGAGCAGGGCTGAGGGAAGGAATACTTAGGCATCACAAAAGACGTCATGTGCATTTTAGAAAACCATTATCACTAAATGTGCTGCTTTCCTTCATTTATTTTGGTGCCTGAACACACAGCAGCTTGCCTGGGAAGGCTATGCCCTGTAAGCTGACCAGGACAACATCTCTTAAAATCACATGCTGTACTGCCTTGTCTATTGGTTGGTGATTACGAGGTCATAGGTTAAAAACACAGATGAAAATCACACAGACTTTAAAGATATGGGACACATGTCCTGTTTTCATGTAGGGAGACGATATCAGCATCTGATGTGATGCTGACTGCCAGCACTTCATCACGCAGATCCTCAGGAACCATAGAAAAGAGCAACTCAAGTTTATACACTCTACTGATCCCAAGCGTGACCTGACGAGTCGCATCACAGACCAACGAGACATGAGGAAAACGTCAGTGTGGAAAGCTGCGAGCCAAAGTATTACAAAATAAAAAAAGATCTGGCTTGACTTTGTCTTATTATTTAAATGTAGGCGAAAGGAGTTCTGCTTTTCAGAGCTTTAGGTTAACTTCCAACAGCGTATTTCAAGCACAATATGGGAACTTGTTGAAGAAGAGAAATTAAAAGCCTGCCTTGAGGATACCAGGCTTGAGTTAGGTAGACTCCCTGAGAATGACTTCCTCACGTCTCTGCTTGGAGACCAAAAGATTTGCAGTATGATTTCAAATGCACCATCTCGTGCTCCTTATGTACTTGGCTTATGAATATACCTGCCTTAAAGAGACAAAAATCTTACAAGTGTAAACCTCATGTCTGAAACTGCAAAGAGAATATTCTGCCTCTTCCCTGTGGGCAGAGATCCTCAGAGAGCTACAGGGAGTCACTGAGCAGGGGAGAGAGACTATGGCACTGATATATCTGTGTACTGCAGAAAACTGCTCCGCAGGCACCCGGGGCACGCATCCTGGAAACCTGGGTGGGGAAGAGGCACAGGATCCAGTCTGTCTGGTCAACAGCCCTCCCAGGAAACGCTGAGGAGAAAAACCTGTAAGAGAGTCCAACCCTTATCCCTAGGACAAGATATGCTACCAAAATCACCTCCAACGAGCTGCACATCCCCTGAGGCACTCAGAGTAACTTCCCAGGGCACCCACGCTCAGCAAGCACAAGACCCAACAGGCAGCTAGCAAGACCTGGGAAAGTCCAGACTACCCCAAACATGATGAGCCAGTGGATCCTGGAAGTGAAGGATTTGCTAACCACACAGACATAATTCCCTTCATTATCGCCGGCAGAAATATGACAACTGTCTTCATTAATTCTCCAACACACTCTCCTTTCCCTCCCTGCACACATATACCTGCCACAGCCTCGCCATGTGCTATGTGACCAGTTGCTCTACAGCTTTCCTCCCTTCCTCTGGGAGCCACTTTTCAGAGGTGTTAAGTGCATCTGCATTTAAATATAATGAAGAATGTAAGTGCTCACCCTTCCTGAAACTTCAGGCCCTGGGAAAACAGACAGCCCTTGGAAACACATCTGGTTCTTTCAGCAGCAAGATCAGCTTTAGCTGGTCAAACAGCAGTCGTGTCATTCCCCAGTCTGACCTTTGTGGGATATATCACAAGTAGTCACTATCTGAAATCTTACTTTGCATAACTGCTATAGTAGAACGTAACTTTTATAAAGTATCACATCCTGGTATTTTTCCCCCAGTGACAGCAACACCACTGCAACGCTTTTTAATATTCTGCCTCAATAATTACTGCTACTGATAAAAAGGTACCCCTGATTTCTGATCTCCACTTGTTTCTCTCCATCTCCCAGCATGCTCAGCCTGACAAAACTCTTTGCTATGATATTTCAGTTACTTACACAAGTAATTTAGGATAAGGTTCTAGGTTTTTTTTCTCCTCAAGAACAGTTATAACTGAAGGAGTCTCTCACAACTCCCTCTAGTCCCCAAAAATTTGCTTCCTCCCCGAGCGGTACTAAACAGAGCTTACAGTAAATCGAGTCAGAGGTTCCGAGTTAGGAGCAAAAACCCACCCTGTCCCAGCATCCTGGGTCCTGGAGGTTCACAGAAGGGTAACAAGGACAAGCAAAGCCACGAAACAGATTATACATAAGGAATGCCCAATTTCTTTAGCCTGGAAATGATGGAAGAGGGGTATTTTATAGAGAGAAGAGTGAAAAAAAAAATAATCATAGGAGGCTTGGAGATGGTAAGTAGGGATTGACTGTCAGTTTCTTCTACAAGAACCAGTGGCCATTAAACAAAGCTAGCAGGATCAAGACTGCTGTTCATGCAAATGGTAGTGAACCTGTGCACTCTTTACCAAAACATGTTGTAGAAACCCGCACAGGCCCAGGGAGAGACAAGGTAAGCATATAGAAGAACACTCTAAATGCACAAACTACAAGCAGCTCAGAAATCCCCAACAACTGAAAATCATCAGAGGACGGGAGAACTTTAGTGCGGATAGTTTTACAAAATTCCCTGTGTTCTTAATCTCACTCAGACATCCAGGTGTGGCCTTTGTGGGAGAACAAACGCCGCACTGAAGGGGCCCTGGTCTGAAACAGCGTGGCCATTCCTCTGGCCCCTCTAGCACTTCTTTGCCCTAGAATCACAGACACCAGGCTTGGACGTAGCGGTTTAGCAGCAGTCACATCATAATTCCCATTACTCCCTTGCATAAAACTTCCAAGTACCCATACAATTTTTTTTCTCCAAAGTGATGTTCCGCAAGTTTATGCTCAGGTAAATATGCACATCAAGTACTCCAAGTGATTTTTCAGAGTTAACAGGCCCCTCATCCTGCAAATCTTTGTTCCACAACCTACCTTTAAAACGTGTAATTTGCCTGTGCTTGAATTACCAATTAATCCACATAACTCAGCATTGGCAACTTGCGCTGCTAACAATTCTTACGACTTTGTACAAATATGATGGGCACCTTTTTTTCCCCACCTATAAAAGCGTTGACTCACACACAGCAAGCAACCGATCCCTTCAGAGCTAAACACACTTGCTCAGTCAGCCTGCTGGGGGGAGGTGCTGTCCAAATTTAAAACTCCTGATGTTCCAAAATATAACTCAAGGGCCTCACAAAATACTAGTACATAACATCAGCAACCTAATTCTTAGAAATGCAATTGGCCTTGATTGACTATTTGAAAATTAAAGGAAGGAATATAAAAATCTGGTATCAACCCTTTTTAAAGGCTTTCTGAACAAAAGCCGCATCAGTGATCAAGAAGGTTCATCAATAAACTCTTAGGACTCCTACATGAAAAGCAGCTCTGCCAATTAAAGAAAGAGATTACAGCTATTAAGCTATTTTTTTTTACCTTTATTTCTAACTGAGTGGAGAAAATCACACCAGAGGATACAAATACATCAATTCTCCTTCTATGTCCTTTCCTCCTCCCTGCTGCCCAGAAGCACACCAGAAAATTACTGAAAATTCAACTGCTAGTATCACATTAATGAGCTAAAATATTTGTTTCTCTTTTGCACTTAACACAGTTAAGAAATCTCTTTATTTTTATGTTACTGGACACAGTTTTCATGTTCTGTCCTTTACTCTCCCACTTCAACTCCCTCGCTTCCCACTTGAAACGTACATTAGTTTACTGACTATCAATGGCCAAGTTTACAATTTGGTTTTATATATCCATATAGCTTCACTTCCATCTAACAGCAGACGTAAAAACAGCTCAGTCTTCTGTCTTAACTATAGGTTTTAAGGCAACCTGTCATGTGTTGATAAGCAATACCTCTGGATTACATACAAAACACCAAATTTCTCTTATTTGTGCCTTTTGCTTAGTTTTACAACAAACAGAAGCTTATCCATCACGATGAGAATTAGAAGAGGACTCCACACATGGGGAGCTCAAGCAGCGTTAAGACGTTTCCATTCAAATTTTCAGTAGTTAATTGCTAACAGCATTATTGCTGGTACTTACTGCTCAGATCAAATTCTCCTGCCTGCGGACAAGGCATCTCTTCTGCGTGCGACAGTTTCCAGCAAATACCAATTATAACCCAGCCTGAATATAACCTGGTGGCCTTAACACTGATCCACTGGGATTCAAGATGATTTGTTCTTATTCTAAAACAAGTGATCCGAAACTGGCTGCCTTTCAGTCATTTGTCCACCTCATTCTTTCCACATGGTTTCAAGCAACCGATGCTAATATACCAACTGCCTGAAGCTTCCCAACCAGCCACTGCCCACTACATCCAGTTTGCAGTCATATGTATGTCGCTCCAAATCCCTTGTTACTCTACATAGGCAATTACAATCAAATAAACTTCTTCCTATGCTGCTTTAATTTTATTTGAGATCTTGATTCTGGAAGAAACAAATTATTTCCCTTTTCACCCCTCCTCATATCTACTCTCATTTTTGCTGTCTGAAACCAACCTGAAACACAAAGGCTCAAGCAAGGTCTCAGAACTTGGGAAAATTCAGATCCTGTTCCTCTTACTGTTGTATTAAGCAACAACAAGTAGCCCAGTTTGTAAACCACTTAGGTTACTTGGAATACAAAGTACTTTGCTACATGAACAGGGCTGACCAAATCAAGCCCCCAGAGATTAGGGCTGATTACAGTTAGCTAATTACCAGCAAGAACTTATATGGATTTTCTTATTTTTTTAAATGCACTCTGCCTTTTTGTGACAAGCACCTTAATTAAGTCCTCAACTGCATCCTACTGTTGAGTAACTGCACCAGGTAGTACAAGAGACAAAACCAGGACTCATTAGCAGAAGGAAGTTTCAATTTTCAACTCAATATATACTGAAAAGTCCACTTCATATTAAGCCTATTTAGCAAATGACCTAACTATTAGAAACTATTATGCAAAGTGAGTTCAGTAAGTGCCCCACCTCTTTTTTAAATTTAAATTATCTGTAAATTTTCACTGCATTGCAAGCAACTTTCAACTTTGAAACAGAGTTCAGTACTGCTGGTATGATGGGAGCTGCCTCTGCTGGTTCTGTGCCAGTCAGGGCAAATCTCGCATTACGAGTGATGAAACTTGCTATGTCCTCTCTGTTTTATTTACTAACATTTGCTCTTGGCCAGCTACCCAGAACATTCAGAGGCTTAGTAACTGCACGCATGCCACGCTGCTCTCGTATTGCCCCCTGCCCGAGTGACGGCAGGGAGGACAAGTCAAAAAGGCATCCGTTTTCTGCCTCTGGACTCTGGGGAGATACTCTGGCATCTCCTGTTCCACATACAATATACTATCTCATTAAATGGGCACACACTATTTTCCCTCTCAGAGCGTTTATGGCTCTTCCTTGTTTTAGACAGAAATCAGAGCTACAATAAGAGGAGGTTTTGTTAGTCTCACCTCTCGCTTGCTTGCTGCAGAAATTGAACACCATGCAGTGAATGAGAAAGGATGGCTTTATAATTAGAGAGCAGAATGATAAGCTAGTTAACTGGATTTTATTTTGCTGATAAAAGTAACTGTGTGACGTGGGACAAGTCACCTAAACCAAGAACTCTGCTTTATGATGCTTTCTTTAATGGAGACCAAGTCCTCATACATGCTGATCGCGTAAGTTTTCAAGCAAAATCAGTGGAACCTAGGAATATTCTGCACTTCTGGCAGAAAGACACATTATATTATGCTGGAATAAATATATGGATGAAATTCAGAGTGTTGTGCTTGACCCTAGTTTACACAGTTACACCACCTGCTTTCAGAAGCTCACATTTTTTCCCATTTCAGTGTCTTCAGTGGCAAAACACAAATGATCACCTTCATCCAGCTTAGCAATTCCTGACAGGAATCCTGGCTTCCTAGTTTCACGAGTCCACCTAACAAGTCTATCCCAGAAATGTGCATCCTGCCCTAAAGCCAATAAGCTGGTGCTTCCAGGCTGTTACAGTTCCACTGCTGGGTTCCTGCAACTCACCTCGCATTTGTGAAAGTGTTTTAGAGCCCGTAATACATCGCGGGGAAAAAAGCAAAACAGTGAGAGGAAAAGAAAAAAGAGGAAAAAAAAAAAAATCAAGTCAACATCTTCCAGAAAAAACAGGCTTCCCACAGAAAGTGTGTCTGAACCAAACAGCCAAGCTGCAGAAGTAGGTCAACTCGGTTACCCCAAGAAGAAGGGGAGAGCACCCTGGGCACTGGGTATAGTGGCCAGAGCGTCTACGCAACCATCGTACTGTGCCAGACACTTCCTTGGAAGTCTGAAAGCAGATTACTGCAGCAACAACAGCAGAAAGGGTAAGACAAAGTTAAGAAGCCGATTACCACATAAGATGAGGCAAAAATAAGGACAAAGGATTGTTATTTCCATTGGTTCTCAGGAGAGCAACAAGGAGCACTGTCGGCACCTCTGTTGTTTTCAGGCAAGAAAACAAGGGCTATATCTGCAAAGCAATGTCTTATAGGGTGAGATTTGGAGACTGAAAGGTACAAACTAGTCCAGAATTATAGAGCCACTGAAGAACAACACAAGTGCTAAGAGAAAAGGAAAATATGAGGCTACACTGAAGAAACCTTCTGGTAGTGGGACCTGTTCAGCCATTTAGCAGTGCCTCAAGAAAAATGATCAATACCTCATACCATTAGGTTATTTCTAATGGTGCCACCACAGTGCTAGCAGATAGGCTGTACGGAACAATCCTGGCTGGGGAGGGGGATGCTGGAGGATCCCTTTCTAGAGGATGATCTAGAGTCGCAACTCCTCCTCCTTCTCCTCGGCTCGGCGATGCCACCCACCGGCTGCAGGCATTAAGGCAACCCGGCACTTGGACACCAGGCGAGATGCTCCTCCTCCTCCTCCTCCTCCTCCCTCCTCCTCCTCCTCCTCCATCACTGCGCTTCCATCTTCTTCAAGTAAGAGAAGCCTTTTAACCACTCTGTTTTCTACAAAGTGTGGCAGGGAGCACCGCCACCTCCAGTTCTCCGCAGGCTTCAGAAACTGTGTTACAGTCTTCCCAGCGCAGAAGAGGGACTGGCTGAGTCAACAAAATCCTTCTGAGAGAGTATCAGCCCTTGCATAAATCCATTAAAAGGCATGACATTCAAAGTGAAAGAGTGAGGCTGTCACTGTCAGCATTTACAAATTCATATAGGCAAACACGTTCACGAACTTCTAATGAGGGGATGTGGTGTGCAAGGAACAAATTATAGTGATATGTGATGCTCCTTCCCAGATCTCTCTGAACAATAAATAAAGAAGGATTTATAGTCCTGTAAAATACAAAAGGGAGATTATTCAGAGGACAGGGGACTTCACTCTATTAGACTGACAGACACAACTCTTCTAGGCTCAAAGCATCTTATGCAAGACCTCCATTAAGCCACAAAATAAAGAACGTATGCATCATCGTATCAACGCACATGAGAATATGCAAGGCTGTTGCTACCTCTAATGGATTTTTCTTTTGACTAGGAAAACGAAGCATTTTGGCAAATTGCATAAAGCACTTAGAAAAAGAATTAGGAATTCCTGTATCAGATTTTCTTAAGTTCTAGATATTAAGTCAAAGCCGGGTAATTGGGAAGAAACAATCATCAAATAAAACCTCCAAGCCCTTGTGCAAACATACCTAGAAAAATGGTTAGCCATAAGAGAGAGAGACTGTTTTAGTCAGAGCACCTCAGAAACATCAATAAAGAGACAACTCAGAGAGGAAAAATCATGTGGAAGAAAAAAAAAAAGAGGTCTAGGCATTCATAATGTTAAATAACGAAGACAAATGTATATGCATGGATAATCCCTCTCAACTAGTTTCACATGAAAGCATATCAACAATTAAAAAATAAAGTCTGTACAGACTTGGCAGTTCCTTCCTAGCACTGCAGCTAACACCTTCCAGCAGGGAACTGCTGAATGCGTACCTTCTGCCAGAACTCAGCTCAGCGAGACAGACGGTTTTGTCCTCTGCCACATGCAGGTAAAGGCTATTTAAACAAGTCCAGCTCTTACAGGCTGCTATGGGTGTAGGGAGAGCTCTGGGAAACTGCTTGGGATGTTAGTGAAGGCGGCAGCTTTCAGGAGAGCAACAGTAACAAACGGCTAAGCAGGTAACGAAGGCAAATATAAGACATGCAGACTCATACTATGGCAGCTAATGATTCCACTGAAATGACTCCATTTTGAGAGCTGCATAGGGAACGTGCAGCTTTTGGACTTGTTTCACAACCAATTGTTTTCCATCTCTCTTTAGACTTTCACTTCCTTGATTTTGAATCTCCAGTTGTGTAAAAGTCTTTATTTAGGCACAACTGAAAGCACGCGTTTGAAGAACAACGGGCTTTCTCTCGCTATGGATTCTGTCAGTCAGGTCTGCGCTCAGTGCAACAGCAGCATTAAATTACTGTATTTCTCAACAGAAGTTCTGTATTTCTGCAGAACCCAAAGGCTTTGCACACCTGCACGAAGGCCGGTAGCATTTCCAGTCACCCCCTCAACGATGCCAATCCACACGAAACACAGGAACACTTAGGAAAGAAACATTAGGGTTGTTTAAAAAAAAGAGTTTGTATTGACTGTTGGATCACAAGCCCAAGACGACTTGGAAAGCTTTATGTTCTCCCTCGCCAGCCCAGCCACACTCTTCAGTGAGAGAGAGGGATGCCATCGTCCCCCTTCTCCCCATCTCGCCACTGTAAGTGCCAACTGTCGCAGCATTTTTCACAAAACTACTGAAACACTAGAGAAACAAAATTCAGCTACCTCACAAAACCCCAAATTCCTCTAGGTACAAACCAACAATAAATCGTTGCTTTTAGCAGCAGCGCTTTACTAGGAATGCAACAGAAGTTTGTATTTTGGTGTGTTTGGTTTTTTTAAAATTAGCATACTACCAAAACAGAAAGAGTTCACAGGTTCATTCATTAACAATTCTCCAGTTTTCTTTCTACAGACTTTATTTCAAGAACAGTGTGGACAGAACTTCGGACAAAGAGAAGGAAGTTTTCTTTTAGTTTCCAAATTACTGATCTCATCAGATTCAAACTTGCCAAAAATTACAGACGGATCAATAAATCACTGTAAACTCTTGAGCTTACCAGGAAACATTACTCCAAGATTTATTTCTTTTTGGTAAGGCCTGTGTTGTTGCATAAAAGACAAGCTTTAGGTGTGGACTAGTCTGCATGTGCCAGTCAATGCATAACAACATTTTTACTGTAGATTCATTTCTTTCTCCTAAAGAGGACTCCTCCTTAGGAGTCAGTCATTCATGCACACACTATGCGAGCAGGAAAGAAGTCTGCTTTGCGGATACCTGCAACTTTCTGTTCCCTTCCTTCTCTTTAGAAAAGGATTCCTTACAAGATGGAACCAGTGTTCTCTTAATCTAAGAGTTCATTCCTACAAAATACCAAGAGAAAATCTGGAAGAAGTACTTCATAAATCATATCTAAAATTACTTAGAGTATCTAAAAAATTACAGTCCAGAACTGCAAACAGATGTGTATATGACTCATCGCATATATTTATGCACAAACCAAATTTTTTCTGAATTACTTGCAAGAATAAATCTAAAAAAGGTATTTATGATTAACTAAGGTACTCATACAGTTGCGGGGGGGAGAGGAGGAAACAAGCTTTCCAGCACACAAGCCCTTTGACAGCTTGTTTAAAAATACGTAGTTAATTTACTTCCTGCTTCACACTTCAGCAGACAAAATGAATATGAATTAAGACTGAAGTCTTAAACAGTATACATCAGTTTTTGAAACAAATAACTCCACCAAAAAGACCTGAACCCCAAATGCCATAAAACATGAAGACAAATCTTAAAAATAACTGAAAATAAAATGCAATAATAAACTTAACTGTTATCTGTAACAACAGTGAGTTTTAGAACTGAGAAACAAGAAATATGTGTTTTTTGAAAACTGCAAGCTTCAAGTTAGAAGCAGATTATATTCAGAACTACATAATTTTCTTTGTTTTTACAGGAAGGATATCCAAAGTCAACTATCCTTTTAAGGAAGGCCTACAGAATATGAGAAAAGTACATTAACAAGTTATCAAAACAAACATATTTCAAAATACTATAGCATTAACATAACTCACCAGTACTATAGTATCTTTTAAGTTCCGTGCGTCTGATGTCTTTCAGTTGATTGTATTTTTTCTTTTTCTTTTCTTTGTCTGGAGCAGTTTCCTTTTCCCCAGCAAATTTACAGTTGTCTTCAGAGGAACTGATTTGCTCCAAAATAACCTTACTTTCATCATCTTTCTCAGAAGGTGTTTTGGAAACAGGAGATCCAGGGGAATTGGTAGAGACAGTCTCAGTGTTTTGCTTGGCTTGCCTCTTCTTTTTCAAACTACGTACAAAGAAAAAACCCACGACATTAAGATGTAGCCAGCCTCTGCAGACAAGTTAACTCACTTGCTAACTTGATTTTTTTTCAAAATTAATTTAGTATCAGAATTTCTTACAACTCAGTAAAAACCACACACTTGCATCAGTAACTTGGTAACTAAGATTATCCTACAGCATACTCTTCAATCATATAATCATCTCAAGGATATCTTCTCAAGAATAACAAAAAAGGTAATAAAGTTTTTACCGTTGTTCACTGAGGAGGAGGAACGGGGAAAAAGCAACAAAACACATCAAAAAGTTGTTTTGTTTTAAACCACTATATATCTAAATGCAGAAACAAGATACTGAATCATGTTTTCAAGATGAAGCTTAGGATATCATAAAACCTCAGATCATAATGTATTATAACGCAACAGCTAACATAACATTTTCACAGTCAACTGCTCCTGCTTTATAAAGCTACTTGTTTTGATATAAACTTGTTATTTCTTTCCATGTTGTCCAAGGTTATCTCCCAGCGGCCACTCATGCTACTCCACATTCGTTCTTGCACAACCCACACCATCTGGTACCCCAAGTGTCACCCAGCAGCTCCTTCCACAACATGACCGAGCTGGCCGCAAACTGCTTGTGCGGGAACATTTTCCAGCTGTTATAGCTCTTCTGAGAGAAATCTTAATGAGCTGCTTATAAATCTTTCAAGTTATTCACTATAGCAACAAGAGTATTTTCTTTTTCAAAGACTCCTTAAAGCACAGCTCAAGTGAGAAGGACGCTTCAGGAATCCTAACACGGAATTTTCTGCTAAATCACCATCTTTAGCACTGACTTTGCTTAGCAAGAGCAAAGGCTGACTTTGAGTTGAGGGTCAGTGTCACTAAGATAGTCCTCAGTTAAGAATCACTGACACATACCAACAAAATGAAAAACTAATCTATCTAATGGTCCTTCTCTCTAGTACATTAACTTCTTAGTTACAAGGTACCTATGGGAGGGAGTAGCACACTAATCTTGCTGATGCTAAAAACTTTGTTACATGCACAGGAAGAATTATGCATAGAAAATACAGACAATCAATGAGTCACCACAAATGGGAAAAGGTTATATGATCTCACAGCATTAGTTTACGTAAGGGAAAACTTAATACATTAAGTCAAAGTTACTAACATAATGCAGGAATTTCAGAGATTCTTCCTACCACCTTTTATATTTATACGCTATCAATGTATTTTTTCAGGCTACAACATAAATACACAGAGCATTTGAGAATTACAGTAAGACATTTCAGGCTCCACACCATTTTTTTTTTTTTTTTAACAAAACATTAAAACCAGTTCCCAAGTTTAAAACGTCCATCTTAAGACCCCTGAGAAGGGTCAGTTTCTCAGACCACGTGACCAACGCTTTCCAGTGAAACATTTCAAAAGACCATCTTGCAAAGTTGTGTCTTATCACACACGTATGTATACATATTTCTTAAAATGCTTCCCAAAATCCGATAGCAGGAGATTCACACTCTGCAGCCAACTCGGTGAGGATGCTGTGGTTCCCCATTCGTTCAAGCCCACTGATTTGGAAGACAACTAGTAGTAGTTCATGCTCTGCACAGCAAGAGAGATTTAACACGTGTGAAACTTTACAGGTCAGGTTCTGACTACATATGAAAACAACCTCCAGGGATTTATAGAAGATGAAAGTGAATACATCTATATAACAAATGAAGTGTTTTGTTTAGACTAATGAAAATTTGCATATGCAAAGGAAGCTGCTTCTTGACTAATAAGCCCCAGTCCTGATCAAAGGCTGCTGTAGCAACCGCAAAACATTACAGTCACATTGCATACACAATGTCTATATTTAGCCCTGGTAGAAATCTTTGCAAAGCAGCCCTCTACACTGAAATGGCATAAGCTTACCATGGTTGTACTTGATTCCAAACTTGTAAATGAGACACATCCCTGACTTTACTCTATTGACTCAACAACCTTCCTGTATGTGCGTGTATCACAGGGTACCCAAATCATCTGCTTCAGCAGATGAGAGCTGGCACGCACCCAATGGCAGCCCCATTTCTACTCGCATTGCATCAGAGACTTCTGTCCTCAGATTCCTAGTCTATTTGTTTTGATCACAAACTCTGTTAAGTAAGCTTTCTATAGTAACAAATGTAGTATCCCAAAACAACAAAAAAAGCCACTAATGGAAACAATGCTTTTTTGGAGGGGAAAAAAAAAGAATAAGGAGAAAAACCTCTCTAGAGGTCAACAGTCCTCCTGATGATACTAACGGCTTCTGTCAGTACTTCCCTTAAAACATACTCATTTGAACTAGAGTTTTCAAAGTTGCCTGGGGCAACTTTAAGAATAAAGAGGTAAAGCAGAACTGGTCCATTAGTGACAGAAAAGAGGAAAGTAGAAACCACCATCCGAACTGACTGCAACCTAACTGACTTGATGCTTCTCCCCGTATTGTCCGATTCCCACACACTACAGCCCACCGAGAGATTATCACACAATCTACAGCATCCCCAGCACTCAGCTGCTGCTGTGAACAGAGACTGCCACAGGCACTTTTCAAGTAAGAGCTATCAAGAATCTGGGCACTCTGTAATTTCTATTCTGTCCTCATGGCAGGCATCAGATTTTCAGATAGTGCCAAGCCTACTCCTCCTGCCTACTGCTCCATTTCAAGGCAATGACCATCCAACTCTCAAAGCAGCAACCTTGGCACTAGAGAAAATACCAGATGAGGACTGAGTTTCCATGACATTCATCCCCAGACTTGGAGTTACTGCAACTCTGCCTAGGGTTATGATTTCCGCTTGGAAGATGCTGCTTTTAGAAGTTTCTAAAGCCTGGCCAAAATTACCCAAAACTCTCCACTTCACTCACTCTTGAAAAACCTCGACTATAATATCCCAAGGAACCAAAACAAGCCTTCAACTGCATTACAAGCCATAACAGCAGCTTCAAATTTACTACGCTTTTTGACGTTATGTGCACTGTCTTAGCAAAGCAAATACAAAGACCTGTATACACACAAGGCAATTCATTATTAACACATACTGGTATGGTGTGGCAGAGATTGGGCTGTGAAGAGCACAGCCCGAGGGTTTACTGCATCTTAACCAAAACTCCATCCCCTTGAGGCACCCCTTTGGCCTCCACTTGCCCTTCTCTCACACTGACCTGCCCCTCCCAATAAGGCAGACTGGGCACCCACACAAGCTGCCAGCCCCTCGCTCCTGCTCAGATTTCAAACCTATCACCTCCTGAAGAAGCTAGAGGCTGAAAGTCTCACCTGCTTTTCTCCCAGCTCTCCAGTATTTCCCACCCTTCATGGCAAGAGCTGCCATGGAAGATGGATTTGAGAACACTGTTTGTCAAATTATGTCCTTTTTCAACTGCTTTGGAAGATTTTGCGTGCTTTTGTTCAGCTTTAAAGGGGACTTCTCTGAATAAAACCAACATTCAGTCTTGTCCTAATGGTTATGGGAGCAAAAGGAAGCTGAAGGCCAAATAAATAAATAAATAAACAAACAAAACCCCTCAGTTTGACCAGTGTCAGGTTTTGCAATTAAATCAGCCTTTCAGACAAAACAATATGCATTTTTTCCAGTGAGTGGATAAGGTGTTACTGCAGAAGATGTTTGTTTTTCAGTAGCAGAGTCAATGGATATGTTGTGCTTCACTAGGAAAGCTGCTGGGGGAAGAAGAGGGAGAGAGATAAAGGGAGGGCAGCAGAAACAGCTCATCAGCAAAACCACTCCAGATTCTGAAGAAAGACTATTACACATCTGTAACTTCATTTAGACGCCAGATAACATTTTTCAAGCTAACTGGTTCTGACAGGCAAAACATTTCTTCTGAATTTATATAAAGGCATCCTTTTACAGCTCCTCAAAGTGTTTTCTAAGCAACAACTGATAAGCCATTTTCTAAGTCTGTCCAAATACAGGGTTTCCCAGTATAAGTTTTCAGTCTGTTACTGTGCACAGCAGATGTCATGGGAGCTTTTCCACTGAGCTCCATGAGAATCAGAGGAACTGGTTCTTAATGGACACTGAGCTGGCTGCAGAGATCCTTCTGGCACCTACCCTACAGAAGGAACAGGGAGCAGAAACTTTCTTCAATACAAAGACCATTCTCATACCATTTAATAAAGACTAACAATCTGAAATGGACATAATCTCAGAGTAGGCAGGTAAAAATACGAGGTTAGCAATGCTCACTTAAATTAATTTATAACTGACTGCTTAATAGCTTGGGCACTGACTTACAGGAAAAGAGCTAGGAAAGATTTCAAGAAATGGCCAGCTTCATCTTCCAGACCAACGTCTATTTGACTGCCTAAGAAAGGCAAATAAATCTGCGTTTTTAGAAAAAGCAGCTTGTATTTCCCATTACACTAACAAGGTAGGTGCTTAGCATAAAAAGAAAACTGATCAGAGAGAGGAGGGGTGATGTTATCTGCACAACTTTCACTAGAAGACTACAAGCAACCAGTGAAGCCATGCAACTCTGACACTGAGATAATAAAGAAACTGAAATCTGACAATATTTTTTTCTAGAAATTCCATTTGGGTTTGGTTAACACTCAACAGAGATGTGTAGCAAACAACTGAATAGGGCCTCATTTGATATATAACAACTAATCACAGACAAAGAGCACTAGGTCCACATCATAGGATGTTCTAAAAAACTCCTAGGATAAGGTGGCATGATTTTTGTGATGCATTAGATTAATAAAAATCATCCAGCATGGACAACTCCCACTTCAGAAACAAAAGCATCTAACAAAGTGGCCCTCCAAAAAATATAAAAAAAGAAGGGGGAAGGGAGAAGAAATCTTCATTTTATCTTCAAGATGACAGAGTTTTCCTTTTGGGAAATTTTCCACAATGTGCATCCTCTAAAATGTGCCTTGATATCTGGCATACAATCAGCTTAACATCCTGCACAGCACAAACAGATGATGTTCTACGAATGCTGGGTTTTTTAATCTGTTTATGCTCATATGCAATAAGATTAACACAACTTGTAAAAAAAGAACTTGAAAGCACTTCAAGTATCTTAATCTGTTTTGTTGCCATCAAGATTCCTGTTAATTTACTTTGTATATGAAATTATATACACCCCAATTATTTCATTCAGAATTAACCATTTTCATCTTAATTTACATCTCTGCACTCAATATAATATGTACATATGTATGTCTTTGTACACTACATGCCTTTCTCCACCCATCCGTAACAGCTAAATAAATAAAATTTATGACACTAAAAAAACCTATGTACAGAAACCTTACAGCAAAAATCCCCATTAGGCACCCACTAGTCTGATCCTAGTCAGCTATTCTATTCCAGTCCACACAGATCATCCATCTCCCCTTCACCCAGCTCTGTGCCAGCACAACTCGGCCAGCTCTGGGCACAGCTGCGCTCTCATCCCATCTAATGTAACCTGACGAATAAGCCATCTCAGGCAAAATAAATCATTACTGCTTTCAAAGCCAAAGGACGTCAGACCGCTTGCCGGACCGTAACGCTTTGCTCCCGACTTCCTCACTGCAGCTACTTTCACTTCACAACAGAAATGAATACAAAACCGTTCATCCTCGGCAAGAAATCCTCCTGAAGCTAAACATCATACTCCCTGTAAGAAAGCACGCTCCATGAAACACGAGCCATTTCAGGCTAGTATGCATCCTGGTTTGGGAATGAGCAAGCCACAAGGCTGTACGTTTACTATTAAAACAGGATTGCCTATTAAGGCAAAAATAAGGGATGGCACACTTTTTTGGTTTTGGTTTTGTGTTTTTTTTTTTTTTTTTTTATGAGAGATTTAAACAATTAACTGCAGGGAAAAAACCAAAAACCTACGAAAAAAGTAACTCTGAAATAGTTACCAAGGACAACTCCTTGGTTGCAGTATGGCGGGTGCAGACACTGAAAAGTGTCCGTACTCTGGTCATTCCAAATGACACATAGCAATACAGAAAGCTCTGATATTAGCAGCACAGGTCAAAGCTGGAAATCTCCACTTTTATTGGGACTCCTGTTACTAATTTACAACAAATATAGCACCAGGTTTCACACATGGTCGGTCATCAGCAACGCTCAAGAAAGTTGGCATGCTCCAAAGAATAACGTGCTGTACGGACAATCAGAGTATGTCCCTTTTCTTCCTGATACTGCCATTAGCTTACAAAAACAAGTCACTCTACCTCTGTTTCATCATCTGTAATGTGGAGGGAAAGATTTGTAGTAAAGCTGTTCTGGAATTTTAAAGACATTGTACCTTCTGAAGGAAAAAAGTATTTAGATAAAATGAAAATATGTTAATTTCCCCCCCTGTCTTCTGACTGATAACAGGAAATTCTAAATATCCCACTTAAGCCCTCTTATGTTTATTTTAGGGGGGAAAAAAACCCCTACAATTTCCCAGGGTAAAACTCGAGAGAGTTCTGAGCTGTTAGGAAGTTTTTATTTCCTTAAATTTAAGAATACAATGTTCCCACGCAGCTTAAGCTTTCCATTTTCAAAGGCAAAAAGTACCCCCGTCTTTTCTGTTTACTTCACAGAAGAGGTTATGATGTACTCAGCGCTCCATTACCATAACTACAATGTAATAAAATCTTTTCCATAGGGAAAGGATTTTGGAAAGCTGTTTTGTTTGATTTAGACATCTATTTAATTCCTTTTCTTATAACCTCAGTTACCACAAGCTCTCAAAGAACAGCTTAGGCAGAAGGCAAAATGAAGAAATCCCTCCCTTCAGATGACTCCTTTAACTTTGCCTGAAGTTCACTTAACAGGATTGTTCAATTAAAATCGCACCACAGATGCTGTCACAAATACCAGCTTCACTCTTACCACACTCTCATCCTGCTCCTCCTCTTCTCCTCTGCTAACGATGCCAGATACTTTCTGCTACTGCGGTGTTCATTAATTACCCCAAACCGCTCCTACATATGCAACAAATTCTTCCCAAAGCAGCTCCGCAAGACACTCTCCCTGCACCGAAGCCCTGGCCAGGGAGGAACTGCCTTCGCCCGTCACCTCCAGCCGGTGCTGGGCTCCAGCTGCTCTCCCACATTCGGCGCCAGTGCCCCGAGCCACCAGTCCTCTTGACATCAGCTGGCTGAAACTGTAAGAAAAAGTGAACGGCAGTTACACAGCAAAGGAGGATGTTACAGGGAAGCTGCACGGATTCTGCACAGAAGAGTCACAACATATTACAACTATTAAGGTTATTTGACAAGGACAGTAAGCACACGGTATTTGGGCTGGCTGAAACACATCTCAAGTTCTCCCTGAAACTTTGGTAAACTCCTCTCTCCCTGCCTCAACTGAACACCCCTCAAGAAACTTCACTTTGATGAAACAAAGAGAAAGGCCCTTTTAAGTTAGTAACTGATTAACAAAGTGCAAGAATTGAGAATGACCCAAAAGAAGAAAGATGACAGGGTACATGGAGAGCTGTGGGGGATGGGAACTGCTTCATACAGTCATCACTGCATACCCACTTTCTCAGATCAGGTAAGTGCTAAACGTTCCTGATAATACAGAGCCAGTTTTAGTATTGATTAAACTGACTGAAAACAGTTGGAAGGAAATTTAGTGCTCAGTGACTCAAACAGCAATAAACATTTACAAGGAAGCGATGAAACAGTAGATGAAAATCAACGGTCATTTAAAGCAAAATCCACGGGAAATGCGCCATACATCATGCAGCAGTAACATAGCTGGAACCCACCTCCAGGAAAAAAAAAAAAAAATCGCAGAGAATGGTATTTTAGTATTTCTTATATGAGAAGTACCATAGGCATCACATTAAATTCTTTTAATAAATACTTTCAGATAAGGTGAAAAGCAGCTAAAAATAAATAGCTTAGGCATGCTGTGTTTGCCAAAGATGTAAACAGGTTGTCCTGGATTCAGCTGGGATAGAGTTAATTGTCTTCCTAGTAGCTGGCGCAGCGCTGTGTTTTGGGTTAATATGAGAAGAACGTTGATAACACCCTGATGGTTTCAGTTATTGCTCAGTCGTGTTTAGACTCAGTCAAGGACTTTTCAGCTTCTCCTGCCCAGCCAGCAAGGAGGCTGGAGGGG
>JAVKLA010000014.1:29807202-29840508 GCA_034782735.1 Sagittarius serpentarius | reverse complement strand
ATTAAACTGTTCTTATCTCAACCCACGAGCTTTACTTTATTTTCCGATTCTCTCCCCCATCCCACTGGGTGGGTGGGAAGTGAGTGAGCGGCTGCGTGGGGCTGAGTTGCCGGCTGGGGTTAAACCACAACACAGGTACAAAAAGCAACTATGAAAATTCATCGTGGCAGGTCCTATGAAGGGCTATGGAGAACACAGTCACAGGGATACAGCCTTTTTTTTTGTTTTTCCCCCCTTAGCAGGTACCTACACCACAAACTGCTAGAAGCCTGTACACCTGTGGGCATACTCATGAAGGATCCCTGCATGCACTCTTTTTTTTTTTTTCTTCTTAACAATCCCCAACTGGCCTCTGTCAGAGATAAAGCATGGTGAGCGCAGTGGTAATGGGGCAAAAAGTACAGCAAACCTCTAGGCTTCAGGAGAAGCACGGCACTATTTGAGGAAAAGGAGACTCAGCTCAAAGCCTGCAGCTCAAAGAAGCGTTTTAAGCCACTTCCATCAGCAAAAGTAGGCATCTCTCTCTCTGCTCACCATTGATCCTGTCCCCAGCAGTTGTTCCCATTCTCGCACACAAGCGTTTGTTGCAGCACCAGATCTGGGAAATTATCTACGTTAAAGATAACCCAGCAGAAGAGCCAATACGTAAATTAATTTTTCACAATCGGATCACTCCTCCATCAGATCCCACTTGGCTGTGCTACCACACAAAGGAGAAGGCCAAAAGAGGAGACAAGACTGCTCCTCCAAGCAGCAGCGCCAGTTCAAAGGCACTTTGCCCAGACCGAAGGGCTTCTCAAGCTATAGCCTTGCTTGTTCTCTGTAATGTTAGGCTGAGATCAGCAAAAAGAGCAAGCCAGAAAGCCAAACCAGACACAGGCCATGCCATGCCCAACAGACCTCTGAAGTGGTTACGGCAGCTTCTTCCCACTTATCCAGAAAATGCACTCTGATGATGGGAAATTTTCATACAGATTTGTGCTGCGAGGGCTGGGAGACAAGCAGCTTCCCCTGTTGCAAAAAGCAAGGAAACAGTGACTCTGCTTCTCCAACAGCAGCAGGGAAGAGAAGAAAGCATTGTTTTCTTCATAAAGAGGATCTTAATGTTGAGTAAATTGACTCAATCCAGTAAGTAAAGTCACCTGGCTGACTTTGCTGACCAGCAAGGTCAGGGGGATCCAAAAGTAACAATGGTCAAAAAGTCAGTGATCCAAGTAAAGTAAAAAATTCAATTACTTCTTTATTTAAATGACCACTAAAAGGGATGTCTTAGAGAGGGAGGGGACTGAGATTTAAAGCACCTGTTTGAAGTAGCTTTATTGAAAAAGCTACTTTGAAAATTATCATTTAAACATCAAGGCACTCTGCATCACTGCACCACTCTGTACGGCATAAAACTACAGATTTAATACAGATGTAAACCAAAAGTAGCTTCAAAAAGAAAAACACAAAGGGAAAAAACCATACAGCTTCTTCTTTTCTTATTACTAATAGAGAAGACCAGGACAAGAAATAAAAGCACTAAAAAGGAAGCCAAACAATGGTTTTAAATGCTAACTTTCATGAGGACTCAAGAATTATCCAAATGCCACCGTGTATTTCTCAGGGTTTCTGTTAATCACATCTGGAGCTTATAACACAAGAGATAATGTGCACGTGCTTACAAACAGGTTAGAACTCATCTGTTCAGGAACAAAATTTACAGCAAGAAGTGCCATGACACAAGTGGAGAAAGGTTTAAAGTGGAGAAATATTTAAGGTATTCCAGCATATTTGTTAAAACCAATCTCAGTCAACCCACTGCCCGTCTCAGTTCTATGTTTGTGTTCATTGTCCCCAAACAACTTACAACCTACTTTGCACACTGAGCAGTTTAATGGGCTTCCCAAATAGAGTTCCCATTAACTGACGCTCAGCACAGAAGAGGAAATGCCTAAGTGTACTGAAGATACTGTTACATGGATTAAAGTTCAAAGAAACACCTAACAGTGCTGATAATGGGCGAGAAAAGAGGAATCTGTAGCTTTAGCTATTGGAAGAATGAGCGCTATTGTCTCACACAATGGATATTTCGTGAGAATGATAATCCCCCTGCACCCAGAGGCGGTGTCTGCACCAATGCTTCTATACAAAATAATATGGCACCACCTTTATTACCATAGTCAAAATATCATTAACCGTAAGCATACAGATGACAAGACAGGGTAGGGCCTGTCTCCATGGGACAATCACATGGCATATATGAACCAATGCAACTTCTCATATGTGTATACCTTACGCTAAAATGAGTATTCGGCATGGTCTGATACTTTTCAGTAGCCGTGCCATTATACCAGTGGAGCAGGTCCTCCATTATGTTTACTGTAAGAGACAAAATGTGTTAATAACTACATCTTAGAATTTCTCTGGGGTTTATATCAAATATTAAATTATTTATGCTTTTATTTTTGACTGAAAAATAGTTTGGATTTTTTCATTTACTCTTCAGCTGAAACTTTTAAACATGTGATCAAAATGTTTATGACTGGAAGGGGAAGCAGCAATTAATGCCAGGGAAAACAAAGGCAAAAAGTAAATCTTGCCCTCTATCAGCATGATGGAAGAAGAGGCAACTGGAAGACAGGTTCTGCTCTGTCACAAAGGTTCTCAGGATTCCGCGAGCCTAGAAGGTCCCACCACACTTCAGGCACATGCTGAACTAAAACAATCAGCTGAGGAAATGTCCTGGTTTCAGCTGGGATAGAGTTATTTATCTTCCTAGTACCAGGTACAGCACTGTGTTGTGGGTTGAGGATGAGAAGAATGTTGATAACACCCTGATGGTTTCAGTTGTTGCTCAGTCGTGTTTAGACTCAGTCAAGGACTTCTCAGCTTCTCCTGCCCAGCCAGCAGGAAGGCTGGAGGGGCACAGGAAATCTGGGAGGGGAGACAGCTGGGACAGCTGACCCAAACTGGCCACAGGGGTATTCCATACCATGGGACATCATGCCTGGCTGGGTTGGGGTGGGGGGGGCTTGGGCATCGGTGGGTGAGTGGTGAGCGATTGCATTGTGCATCACTTGTCTTGTGTATTCCAATCCTTTTATTATTATTGTCACTTTGTTATTAGCGTCATTGCTAGTTTCTTCTTTTCTGTTCTATTAAACTGTTCTTATCTCAACCCACGAGCTTGACTTTATTTTCCGATTCTCTCCCCCATCCCACTGTGTTGGGGGGGAAGTGAGAGAGCGGCTGCGTGGGGCTGAGTTGCTGGCTGGGGTTAAACCACGACAGGAAACCAGGAAGTTTCAATGCTTTTGATCTTGATCTTGTAAGGCAGCCCCTCTGCTTAACGCCGCCGGCAGGTGGCCTTGCTCCTGGCAGCAACCACATGCACCCAGGCTGCAACACGGCTGGGGCTGGAGGGGTTCACTGCTGCCTCCACCCCACAGAAGCGGAGCAGGAGGGTGGCAGGGAGAAGCAGGCCAGCTGCATTCAATCCCCTGCTGTGTTCAAGGACAACGGCCTCCTGGCAAACCCAGCCAGAGCCAGAAAAGGCAGGTGCTCTGCGACACCCTGTCCTGCCGCCTGCCACTGTCCCCCCTTGCTCACTCCCTGCTGGGCTGGGAAGGAAAGCTTCCCGGAACGCTGGGTCCGACCCCAGCTATGGCAGGTGGGTGAGCAGCTGCTGGCCCCCCCCTCCTCTCCGGTGCCCTGGCATTTCACCCCGCAGCAGCAGTGCCTTGGACCTGCTCCCACCACCCTCGCTACAGCTCTGTTCCTACAAGCAACTTGCACTGTTCTGTTAAACCTAACAGTATGATTCTTCGTATGCGTAAAACTGTTCAAATGCATCAGCTGACGGGACCAGAGTCATATGCTGTAGTTTTAAGACACCCTGTGGGATTGCAAAAAAGAAAAAAAAAAGAAAATAAAGAAAAAAATGGGAAGGGTGGGGTTGGCAGCATTTGTAACACAAAACACTTCTACAGTAACAAAAACCCTTCTCAGCCTTCTCAGCAAACAGAACGGCTACATGCAGCACCTGCTGTGGTCCAGGCAGAAAGCAGAGCATCATCTTTTTAACACAGATATTGAACATACAGATAAGTCTTCTGCTTAAGGAGATTTGATTTTTAAAGGTTGTCTGATTGAAACATGTGATTAACACCTTGAAGCCATGTATTTATAGAAGCATTACTGAAAGCAAAAATCCAGCAGCTGACAGAAAAGCACTGTCATGTCAAAAACAAAACACAATTTAAACGAAGTTTACCTGTGATCGGCTAGATGTTAAGTTTACACCTACTGAAATAAAAACAGCCAATTCAGAGAAACAGGGGTAGAAATCTGGAGCTATTATCAGTATATTAAGTGCTATACAAGACAAGTTCTCTATGCCAGAGACTGCTGCCTGACAGGAAAACACTCAGTGCATTAAGACACTCAGAGAGCTGATTTATGGCTCATTTACATCACAAAGGTTTTCCAGCATAAGGACAATTCTCTCCCTCCTCCCCAAATTCCTAACCAGCTCTGCTGCTCTCCTTGGGATTTTCTCTCACACAAATCAACAGGATGAATCCTACAGACCTCAATGGAATAGCATGAGAGACTTAGAGCATAGCTAACACACGTGCTTAAATTTCAGATGATCCTAGGAAACACCTCCTGCCCAGACTACAGAGTAGGACAGGAAAAAACCACCACAAACCTACACTTACAACCCACCTCTCCATAATGAGACTGGCAGTAGCAGCGCGGGGAGAAATCCCTTCCAAACCCAGTCTGGAAACTGGATTAACACTGAGGACATGAGAGCTTACCAGGCTGGCACCACGGGGAGCCTAATGCCACAAGGAACATCCACACAGCCTCTTACCCTGTCCAAAACCCAGGCGAGAGGGAAAAAGCTTCATTTTCTGGGGGAGGCAGGAGTGGGGAGCCCAATGCCCACAGGCACGCAGCAGAAACTGCAGAACACGCAACTAATAGTTCAAATAAGGGCAAGCAGTCATCCAGTGTCCACGCAGGATCCACATCATTTCTTTTCTTACCAACAGAATTCCCTTTAGTTAGCTATGTAATGATTTCCAGTCCCTCGGACAGAGGGGAAAAACCTGCCTCTCTCCAAAAGCACATTCCTGCAGTTATCACTCATATCTTTCCCTTTAAATGTGCACCACTGTTACCAGAAACAGACCATCCCACCAGCCAAACCAACGATCCAATGTAGCACGGCACAAGCCAGAAACAAATGGGCAGAAGTCCTGAATCGCAGCAGCAGATACAAGGCACGCAACTTCACCTGTGGGCCAGAAACACCAGCAACCTTCTCTGAAGGGGCATGTCTAGCTTCTTACCAGCCCAGGTTTTCTTCAGGCCGTCAAACTCTAACATACCTTACGATGCTGACTCTTCTTCTCAAAATTCTGTACACCCCGCTCCCTACTACCGTGTGGTACAAAGTGCAGGAGAGCTGGCCAGAGGTGCTGCCACAAGGTGGAGATCATTAACAGCACCACCAAAAAGTCAGTACCATTAGGCATCTCTTTAGGTGTGTGCCATCACATCACTTAAACAAAGCTGGCTGCTTCTGGAAGGGGCCTTCAATGCCACAGCAGCTCCTCGATGGCAGCTCTGCCATCTGTAAGAGAGATGGCAAAACCAGAAGGCTGAGTAGAACCACCTCTACCAGTAACATCTTACACAGCATCGCTTTAAAATTGAGCATGCAAGCACACGTCTGCCAACTATTAATGCTAAATTTCCACCGGCATTTAAGCTAGGTTTCATTTTAAAACAGTTCACTGGGATTAAGCAGAATTTTATGCAGTAGGTCCTAAGAGCAGAAGAGAAGACACATCTGGGAGGCTGAAGGGACAAGACCATACCTGCAGACACCATAGAAACACAGTGTAATTTATAAAGGTAATTGTATCAGTTTCCTACAGACAACAGTAAGAAGTCTGAATCTCACCTATCCAGAAAGCCACCTCTTGAAGCCCCCAAATTTTATAGCCTTTAAAATACATCTTTATATCCCTCCAAGAGCGAAAAGGTAAATGGCACAGCCCACCAGGAGCCTCCAGCACACCCCTCATGCCTGGCACATACTGCTGCCCGCTGCAGGGAAGGGAAGGAGAGGAAGACAAAATACATTGCAACTATGCTAATAGCAGCTCTTATCAAAACTGCACAGACTCTTACATCAAACAGCCTACCATGTAACTATTTATGTTCTAAAAAGGAGGCGAAATAAGTTTCTTTTTTTGCAGTTTCTTTTTAAAGGCTGATAAGAGACACCCAAAGGTCCCTTTGGGAAAAGCAAATACAAGGTCATTGTATGCTTGCTGCCTGACAAGACAGCCTTATCTTGCAAGGTGATTAGTGAAAAATCTGAAATTGCTGGTGTGAAACAGCATATTTGAAGATTAAATAAACTCTTTTCTCCATATATTCTGTGATATAGCCCTCAAAGAAAACAAGAACATCATGAAACTCTGCCTTTCTTCTCCTTCCTAAAAAAAGCCTTTTTATACAGAGCCCACACTGTTACCCTGTCTCACTTCACATGCAGGGGGAAGTGAACGGGTGAGGAGATTAACCATGCTTCCCATCTTACGCAAGCTTTGTATCTCCATAAATAGCATTTCTGGTACTGGAAAATTTTGAAAAACCCTGAAGAAAGCCTCAGGGCCCCATTAGATACTTTCACTAACTCTGTTACCCAATAACAAAATTGTTCTTCAATCCTAAATGACTCCACTGCTCTTAACGATGAAAGCACTGGAAAGAACCGAGGCTGCAAAAAACACTGCCTTGTTTATGTTTCCCAGAGGAAGCACTCACGTTGGGAATAATTCTGTGATTCACAGGCTAAGTAGAGGATGGTAATTCATGCTCTTCTGCTGACTCTCATCCTGCACCACAGAATTACAAGACCACTAACATAAAAACCTCAGAGTCCAGAAAGCAACAGCAATGTGAGATGAGGAAACAGCTCCCAAGATAAGCAGCTGTTCAACACACTTTTCCCCTGCACTGCAACACTCTTCAGAAAAAGCAGGTTCAATTTCCCCCCCACAACTCCCATTCTCCAAGTTTATACATACAATAAAAAGAAAACTTTCTTTTTATATATATATATATAACAGTAAGTTTATGAGCAATGAACACTGAGTATCTCTCAAGCATCTGAACAACCTGAACAACCTCCCAAAGCTCTACTCAAAAGCTCCTTGTGTTGCTGTCTGTGAAATTCTAGACATTCTTCAGTGTCTGAAAACTACAACAGTTGCAAAGGACAGCTGAAATACTAACCTACACAGCAACAGGCAGAAAGTCTGCTAAAAACACTGAAACCCCTCCATTTTAAGTAACTGGAAGGCAAATCACGATCTTGTATGTTTCAGAAAATATTTTACAGCTTCTCTCAGCATCCAATGTAGCAACTCAACTATCCCGCACATACACCCCTAAATAACAGAGCAAGTAATAACCACTGCACCCCATAAATCTGAAGTAGTGATATCTTCAGCCTTTTCTTAGAAAATAAAATGCCTCAGGCATACGTCATTGGTCAAAATTGTGAGTAAAATGCAATACCGTTTTTTCTTTTCAATAACAGGATTATAAGGTAATATTTATATGTCTGGAAGCGGAGCTAAGAAATTTCCATTATACAGATGAGCTGAAATGATGTATTATTTCCTAGAGTCATTTAAAAAAATTTCAGCATCTCCAGGATGTTGGCTTGACTATTCTTCACGCCCAAGATAAACCTCCAGGATGGTTTGTTTTAAAAACAATGTGTAGAAACTTTTCCTTCTAAAAGCAAAAAATAAATTATGGGTGCTACAGGAAATCTCAATAAATATCAAATCTTTGGCTCAGGAGAACAAGAACAATTGCTAGGAGACGACTGCTGGAGAAATAGTGATCTGAGGAGCACCTAGCATTTGAAGCCTGTTGCGTGGATTATAATGAGCCTGGCCACCAAGAAAAGCACCTAACAGGGAAACCTATGACAAAGTCTCATGTATAGGAGATGCCCTCAAGACAGTATGTTTGCACATATATTCCTTATCTGGGTTTTCCTTCTTCCTAGCCACCACTGACACCCTCTCTTTCTGCACATTCCCTCTGTGTTCACTGCACTTCTCCCATTTCATCATCGTCCTATGCTTTAATAGCCACAGGAATAAAAAATAGGACGTGTACAAATACTGAACATGGGAATAAACCAGAACAAAGCCAGAAAAATTCCAAATGAGATGCTTATAAACCTGCTAGTTTGTAATATGCAAAAGCCTGACCAAAGAAGTGACCATAGGGTCCATGCAAGCCAACAACCTGCCTCCAACAGCAGCCAAGAGCAAGGACCAGGGAAAGACCATAACGGTATGACAAGTATACATGACTCCTTTTCCAGCTAAGCTTTCCAGACTCTAGCTGTTTACAGCTTAGTAACTACGTATTAATGATTCCTACCGTCAGTAATCCTGGGTTGCGAATGTTTAAAAGTAAAGCTAAGGTTAGGCTGTAAACAACTAATTTGACTGGAACGCTGTCAATCGTCTGTTGTATGGTTTTTTTAACTTATTTTTAGGTATTAAAAAATAATTTGGAGAAGAATAAAAGCCGTAAATTAGAGCCTGGTAACAAGTAAATGATAACCATACTAAACATTCATTTATATCTTTGTAAATCTTGGTTTTAATGTACAAATCTCAATCTTTATAAATGTAAATTTAGGTATCTAAGTTAAGAATCTAAATTAAATTAAGACATTCTGTGACTTCCCTTTTTTCCCTTAAATATTCACATTGTAAGGCAACACGAGGTGAACATCAGGTTGTACAGCTGGCTTCAGGTTCTGACAGAGTATCAGCAATCTGCAGCTAAAGGGAGTCTTCGCCTACTCCGATGGGCTTTGGAGCATGTCCCAGACATTTATGTAGTTTTTTCAAAAGAATGATGGTAACAAGACCTATGTAAATTCAATAAACACAAAAGCACCCAAATCCCAGCGAGAATATTTTCCCTAATACAAGCACTTCATCTTTGATTTCAGAAATGTGGCTCTCAGTCGTGACCAAAAAAAAAAAGAGACTAAGAACGAAAATTCTTAAATCCCCTGGAAACTATTAAAAAATCATTCAAAGTAAGTATCAGTTTTAAGGTTCATCTCTATACAGCATTCTTCAGATTACGGTCACCACAAGTTGGAGACGTAACTTGATAAAATTAATGTCAGCATCTCAGTCTACTTGTTTGAAAGTAACATTTTTTCAAATAAAGCACTACTTTTTTTTGTTGTTCTCTGCTAAGAAAATAGTAAAGAGCTACTTGACCTAGATCATATAAAGCATGGAAAATGCTAAGTAACTCACAGTAAGGATGGTTAAAAGACACAGAAAACTTGAAACTAAAAAAGCCCCTTTTGTCATTCTTTCAGAAAACTACTCAACCTCTTCCCTTGTGATTTCTCATCTCCTAGAACTTCTTGTCCAAATATATCCAGCATGACACAATAGCACATGCAAAGCAATCCTGGATTCAAGCTGTACATTCAGTGTTCCACACTACCAATTTATAGCCAATGCAATTCTTTCCATGTGACACGTCACTCACTTTGGTAATTTCTTTTTAAATTAAGTTAAAATTTTAATAGCTATTCATTTCACGAGGTGAAATACCTCTGAACTTGACCTTATGCAATGGGAGGGGAAAACCGAGAGGTTCTCCCTTCTGGAAGGAGAGAGAGAAGATAAAGGAAGCACAGGCAGAGAGAAACGGCAAGTTGTACCAGGGTTCAAGGGAACATAATCACAATAAAAAGCACCAAAATGTCACAGTAGAGTCAGGGACCCAATACACACAAGTGTACCATTGTACATCTATATTACACTGTACCATTTATTTTTGAACTTGCTGGATACCAGGACAGACTTCACAGCAAGAGGAGACAGTTCTTGGCAAGAGCTGGAGTAATATTGGTCCATTTGGGAGCTAATGACACAGAAGCCAACAGAAGAGCCTAAAAACAAGGTCTGAAGAATTAGGCAAGAAAACCTAACTACACAGAATAGTCTTTAAGTAGGAGTAGCAGTCTTAAATAAGGACCTATTGCATAAGCGAAATTTATGCTTGCATGTTACTCTCATACTCTTACTTCTTGCTTGTTAAACTCCCACAAGCTGTAATATCTTATCTGCATAAGAAATCTAAATTGGTCTTTAAGAAGTTTTGTAGAGATTTCTATGTTGTTTGAAAAGTTACTTGTTTTATTTCTTGCCAACCAAGGCAAAAAACAAGCCCTTTACTACAAAACACAGTGGGTAAAGGAGCATTTGGCAAGAAGGAAAAATGGATGGTGAGGGTTTTATTTCAGCTTCACTTGCCATAGGGAGCGAAAGAGACCCGGGGAAACTGAGGCACTCAGATCAGGAAGATCCATAGTGGAAAGATAGCTGGGTGGCTCTCTTCTGTAGAGAAATTTTAAGTATTTTAATGGATAAATGCCTAAACCAGCTTATTTACAAGAATAAATTTTGGGGGCAGAGATGCAGACAGTTATTTCACATTAATCTTGCTTCATCTCTAGCACTTAAGGAGCTGGTTTGTCAGCATGTAACTACCACCATGCTAACCACTTCAAATATTTTGGAGTTCTTAAGCTAAGAACCAGTCAGACACCGAGCGCCAGCCCTACCAAAACCCGTCCAGGAAGGGCCAAGATTACACTAGCCTGAAGGCCAAAAGCTGCCTTCTGATGGGAAGTCAGACACTTTGGGATGGTGGCAGGGCAGAGAGGCCGCTGCTCGTCCGGCTGTTCATGCCCACATGCTCCCTTGCTCTGCCAACAGAGAACTTGAGTTCTTAAAAGAAGGAGCTATCATCCCGTTTTTCGGTTAATGCTTTTGTTCTTGTTACTAACAGAATAACCTTTCTCCTCACATTAAAGAGTGAAGATTTCTACTAAAATTTGTGTATTTCATTAATATAGTCCACATGGTAGCTATAAAACATTGTATTTCATCAGCACTGAACATGCATATTTTCTCCTTTCTAACCAGGATATAAGCAGGATGCTTCTTCTCAGCCCTGGGTGGAGCAGATCCCTTTTCCCCACCCTCCAGACACGGAGGGCCCCTGCTGGCAAGAAGTCCAACCCATTTCCCATTCTCTTCCTTGGTAAGCAGTAGAGTCTTCTCCCATGAACATCTGATCACAGGCAAAAATGAGATCCAGGTAAAGGTAGGGAGAGTCCTTGTCTCATAAGAATGTTTACCGTACATAAATTTAGTGTTTGTAAATACTATTATTATCTCAGGCTTACAAAACATAACAGTAATAGGAGGTAAGGGGAAAAAAAACTAGTAATGGAAGTAGAGAGGCGCAGGTGTTGGGGAATCAGCTGAGATTGCTCTTAGCTTAATAAATATGAGCCCAAGCCAGCAGGAAAGCAGGGTGTTCAAAGCAGCACACAAAACAGCATGAGGGCCAAACATCAGTAAACTTGGGTGCTTAAATTTAAAGACAGAACAGGTATCCACAGACTCTAAGACATGAAACCACCAAAATTGACAGCAACATCAAAGCATGCACCTGATTAAATCATCTTGGTGTCCCAATATTGGGCACCTAAGCTGGGAACTTCTGTCTACATCAAGTCAAAAGCTAAATTTTAAAAAGTTTGAAAAACCAGCTACGGACATTGTTAGAACTGCCTTTGTACTAAAGGCAATATAAGCTGCTTATTATTTTCAAGTACTCATAGGACATTTACATGGGTCATCATCTAAAGCATTCAAACCATTCATCTGCAAGATGCTGGGACACCTGTTTACTAGAGGAAGCATGCTAGACTTAAGATGAGAGACTAAAAATCAGTGACATACAAATTCAGTTCTGCTTCTGTCCCTGACTGCACACAGAGACAACGCATGTGAAGGTAAGCTGGGCATACCGTCTTCTGACCTACTTTAGCTTCTACTAAAACATGACTTGAGGGTCTGCAAGAACATTCTTGTAGAAATTATACCTGGGTTTGCTTAGAGTGGGAACTTCATTTAAGGGCCTGCAACCTACATAAAGGAAAAAGATGCAAGCCAGGAGGGAAAGAGACGGATGACCTCCCCAAAGTTACATAGCACAGGTAAGTGCTAGAACTAAGAACTGACTTCAAGTCTTTTTGACCCTTACCTAATGTCCTGTGCCCATACAAGGCACAATGCCCCTGTGAATTTTTAAGAGAATAGTCACAGATTACACAGGAAAGCTGCAAAACAGATTAAATAAAACTTCAAGGACTTTGCTGAAAGTCTCTTGTGGCTTTCCACTTTGTTTAGCAGACAGCATTTAGAAAGGACCGCGAACATTCTCTTCAATATTAAAGCATCTTACTCGGACATCTCTCTCAAAGCCTGAGTCTTCCTTAACAAGAAATTACTTGTTCCTTAGTACAATCTCTTTAGCTACTTCTGCTTTATCCTGCTTGATACCTTTCCCTGCTATAGGTGCCATTTTTTATTTCCCCTTCTCAAAATCCCAAACTGCAACATTCCTTTCTGTCAACATCCACATAACTGCATTTCTCAAATGGAAAGCAAGTTACCTGGCATTAACAGATGTCCTTCACCACAAAACTTCCTCAAGTCTTTATCCACCACTACATACCACCTGAACAGCAAGAAAGAAGTGCTGCAACTTCTCCTCGCACTACTACTTCTAAGTGGTGCGACAGGCATGTCTCTAGACATCTGTAATGCGCTAAGGCTAGTGTTTTACTGCAGTTTCAGTAATAGCTATTTAGTACAGAGTGGAGAGAGTATATGCTTTTCCTCTTCAACAGTGCAGAAAGTATCTTTGAGTCAAAGATTTTTTTATACTGATTTCCTCCCCCTCCTACCCCTAAGAGTAAGTCAGCTTTGGTTCTTCTTGTACATCAGAGCTCAGAGATGATTACAGACTTCCTAAATCAACAAAGACAAGTTATTAGGAAACCAACATCACTTATTTCTTAAAAATCACCAATCATGAATTCCAAATGATAAAAATGATTGATTGAAAAAACATTGCTTATATTTAGAAAGATGATACAGCCTAGGCAGCTTAACCTAACAGCATGTAACTACCCTTTCTTAGCTGATCTTATCCTATGAGATAATACTATGTAGTCTGTGCTTTATTTGAAGTAAGATAAACTTCAGGATTAGACATGTTTATGTTTTAGATGTGCTTGTTTTTATAAACACTCTCCAGGAACTGGATGCCTGAAGCTCAAATGCATTGCAATTTGCAACTGAGTACCCAAGAACAGTTTTGTGTTACAAATAACAATTATAATTCAAGTTTACGTCTACTATCCAAAAGGAAAAATTACCACTCCAACATTAGGGACACAGCAAGGAAAGCACTTTCTGGATAACAATGCAGCATGGGTTTTTTATACATGCTTTAAAAATCGTAAAGCCTTGTGAGAAAGACAGAATGAGGAATTCCATATTTTAATCAACGTTGAAATAAACCCTGTAACCCTACCGAGCAAAATAGCCTTGTCTTCGTTCCTTCTTCTCTTCCTTGGTCTCCATTATGTACAGTCAAATGGGCAAGGTGAGCGGCCAAGCGTGAATCTCTGCTTCCCCTCAGTATCTCATACCCAGAGTCCCCTGTATAACATTTAAAAACAGGAAGTTCATAAATCATCATGTCAACACCACCTACAAAAATCAACAGGGTTGTGGAAATGCAACTGACCCAGTGACAGGCAAAGTAAAACTTTAACTAGTCAATGCTTGCCATGTGGTATCTGCTTAGTATACAATGAGACAAAAACCAATAAAAGCACTCAGGCCAGTTTCTCCAGCAGAGGAAGAGAGAGACGGCAAAACAGGTAACCCAAAGAGCAGTAGCAAGTTTTAAAAACCTGGAAGGATTAAAATCTTTTTGCAAGCTGTTAAATAGTTCATATCAAAACATCTTCCAGGTTTCATGTGTTTTACAGACAGGAAGATCAAGAGCAGCTCTGAAAATATCCAGTACACACAGTACAACCACAAAGACACATAATGTTCAATTTATTAAAATTGTGTAAAACAGTGAGAAATAATACAGTTTTAAAACAATGCAAAGAAAAAAAGCACTATCTACATTCTTTACAACAGGTTTGACTAGTGAACAATACACAAGTTCAAACAAGCACACAGGAACAAACACAATGAACCTCCTGCTCTCCAGATGAATTGCAGTCACCTTGAGATAGACAGGAGTAGGGAAGGTTTTTGGAGAAGTTTAAAAAAAAGCGGAGCCCAGTAACACTGGAAGTCACCACCACTTTGCAGAATGCCGTACTGAGGCACTTGGAAACCAGAACTGCTTGGCAATTACTGCAATTAACGATATGCCACATCAATTGCTTTCCAAGAATCCTGCCAAGACATTTTATCCTCTTCCCCTCTCCAACACACATTCAACCTACCCCAATGGCCTGTGCACATCCACAAAGTAAGTTAACTTAACAGTTCTTTATCAGTATTCCAGATTAAAGTTCAAATCAGAAGTTACTACTAGACATTTTAGTTTAATGGGCTGTATAACAAAGAAATGGAAGCCACATAAATTATGATTCATAGCAAAAGAAGAAAAATTCCCCCAGGACCTAATCAGTTCCCATTATTTTCCCCTTCATTAAAAGATCATAAGCTACAAACTGCCAGATGTCAACAAAAGAGATAATGTAGCAAGAATAGACTAATCTACTTGAAAAGCCCAAGAACGTATCATGCTAGATTTTATCAGAAATACTTGCCATAATTTTCTCTCCATATTTATGGACCATCAGTCCACGGCAATTAAAGGCCATTGCTTCAAAATGCACTTTTTCTTACTCATTAATTCTGAATACATCCTATGCATTAAAAAGAATCTAGTCTCTCTGATCTTTATGCATCAGGTAGAGTCTTACAGTAATGGTCACTCTTTAAATGGCAAATTTGCTAATGACATCTTTGGCTTTACAAACCGAATACTATTTTATATCTGCAAGTTAGTGCATGTCGCAGTCTCCAGCTGGACACAAAAACCTACATGATAGTAGCATAAGAATAGCATCAAAACAAATTGTCCTGCTCAGATGTCCAGTCTGTACAAAGATACCACGTACTTCCTGAGAATTTTGATGCATCCGTATCTTCCCTGTTGGGGCAGGTCCTTAGATCTTCAGAAGATCAAAAATGGTGCCTTTGTTAGCGCTGCATTTAGAGTTACAATAAATCTTTCAAAGCATACAACGATGACCTCTATAGCAAACTACAAAGAGTTCAAAGAAAGAGGAACCACTTTTTCCCCTTTGCCTGCTTTGCCTTCACTACACTCAACGATGTGTGCACAAGGGCACTGGCGAGCCAGAGTTGAGTCTCATGTTGAGACCAAGAACTATCAAATAAGCATGGAGCACTGAGGTAACACTAAACCCATGACCACGAGGACAGCAGGACCCAGGGGAATGAGAAGAGGGAAGCAGGGAGAGCCCCTCTCATCTCAGGGAAACACGATCAGCTAGGATGAATAGAGGGGAAGTGAGAGCTGTCCTTGGGGCCTCACCCCATACAAGAGTCGACCGCATACTCCTTCCATTCATTCTCCTCCTCTCCCATGATCTACCGACCCCACCCAGGGGAATACCGGCCCTGTTCCAGCAAGGTGCTGGCAGACACCACTGCCCAAGGAGACAGGAGGAGAAAGCCCCGCCTGCCCACAGCCGTCTTGCCCAGTGCCGGAGCAGCCACCCCCTGCTTTGGCAAAGCGGGGCATGAAGAGCAAGGAGGTAAGGCTTAAGCCTAGACCTAACCGCAGGTGCTGCAGGAGGTGGCACTGCTCAGCTCACCAAGTGTAAGGTTTGCTGTTTGCTTTCATCAGCACTAAACAAAGCTAGCAATGGCAACGTGAGTATGGAGCCTGTTCTTCCCACATCAACTAAATGCAACTCCAAGTCCTTTCACACGGTGAGAGGGAATAAATCAAGAACTTTTAAAGAAAAAAATTATATTCAGAACAGACGGGCACTCAGCAAATGGGAACATTATCCATAGACCAGAAGTAACAAAGGCATTCAAGTGCATTTTGTTTTTTCTTTTGCTAATAAAAATTTACAGGGATCTCATATCCAGTCACCAATTAATGAAAATTTGCACAATAAAATAATTTAACATCAGGCCCCACTCTGTTGACTTAAAACTTACTTAGCTCATCTTCTTAGAATAAACAAAGGTGGTGTTCTAGGAAGGCATATTTAAGTCTCAAAATTATACCTTGAAAATATAGTACTAGGAAAAGCAAGCTGATTAGGAGTGCTGACTTCATAACCTCTGATTTTACTTTTGCTGTTGGGAATTTTTCACGTACTAGTTCGCTTTAAGCTAAAAAAAAAAAAAAAAGCCTGAAAGCTAGAAGGATCACAGTGTAACCTGAAGTAATTGCTACTGAAAATTAGTATTTCTGAAAGGTCCTTTTCAATTTTTAGTCCTGTAAGCAGTAACAGTATAAAAGCCACATCTACTTTTATAGGTTGTCACTCACATCTTAAAGTTACCTCAAAAAAAGCAAACTTACTCCACACTTTCCCCCACCTGTCCTTTGATATCTCCAAAGAAAGAAATCGCAGGTATTCTTTATTAATACTAACTGCCTAAAATGTTATTAAGGATATACGATTAAAATGAATCTTGGTTTCCTGGTAGCTCCTTTCTGCTAGAGACGAAGACTAAATCAGGCAGACTATTAAAAATGTACATATTTGGGGGATATTTATATGCTGGGAGACAGACATCTTAGTCATATATCATGAGTACAGTCCAAACTCAAATGATGACAAAGTTGATTTTATAGAAATTTCAGGCTCAGTATAACCCTTTCTACACTGAAATGGAAATAAGACAGTGAAAAGCTTCTATTGAATGTCTACAGCAATGCTAATTCTTTTATTCGGTAATTTAAAGAGGAAAGATATTCCTGATGGACAAACAATGCATTTAAGTAAGGGTCCTGTTAAAAATTTGCTACTCTCCAAATTTAGCCAATGTCAGCACCTGATAATTATATGAAGAACAAAATACATAAAAATATACTGTACTTTTCGCTGTTAGTTCTGTTGCTCTGGATTTTTTCATTTCTATTGGCCTATTTTCGGATACTTGCTTTGCCTGTTTAGGCTTGCTGCCACGGAGTTTTGGGGACGCTACTGGGAGCTTGTAATGAGGGTAGGAATGCTCCAGCAAGGCCACAAAACAAACAAACAAACCCGAGTCAAAAAAAAACAGGAACAGACTGAACTCCCGAATGCGGGCACCCACACCACCGCAACTGCCACACACGCTCCCAAGACCTCCAGAAATGCTGCTTCCAGCTCCTGCTGCCCGCTCTGCCACCTGGCACTGCAGGACAGCAGCCTCCTCTCATGGTACATTCAAAGCAGCAGAAGAGGAAGATGCTCTAAGTGCGAGGACAAGCAAAGAGCAAGGGAACTTATTTTCAAGGGGATCGTTAAAAATAGATCAGTATGTGAATACAGCATCTTAAGTCCTCTAAAGACTTTTAATAAATTTATTAATTTTTTTTTACAACTCTTTCTTCTCATTTCCCTCCCTTCTCAGGCCTGAAGAATAATATACCTTGCTACTTGCAGTTTAAGTAGTTTACATTTTCATGAGACAACAAAAGGACCTGCTTGCTGCACTCAGGGGTAAGCACCCAGAAATCCTGTTTGCTGGCTCTAAAGCGTCAATGATTAGTCCTCCAACTGTGAGCATTACTTTCCAAAACTGTGCACATGAACAACAGCACATCCAACAGCACTAGCAATGCAGAAGCCAATGAAGTATCTTGATTATTTTTAGAACATTCAGTGGACTTGATAGCTTGACTCTGGCCATCTGTGCCTACTGCAAGTCCTGGGAAGACATACAGAGAAACAAAAACGTTCAAAATCATGCAATTCTCTAGATTTATTTTCACGACCCTGTAGGGTCAGTATCTCTCAACCTTTCATGAGGTAGGAAAATGCTGTAATTCCCTACTTTGCAAATGGGGAACTGAACTGCATGAAATACCTCCACAGGCTCAAAGGAGCGTGGAAGAGCAACATGTGCAAGTATCCTCCCACTAGCTTTAGTCCACCCAGCCTCAATGACCGGCAGCAATGAGAACAAGGGAGGAGACTACTTTGACAAGGAGCCAGTTACTATTTTCTGTATAAAATTTAAACTGACAAACTTTGGAGACCAATAGCATAGTCTCACCTTTATTTGGCTCTGCAAGCATATGCATAGAAATTAAAGCTCAGATCCACAAAAGGAAATAAAAAGCCTACCTCCTCTGAGGATCTAGGTTTAAATGGGTCTCAGCTCCTTCAGGAAATGTGTAAAAAAGCAATGAACTGACTTTAGGGAAACCAAGCCAAGGGTAGTATCCTGTACCTTAGCAGGGACCCCATAAGGCAACCAACAGCAGCAGCGATTGTACTGTGAAAAAGCAGGGAAGGTGCGAGGCCTAAGCAGAAATTTTCCATAGTTAGGAAGACGGAGCAGATTAGGGCAGAAGACTCCTAGTGAGAGAGCCAAACAGACATGGTCATGCCAAGGATGTAACAGGGAGTCTCCACTGTGCCAAGGGAAGAGGATGCTGCCCAGACACATGACATAACTCTCATGTGCTCTCACGTGCAGTATCCCATACAACATTAGTTTTTTAGTTTTGCTTCTCTATTTTATCTCTGCCCCTGAGACTACAAACGCCACACACACCTGCTCATACCACTGCATCCTTCCTTACTATCATCTGCTGCAATATGAACATTTAAATATTGCCACAGGTCATTTTCAGACATGAAGCATTACTAACAATTCTGCTTAGATCCGCAACTCTGCAGCAGGGTGTAGTCTTACAAATAACGAGTCTTCTGGGTACATGCGCCAATTCTGACCCCTAAAAAAAATGCACCATGAGAGATGAAAAGGATTACACCAACAAGTCAATACTAAGACCAAAAAAAGGAAAGATATGTATGTAGTACTTCAAGAGCAATATTAAAAATGTCTATCAAGCTGGCAGAATAAGAAGGTGTAGAACAAATCACAGACAGAGGAAGCATTTTCAGTGGATTAGATCTGAAACTGAACCCTTGGGGGTTGCTATCTGCGCCTCTGGTGAGACTGAAGCAGTTTCCAGGGCACTGTGCAGATGCAAATACATACAAACACACACCAACAAGGTTGCAGCATAGGGTCACACACAACATTTTTAAGCATAAGGCAACAGAAACAGGTTAACACAAAAGAGGAGACACGTTGTAATCTGCTACGGGGTCATATAAATGCCTACAATTAGGCTTCAGAAGCCAAAACACTAATATCAACTCTAGCATTCATTCCAACAGACATCCCGTTTTTAAAAACAGGAAGGTGAAAGCACATTAGCACCTTACGAGAAATGCTGAACTTTGCAGTGTTTCATTCATGCCTCGCTGGCTGGACTAACCAGGTTGAGTTTTAATGCTTTTATATTCTGCTAGTGTATTTCGTTCCATGTAATAGTGTGGTGGTGCAGCCCCCCAGGCCACTCTGAGATCCCGGGATAAGCCATGCATGCTTTGGGAAAACCTCCCACTGTGCTGTTCTCTTGGTGGCAAGTGCAGTAGCCTGGGGCTGGGGTGGCCAGGCACCCCCTGGCCACACCTGGGCCGTCTGCTGCCTGAGTTGTATACCAGAATGACCCAGCAAGAGTTGTGGCCAGAATGGAAAATAATGACCAAAGCCATCATCTCGAGACCCTTTAAACAGCGATCCAACGTGAGACCTTTTGAGCTCTCCGGGAGGGCAGCGGGCTGGGTGACCCAGTATCTCCCCCTGAGCTGGGACGCCTCTTGGGGTAGATTTTGCAAGGACTGAAAGACTGGTCGTTGACGATTTTGTGAGGACTTAAAGGCCTGGTTTCGTGAGGTTCGTTGCCCGTCCACTGACAGATGCCAGCACACAGAAGTGAGTAATTCATGAAACTCACTAAAGGGAAATTTTAATCATAGGTTAACCTCTGCGTGTGTGTGTGGGGTGGAGGGTGTAAATTTTGGTTCAGAACTGTTTTCTCTGTCTATGCCTGTGTGAGATTTGATTTAACCTCCGCGTGCAACCCTGCTGTAAGTTTCAGGTGATCCTTGACATTTCTGAATCTTTAACTAAGTCGCAAATTTGATTGTAACAAATTCCATCAATTCACTCTGTTAAATAGGCTCATGATTAAGTACTGTTAAAATTATACAACCTAATCTTGTTAATATTAATAAATCTTAATTTGTTGCTGAACCAAAGCCATGTAACAAAATCTCATTCATGACAAATAGTAAAGATAAAACTTTCAGAATAAACACTACAGCATCTCAAGATGAAAGGTAACATGCACAGCCAGCAAAGAGAAGAGCAAACAACTTTTTTAGTCTTTTCTTCAGGCAGAATGACCTAGCTAAAAGTGAGATTGGAAGCTTTCAGGAAAGCACTAGCACAAGCCAATAAAACACAGCACAGACTAATTACGTTAAGCTAGATTCAGCAGAACGGACCAAAAATTGTTTATTCTAAAGCTATCTTAAGATAAATATGGACTTATTTTAATACGATTATATAGTTACATTATAATTACCATGTAAGGTGTAATGTTATTTCTAAAACATTAATAAGCTCTATGAAGAAGTTCCAGTCCATTATACGTAACTAAAGGGTGCTAAACTAACCTAGGAGAGCTGCTCTGCCTTGGTGAAGTTGAGGCTGATGACTCAACCCTTGCTTAGGTGAATAACCCTTATTTATGCACACAGCTCCACTGACCTTTAAAGTGTTGACTGTCATGTTTCTTGTAACAAGGGTGCACTCTTAAAATCCCCAAATAATTAAGAATGCAAAAATTAAGACACTGAAAATATATTTGTAAGCAGAAGCGATTTCTGGACTTCTTGTTCAGATTAAACATAGACCAGTATCACTATTTCTCTATCTCCAAATGGAGAGAAAGAGAGAGATTCTATGTGGCTATTGCACCCTGTGGGCTCTCAAGGACAGCAAAGGTAAGATCTGGAGATAAGATAGATCAAGGAAACAAACAGCCTTCTCTTGAGGAACTGGGTGCAATGTTTAGGACGTTATTATCCCCACTACAGAGGTCTAGTAAGCTAACAGTCCAAGTGTTTTCACTCCCTACAAATGCAGTAAGAACAGGCTAAGCTTAGATCACCTTCAGCTCACCAAATGCATCTGCAACAGCCTGTCCACATGAACAAAACTCAAAGAAAATAAATGAGAACCAATGTAACAGAAACATTTCTGATACAGGAACAGAACAACAAAAACAAAATTTGATTCAGCTCCAACAGACTCCCCAGCAGAATTATTCCTACCTTGCTCGGGAGAAGACTTTTACCCACTAACGCAGGCTGTCGTGTTTCACGCAGAATAAGAGGAAGCAGAGCTACCAGAAATTCCACATCACCAGTGACGGTTGTCAAGAGAGAAAAACATCCAGCTTTAATCTTCCCTCATTGGCAGCTGAATATCACCAGATGCATTTTCCATAAGGAACAATGTATTTTACTGTGTAACTCCGCTGCAGTTACTAGACAGAAACTGGTTACAAAACACAGTGTAAACTATTAACAGGTAGAGTGCTATGCCATACCAAATGTAGAAGTGCAGTGCTGTTTGAAATCAGGCCACTTGGGAAGATTTTCATTTTTAAGTCAACAAGAACATTGCTGCAGAAGTTTTAGAATCATTAACAGCCTCATTTTCTTCTATCCCCTGTTTCAACTAAGCACCAAGCCCAAGCCTTCTGAACTCCACAGCCTTTCACGCTCACATTGTACAGGTATACGCAGTATGTGGAGTTTAAACACGAAAACTTATATCTTAATGGACTGTTGACAGAAAACACAGGGCTCTGCCTACAAAATACTGTAACAAAAGGTACAAGGCAGCAAAAAAATATTAGCATTTGGACAAACAGAAAGAACTCTGTAGCCACTGCAATACAGGAAACCTCATACAAGTGAACAACAGAAACACCCAAGAATTTGCAAGGTGCTGGTTCCAGTTAATCAAGATTCCAGTAAATTTTAGCTACTTTTATTTAAAAAGCTAAGCCTTTCAAACATTCCTCGTACAGAACATTGCTTTCATTTTACAGGTGAGAGACTGAGATCCCCAAGAACCTTGTTGCCATTCTGCAAAGTTGCTACAAAACCTTGTAACTGCAAGGCAAATGGCTTACCCTTTGTGCCCTTCTTTCCTGAGACACCTGCTGAATGAAATCAAGTGTGTGCTTATGCCACACACTAAGGCATTTCCACCACAGTTCATGTTGCATTGCTGAGTCAGATCCTAAATTCCTGTACAGCATCATAGTTCCACCACCACAGAACAAGAGGAGGATGCAGTTTACCATATCCAGAGAGGATAAGACAGATATCACTGTTCTACCTCTCCCTGGAGCATGCAGGCATACACACAAAGGACTTCTATGTACGTGCTTTGCAGCATTCAACTAGAACACCAAGTACTTGCAGTTTACTCAAAAATAAAAACTGATGAACATTCAACACATCAGCTAGCATTTAGACAATACTCTTAGCACTGCCTTGCTGATTTGGGTAGCTGACACCAGCATGTTCCTTGTTTGTAACAACTGCTAGTTTCATATCTGTTTAGAAACATTTCAAAGAAAGCCTGCACATCTGTATTGACAAGGTCAAAACATATGCATACAGATAACCACATCACACCCAGAGCCAGTGAGTTACTGGTTCTCTACCAGGTTTTAAGGGACATGACCAAGTCCTCCTTAGATTCCCCTCTCTGGACCAAGCAAAGGGACAGAAGCAGCAAATAGAAAGTCACCCCATCCTTACCGCTCCTACGCAGCAGTGTGTTATGACAGCAAGTCAGGCAGCAAACAAAATCAGCTGACTGCCTGGTGCCACCTCCATGCCAGGTGAGCAACCAGAAGAACTGCCCTACGTCCCATACACAGGATGCTGCTAAGTGCCATTGGATCCACAGTGTCACATATCCCAGGCCCGGACGTACATCAGAGTTGCTTCTATGAATTGGCTTACACAGGGCTCGAGCGGGATTTGCACTGGCGAAAACAGCAGCACTACTGCAGATAGATGCACAGCAAACGTCCTTTAGTGATCAAGGGGACCTTGGCCAGCCGAAGCCCAAGTCAAAGAAACTGGGCTTTCACTCACCCCTCTCAGGCTGTTAAAATGCTTCCACACAGCAAGGAGCTGCCAGTTTGCAGTATTACTGCCCTTCACCTTCCTCCCTTTCACCTACTTCAGCTGTTTGCTACCACTCCTCCACCCAAAATTACCACACAAATTACCTGCAGCAGAGTCAGCAGAAGCAGCTCTGTATCTGCAGTTCTGTTTATACCCTGCCATGCCAGCTCACACCCACTTCCAGCGGGCTTTGCTGCACACAGGTGAACTGCAAGCACACCTTTACTTCTGCCACAGAAGGCAGACCTGCAGCAGAAAGCTTGGGCAGATAACTGTCGACGTAACCCCTTGAGCAGTGACTTTGCTTGGTGGGCATCAGCAACCACGCGCTTTAAAAGATGAGTGCTGCCAAGACCTACGGCCATCATTCATGAGATGCGAAACAGATTATGACAGATGAATGCAAGTTCTCAGCTTCACAGCAAACTTGCTCTCTCGCTTCTCAGCTCTTTTCTCACCAACCCAATAAAGGCATTTATACCGACGGTAAATAAAGAAGAGGTAGAGCAGAAAGACAGAGGTGTTCGGAGTCACTTAAATCACAAAGATGCAGCTTGATGCTTGGCACAAATACCTGTACCGTAAATCACAGGTACCATAAATCACCTTCTCCTTACAATTAGTTTAGGTCCCAAAACGCTAAAGAGTAAAGTTAGGTTTATGTTTGTAAATATCCCCATTTGTACTCCATGAGGCTTGGTTAACACGTTCTCAGTACTTTACAGAGTAAGGCCAGGCAACAAGAAAGTGTTAAAATATGAATAAACCCATCAATCTAACATGAAGTATTAGAACCAGTCACTCTTTTTCAGGTCAAGAACATTTCCAACAATATTCATAACCATGCTGTGAAAATTACTGGAAACTTTTCTTTAGAAAGTACCCATCATTTTCAAGTTTTTAGAAAAAGACACTCAAATTAACAGCCCACTAACACTACACTGTGAAAGATTAACATTTAAATACTTCCTCACTTCAAAAAGCAACTCAAGACACAAGAGCTACTTGATGGAAAAATTGTAATTTTTAAGTTTCAGCTCAACACCCCTTTTTTCAATCCACCCCAACTCATGCAAATTCCAGGCCATAGCTTCTTCTCTGTCACCTACCTCCCAGCTGAGAAGCAAAGGAGCTGAGGAGTGGGGGGAGAAAGGAGTCTTGCAGTAATGCAATGCAAATGTTTTCCTATCTGAAACACTGTTAACAGAACCAAAACGCCAGGTTTCTATAGCAACCTTAACTGTGTCACATTGCATACACTGTACATTAAGTAACATACTGAACAGTTTAATTGCAACAGAAAATCCTGTACGTTTGTAATGTACAAAATGAACACTGGAAACCCTCATTGTTTATTTTTCAATTCCTTAACCTGCAACATTCATTGCATTACAGTCTGTTGAGTGTGACCTTGTATTACACCAGCACACACAGCTTCACAGGTGCTCAGATGTTGGGAGCCTTAGGTGCGTTAAATTACAACGATCAACAGTGAATCGTAACCTCTACCCACTGCCTAGTCTGAAGCCTGTTTTAAAAGCAGCAATGTTTCTAATTATTTCCTTCCTCCTCGCAAAATTCCTTTAGGTATTGTGTAACTGAGAATGATTTAATTGTCTTGCTCTTCTGAAACATCCTTAAAACCTTTATTATCCTACCATTTTCACGCCTCCATCTCTGGATTCCTGTACAACACTACACCCAGTTTCTGGCCTTCTACCAAGAGTCACCTTGCACTATATACAAAGCAAAAACTCACCTCTCAAACTGAACTCCTGTTGCTAAATACCATAGCACAGTTACATTTACCTACCTAATTAGCAAGTCTCTCTGAATAGCTGCTTGCTTCTCTCCAGAAACGGAAAAGTAAGTTTCCTCTACTTTTCTGTGTTCTAACCATTTGTGCACAGCTAAGTGTCTGCTCAAAATTATTCAGCTAAATAAAGTTAGCAACCTATTTCTATGTATGCAGAAGAGACAGAACAATGGAATGGTTCATACAAAACAGCTACATGCTATCCTTTTTTCAGCGTATCTAATCTGGACTTTATTTGCTCAACTCTGGATGTATTCAGTCAGTGAGATGGTTCAGGGCTTAATTAAAGAAAACAAGAAGTTAAAAATACACTTGAATTAAGGTTGAGCACTGTTGCATAAAAAACAGAAGTGTACAAATTTTCTGGTAAAAAAACAGTAGTATATATTTTACTTCCAGATTACTTAAGTGTTTTAAACACTATTATTGAACTGAGGTGCTCTTGTTGAATAAAATAGGCTGATTTTTAAACTAAAATTCAAACATCTTACACTGACAGTATTGACAAGGTAACAGCATTTCTGAAGCTAGGCATTTCTTTTTGCTGAGGGCGGGTGGGGGGGAAACACAGCTTCAAAAATCTGACCTAATTTTACAAATAGCTTCAATTCCTCCAGTGCTGCATTTTCATGGAAGCCATCTCAGCCACATCACCAGGTACCACAACATCACTGAGCTCCCTACTCATGTACCAAGTGCATTCAGAGGGACCTACTCACTTACACGAGTTATGCTTGTAATACCTAAGCACACATTTGCAGAACTGGGGCCCAACAATGAAAGCTGCTAACTTTCCATTCACCACAAGTTATGCCCGACACAGCTGGTACTGGCAAGTGTTTCAGATTCCCCAACAAGTTTCAAACAAAACTTTTGTCTTCACTTGTTCACAGCTACATCAAAGTAATTGCTTGCCCTTGCTCAAGTTGAAGCCAGCCAAAACAGTTAATACATTAACGAGTTTTGGGGTTTTTTTTGGTCCATATTAAAGCCTCTTTTTTTGAGGGGCTATAGTGCTTCCAGTTTTAGTGTTAAAATTTAAAATTTGGCAGAGAGCAATTCACACCTTTTTCACAATTGCTCTAAAAATCTGTCCAAACTGGGTAGAGACCTACACCTTTAAAAAAACAGGAAAAGCAGCTTAGACCTATCCCATCTGGGTACGTTAGCAATTTGTAGTTAAAAAGGAATGACGCATTACCTGTGGGAAGTGTATTACCCCCGAGCTAGAATGTTCTTACCAATAACTATTACAAGACCTAGGATTAAAATGCACACTTCCAATCTTGAACACGTGGCTGGGCTAACAGGTAATACCTGGCACTAGCTTCCACAGGTCAAAATTGCTTTTCTGAGGTATCTGCTTGCTGAACTTAGTGAAGTAGAAAGAAAGAAAAAAAAGTGAAGAGAAGCAGGAAGAAAGATATGTTTCAAGGCCAGATAAAGTAAATTCCAATTTATAACACAGTATGCTGTTATCCTAGAGCCTTTTGGTGAGAAAATAATCATCCATGCCTCTTTCACCACAGATTTCACAACAAATAATATGTGGGATGAAAAAGGAATCAAAATTTAAAACAGTTACAAAACACAGTACCAGGTAAAACTTTTATTTTAAATGCAATATAACGCTGACTGCAAAGCAGTTAAGAGTTGTAAACTTACTCAGTACTGAAGTACAAGCCAGGATGTCCTGATTTCAGTGACATCCATGGAAGTTTGATTGTTTACAAAGTTTCTAGATGCTAAAAAAAAATAAAAAAAAACACAACAAAAAACAACACAGCCAGAAGAGAGGCTTTTAAAGGCCTGTTACCATTTACTAGGGGATGACAATAATTTCACGCAAGAAATACATTTTATAACTTGAAGCCCTTACATTCCAAACCCTACACTGGTCCACGTGACAAAATGAACACATTACAGTTACCAAGTACAAAGAAATACACGTTTCCTCAGAAGCATCTTAAAATCAGGTTTGGCCCCTTCAGCTCCGCCAGCTTTCCTTTTGCAAGCCTCCTTGACTTTCCGCTGGCATCTGCACAGGCTGCCCACGGCACTCTTCAATCGTGGCTTGCTCCTAGCATAGCCAGGCCCATTCTGCAAGGAGCAGCGTGCCCCTGCTGCCAGGTCTGGGTCTGTACTTCCTTCCCAGGAGGAAAACAAGGAAGGAAATGCACCTTCCTTGCTCTTCTCACAAGCTTAATCTGAAGCACGCTCAGAGTTGAGCAGAAGGGCTAGGAACCATTCTCCTGGGTGCAGTGTTTTTTCCACAGCTCACGATCTGTGAAGCCCAGGAGAACTCTCCAACACACACCGCTGCATAAGGTCTGGGGTTCACGTTACTTGCTCTTCCCATCCTCCCCATAGAAGATTCTGGATTTCTTGTACTTGCTGTACCATTTTGGTCTCAAGATCAGTATCTAGCCCCTTCCGGTAAAACCTGCCTGTTACCTGCCAGGTTCAGCCTGGGACTGGGAACTACGAGAGCAGGGCTCAGGAAAGGACACAACTAGTTGACAAAACACTTAAACTTACTACTCACACAACAGGGTCAAGTGCACAGTGTCAACAGAGCAGGAGAAAAGAAAACTAATCTCCAGCTCCTTAATTTCTTTTCACGACAACCAATGTGTTACTTGTACTAACAGAAATCACGCATTACAAAGGGAACTCCAATTTTCAAAACAAATAACCCACTGAAAAATTTATCCACTGAGTGATCAGTTATCAGCAGGGCTCAATTTTAAGGAATGCCAACCACCTCCCACCGTCTACTCACTCCTGACAGCAAGGCATACCTAGCCAACACGGCTCAGCACCATACACTAAAAAAAACCAAACCAAAACAAAGAAAACTAACAACAAAACAAAAAAAAATTACTTGTAAATCAAATAAAATTTCTTCAGCTGATACCTAAGCACAAGGACTGGAGAACAACTCACCGCGCTGGCAGAAAGCCACCCCTGTCATTCCTCTGTGGTTCTCAATTCATCTCCTAACTGCTCTGATGACTACTCAGACCGCTTGCTACTTGACCCCACAGATCTGGGTGGCAAAGGGACTTTCATGTTCACCAGCTGTTGCATAGTTGTTAATCAGCTGGGCCATATCTGCACAAGTGACTGGCTTACAGCAGGCAAAGTCAATCTTTCACCACATACCTGGACACATTTCAGCACACTGTTCCACAATGAAGTAAGAGTCAAAGTTTTATCTCCTGGGTTCTCCACCCAGTGTCACCAGGATGTCACCACTTGCACAGGATGTCACCACTTGCACCACGCATCGACCAGACAACACCTGCATTTCAGAAGCTTTTGGAGCTGGGACAGATGAACTGCCTAGATTTTATGTCATGAGTTATAGCTGCTACCTTCAGCCATCAGTCTCCAGCAGCTTCACTGCAAAAGCTTTGATCAGCAACCAGGATGGAAAAAAAGGGAGTACAAAAAGTCAAACACTGTTTATATATTGTAAGTGAAGAATTTCTTTTTAATATATATTCTAAATATCATACAAATAATCTTAATGTGTAAAATTACTTTATTATACTCTTCAATGCTTCTCTGGATTATCTGAACCTTTGTGAGAAAGCACGAAGGAAAAACTCAAGCCACGCTCTGGCCTGCAAGGCTTTGCCAAGCTTGTTACAGCTTCCAAAACCTGCATACAGTATTATACCCAGCTTTCTCAGAAATGCCCAGGTCTTTGCCATCAGTACAGCTACTTAAAACGCATTCTAGAAATGCTACTTAAGTTGATGGTAAAACAAAGCCCTTGCCACCAGACTGGGGCATTACTTGACCACGAGACGGTTAACTACAGCGACAGACTAGCGCTACCTACTACATTATTTGTGCACAGTGACTACTGACACAGCATGCAAGCACTGCTGAGCCACTGACAATACCGAGTTGTTCCTTGTGGCATCCCCTCCAAGTAACAACCTAGGCAGATCCCAATTAGTTTCTGCAATCACAGCATCATCCGACCTGGCAGGAAGCCATCCACACCTCTTCCACTCAGAACGAAGGTGGCAGCAATGGTTCATAAATATTCATACTTCTTTTTTATCTGCTGCATTAGCTTAGAGTATTTAAAAAGAAAACAAACCAGAAAATAAGACAGATGGCATGTGGGACCGAAAGCAGAAAGAAACAGACAGAAGTAGCAGCAGATAGAGAGAGCACTGTTAGAAAAGGTTAAATTTACTTGAAAAACGAGTCAGGGAATAAATTACCTTTTCTTAAGATAAGGCTGAGTTCAAGGAAGCAGTAGCTTGCACTGTGAACTTCTGTAAAACAAAGCCGTGATTTCCTCTAACTGGTGCACTGGGACAGCTCTTTGCCTGCCCGGGGAGTCTTTGATTTTGGGGAAATGGCTCTCAGGTATCTACGGAAACACTACGGGAAGATCCCAAAATCAGTCACTAATGGGTGAGACTACTGCAAGAAAATTTCCTTTCTAGAAATTGGTAGCTGTTAATAAAAGGCTTTTAAATCCTGCTAAGTGAACACAGAATGAAACATAAACAATCATAATTTGGCACTGCAACTTAAAGGTAAACGCAAATCTTGCCTGTATAAACAGATATAACTTCCCCGCTCAGCTTGGATGCTTTCTGTTCCTGTAAACCAGGTTGATATTACCATTACTTAAATATGACGGGTAGTCATAGAGCCTGCATTTCAAAATGGATGTTGAAAAGCAAACCTGCACAACATACACAGTAGCCATAACAAAGGCAACAAAAGAAAAGAAGTGGCACCTCTGTGGGATCTACGCGTAGCATATCAAAGAGGAGGCTTAATTGCAACGCATGAGTACTGCAGGGGACAGAATAACCGAGAGCCAGGAACAGCTGCATCTAGCTGACAAGGCCATAGGACCACACAACACATGGAATTTGAGGCATGAAACTGAAAGCACAGCTCGCATCTTGAAAACAAGATAACTAACAATCAGAAAAGCTTATTAAGATTACGATGAGTACTCTATCCACTAAGAGCTCCAAGTCTAAGCCGGAAGTATTCCTAAAGGATAAACTGTGGTTCCATGACAAATCATTAAGTCTCAAGTAAGTACATGTATGTCACAGGGATGCTATACAGTACTAAGCTGAAATACTAGTACTATTTCTTCCAAGCTGGGTCAGAGACTGGAAGCAGCACAGGTACGAGAGCAAAGCACTGCACCTGGAGTAACTCACCCTTCTTGGCCCTTACTACTACCTTCTGTGTTGCAACCCATCAGGAAGTACTGACAGACCCCATGAAGCCTGCCTGCACCCTGCCCTTCCAGCCAAGCAGAGGAGAGCCTGCAGATACACAGCCACACCCCCGGCCCCACTGCAGTGCGCTGCCCACCCCAAAACGGAACAAACGGTTCATAACAGACACCTTCCAGCAGTGGCGCGGCCACTCACACCCGCCCGACATTTTGATCAAGAAGGCTTTTCACCTACAATCAGAAGGGTTTGTGAAGAAAAGGGGGAGGGGAAAAAAAAAAAAAGAATACTCCCGTGTATGTGTTTAATGCACCAATCTGAAACATTACGTTTGTGTGGGGAAAGTAATCCCTCTAGCTTGCTGTGAATTTTGTCACTGCCTCACTGTTTCATGAATCCAGCTAGGGAAAAACAACAAGGGAACAAGGAAACCAGACAGATTTAAAAAAACAAAACAGAACAAAACAAACCCATGAAAACTTGTTTCTCCTACCCTGTTTTTCTTCCTGGCCAAAGGATACGTCTAAGTGAGCGCTCTTAATGCTGGCTTCACTCCTCAACTGTGGCATTACGTTTCCTCTTTTTGGGAAAGCAATCTTAACGCCCAGGACAAACTTGCAGCAGCAGCAGCGTGACTCGTGCATTTTCCTCCACGAGGGCACAGATCCCGAGACCCAGATGCCTCGCAGCAGGGAGCGAGAAACCACCAACTTTGTGGCAGGCAGCCATCCCCACTATCAATAACTACACCAGCGAGTGGATACCTCACTAAAACAAGAGCTGCGCCCATAAAGCCTTAAGACTTTTTTGGCTTATTGATCACAAAGAGTAAGAGATTTGTCAGTCTGCTGCTTCTTGGGTGGTGACACTAGATTCACCCCGCCAGCAGAGCTGAGAACCACGACAGCCTGCTGCTGCGTCGGGCACCTGCGGAGACACAGAGGACACAAGCCAGGTGCCAGATAGGGAGTTTTACCATTTTTCTCGACACTGGTTATAGTCCAGCTTTCCTTCAATGCCTACTGGAAAGCAAAGGGAAATGGAGTCCCTTCGTCCCTTATTTCCATTGCAGTTACCGTTTGTTAACATCTCCAGCTACCTGGAGCAGTAATTCCTTGTGTCAAATCATGCTGCAGAGGCTCACACTAATTTCCTGCCTTTGAAACAATCACCCAGATGGGTGACTGCAGAGAACCACTCTGGCTGCAGTACCCATCTATAGGATTCTCACAATTTCCTTAATAACCTTTTTGAAGAAATGTTACTGTCCAACCCAAATCACTCTCCAATGAATTCACCTCTGTTTGAACACAGGGAGTTATTCCCTAACACTGCAAGCTGCCCACTGAAGTCAGGACCATAAGCTAGCCAAATACTTACTAGAGCCAATGCCCAGCCAATTTTACTTCTCTCTTTCAAAATCCTGGATACACAAAGCAACAAAGCCATATTCCTATACAACAAGACAAGGACTGTTCCAATCAATTCTACGTCACTTCAACTCCAAAGGGAATCACTTATCATTTCGGCAGTAGACGTGACGAATCCAAATGGGAGTGTGGCCGCTGGTGCAGTGAGAACAGGACACAGGGCAAAGGCGAGAAGCGAGACTCAGAGACTGTGCCTCACAACTGACTTAGACAAACCAGGCTTTACGAGAAGTGTTTCTTTTCCATAACATAATACACAACAAGAAAAAAAGGTACTGAATTTAATTGAAGCACAGGATTTCCTTCCAAGCCCAAGATTTTGATCTGTTATTTAAAAAAAAAAAACATGAAAAAAAAAAAACAGAAAAGGGAGGGGAAGCCATCAGACAGCATTTTGTCTACAAGCAGTCCCATCAGCTTCAGTACAACACTTCATAGGACCAACATTACTTGCCCGTTTAGATCCTTAAAATATTTTGTGTATATTTATGGACATTTTCTAGGTAAAACAATGAAAGAGAAAGCAGCCTAAAATGCACTAGGACTTATATATTTTTAACCATGACTTACATTTAAAGACATATTTCTGATAAAGAAATTTTCATTCAGAAAGTATGTAAGCACGCATACTTTTCTTGGCATTTTCTATTGCCTTCTCCATTAATTTTCTGAAGTCTGCAGGTGTATACATACACATCCAAAAGAACAATATTAACAAAATATTATTTCCACACTACGTAAACACTTGCTGATACAATATGCTGGGAGCGTTCATCAATATGCATTTTAAGCATCATCCAAACATGGGCCCTTAGTCTGGACCACAGCACTTGGGGCAAACCATAATCGATTAACGGACACCTACCCATCTTAGAAGTCCATCATTAGGCATTAATACAAGAAATGTACGACTGCTTAATGGGAGAACAATAATTGTGGTGTGTAAACACATGGTAAAAGCCTGTTAGTGAGTCTAAGCGTTCATCATCTTATTTCATCACCTAGAGGACAAACAGTGACTGCATCCTTCAGCACCATAACATTGCACGCACATCCCCGACACACAGGTAAGCCCCTCCAGCCAAAAAACAACTCTGAAGCAGCGTATGATGAGGTACAGAGACGGAAGTCCGTTGCCCAGATTAAAGAGACAAAAATCAGTTACTAACACACCTTGGGCACCCGGCAGCACTTCTTACTCATGACAACCTGAGACTATCAATTAACAGAGAGCGAGCCTGGAACATTCCAGTAAATCATCCAAGATCTGGGGAGGGAGGAAGGAAATAAATGAGCTTTCGGGGCCGTGACAGCCAACAAAGCAATCCACTCAGCTGTACCGGCCGGCTGAAGGCGGCAGCAGAGCCGACACCCGGGGCCCGCAGGCTCAGCGCGGCGCGCGGGCAGGTCACCGCCGCCCTCACCCCCACCCCCGCCCCCCGCGCCTCCCGCCCTGCCCTGCCGTGCCCAGCCATGCCGTGCTGGCCAACAGCCCCTCCGGCACCACGACAGCGGCTGCGCTGG
>JAVKLA010000014.1:29785146-29806826 GCA_034782735.1 Sagittarius serpentarius | reverse complement strand
CGGGACCGGAGCGGGGGGCGGAGCGGGGCTTCGGAGCTTTTCCCCAGCCGCTGCACGGGCCCCTGCACCCGCCGCCCGGCGCCGTGCCGGCAAGGCCTGTGCTGGGGGCGGGGGTCTGGCTTTGGGGCCAAAAAAACCGCAAACAAAAAACCCCGAGCGTGGCGTATTTCTTCATCAAGCCCAAGCGCCGGGCTCTGCCTGCGGAGAGGAGTTTTCTCAGGGGCAGCACTAAAAGAAAACAACCAATTTTTGGAAATGGAGGTTAACCAAAGCTTTTTGATCCCTGGGAAACTGAAAACCCTGCAAACTTTATCTGCTGTATCCACACTGCCAGCATGCAGGCTTCCTCAGCCAACCCCCAAAAACCAAAACCTGCTACAGGCACCAGGAACTCCATTCCCGTACCCGAGATAACTCCAGGTAACCCTCCTGGACCTCTGCGGCTAGCCTAAACAAGATCTAGCGTCTTACTCCCTCCTTCCGTCAGTATCCAGCTCTGAAAGACCGGGAAGCTTAGGGAAAGGCCCACGGTATTGTGACTCCACTAAACCCCCAATTCTGCAGTTCAAAAGCCTGAAGATAGGCAGATAACCTGCATCAATAAAAACGCAACATGTATACGTACACATACAGGTGCTAAAGGAGTGTGCAAAAATAAAAGAGCAAGTGGTGCGCAGGTGTCTCAAGATAAGAATCATTTTTCTTAGTAGTTACAATGTTACAAATCCAATAAGTTTTAATTTTAAGTTGAGAGGTATCTGTCAACAGCCTATTTTTTAACCAAACAGCTGCTTAAAGATCCATTTCAAAATCGCATCTGTCGATTTCAGGACAGAACGCAACTCCAGTACGGAATGCAACTCCAGTAAGGACCCGCAGCCACCTCCCACCACTACCATTACCCTACTTGTAGCATACGCCTTCTACCACTCCATGCCAGTGCTGGGGCAGTAACTGTCTCCACTCCTCCACCAAACTTGCTGCTGTACTTCCAGTTAAAACTGATGTTTGCATCTGTTTTGTTTCATTTGTTTTTTTCTTCAAAACAGTTTCTTTTACAAGGTACAGATTTTCTCTAAAAGACAGTTTCCTCCTTAGAGGATACATTTTGATAGCACACTGCAGTTACTACATCTTGTATCTATATTATTAGGCAGGCAACAGACGGACAAACCCAAAGTTATGTTGGTTAAAATCTCAGAGACCTCACCGGCACGAGGGTTCTCTAACGCAGCACAGAATGGGGCCCTGCTCTCAGTTACTCCTCTGCTACCGCTTAGGTAACAAAATTGGGGAAGAAAAGAGGAAGAAAACTGCAGACCTGAAAGAGTCTTGACTTCTTTCAGAATTGCCAAATTGCTGTAGAAGATAGGCAGCTCTATCCATCCAAGTGTGGAAAACTTATTCTCTCGTAGCTGAACTTGCACAACAATGACAGTGTCTAACACCTTATTTTAGCTCCAGGAAACAATGTCTCTGTCCTAATGTACCAGTTCACTGTCCATCATCATTCCAAGCACCCCTACTGCGTTGCGTAGAAAGCTCTACGAGGACAACGGCATAGATGCCATATAGCAGACAAAGAAACTACACATTTCTACAGTATTTACATTGCCCCAAGCATTACAAATACATATTCTAGCCTACTGGCATGGGGAAGAAATCACTCAAACTCCTGTCAGAGCAGCAGAATAAGCCAGCTAGGACTGGAACAGAAGCATCACACAAGTTCTGGTTACAGCACTGTGGGTTATTGTCTGGAGCTCAGCCCACAGACTTCATGTCATTGGAAGAAACTGTGCAAGTGGGACCTAATATACCATTTTATTTTGCTGAGTTTGGAAGTAAGAGGTAATGCCTGACTATCTGTTAAAACAATTAACGAGATGTGTATATTTATATATACACGCACATCACCTTCGAAATAACACCTTTAAAATAAAACTTAGTTTTGGTCTCTCTATAGCACAGAGGATAGAAGATGGCCTGGATGGTTTGCTCTTTCCCGTGGCAATATGTTCCATGGCAATTGATTTGAATACAAATGATCTAGCATCATTTAATTAATCTTTGTGATATCAATGTTTAGAATATCTGAGAAAATCTTAAACTCATGTCGCTCATTCATTTCAGGATTGGGCAAATTTGTTTTATCACTTATTGCATGATTTTGATGGAGATAAAATACAAGTTTGCTTTTTTAATCACTACCAAACTGTGAATTTTTACCCTAGAAAAAGATTTCTCGCACAAGCTCATATGCATAATAACACATAAAAGACAGGATAGACTTGGGATACTGAAGTACAATGTTTGAATGGGGTTTGATCTCCCCCAACACGCGCTTCAGTGAATATTGATAGAGCTGCATACACTACAGAGAAAAAAATTGTCAGAGGTACTGACAAGAAGTTTATGGCCCGCACTCAGATCAGCTTACACTAATATCGTAACAAAACATTGTGTTGCTCATGTGTGGTTCATGTAATTAATTTTTTTTTTAACATCTGCAACTGTTAGCTTACGGCTCATTTATTTAAGACAACCTGCCATAAAGAATTACACTGACGAGCTTGAATACTGTAACAGTCCAGTTTTGAAAAGGTATAAAAATAAAGGTGACACCAATCTTTTCTTTTTCCATTAGCAGTCATCCTGTTTTTCCCAATTACTCTTACAATTATTCACCATGAAGTACTCACAAAATAGGCTTCATACAGGCAGACTGCGATGCATAATTGAGGCTCTGCTTGATCCTACCATGCACTGGGGGTTGACTTCTGTAATAATACATTGCTATTTTTAGCCTGGTTTCTTCGGTTTATGTAATGATGAATTTTCTGAGTGTCCCCAGCTAACCCTGTAACTTTGAATTGATTGTCTGGATATAACTCAATTTGACAGAGGTATTGAAAATTTCTGCAAGTTTCACAAAAATGAAAGAGAGAGACCACAGCTTGAAACTTTTATAAGTTCTCCCCTAATAACTGATTCTGTGCACCCGTTTCTACTGTCTAGTAGAGCGAACCAGAAGTGGCTTCCAAAATGCTCTGAAGAAGAAAGACTGTAAAAGAAAAGGAATCTGCTGAGATACATGAGGAGATGATAAAAAAGCCATGTTTGTTTCAACTAAGGTATTTTGTTGAGCTTAGTGGACACCCCACTGCCACACCTTATCCCGAACCCCAGAATCACGTGCATTTTAACACAGGCTAAGAGAAAAAAAGCTGACACAGGTTTTGCTGGATCAACTACGGTGTCAGGGGAAGAACAGAAGATCAAGGAAAACAATACAGGAACTTGTACAATTATTTATAAAAGTATTGCTGGTGAGTTACTCCCCCATTTTTCTTTGGGATCTTTAAAATATTTTCTGTAAATAGCAAATGACTAGTCTGCACAGTATTAAGACATGACACTGCAAATTCTCACATACTGCCCCCTAGCCCTATTTAAATTAAAATACAGGAAGATACAGCAAGTCACTGTACAGCTTGGAAGATGATCTTGGAGCTAGGAGTATCAGAACTGCTGTAACATTTGGACAACGCCTTTTGAGATTTTCCTTAGACTCTTTCCATAAAAACACTACTATGGTGAAAATAGATATAAGAAATATAAACGACAATAGTATTTTTTCCCCAGAAAATCATTATAATCTAACAGTTAAGTAACCATTCTGACTATACATGGAAATTAAACATAAAATAGCAAAAGACTGTACATCATATTTTTCTTCCCCCTACTCTCCCCCTCCCTGAAACCGGGATGATGTATATTTTAAACCAGGCTAATTTAAAGAAGAAAAGCTGATGCCAAGACTTTCCAGATCAAATACACAGCTGAGGAAAGAGAGGAGTGATAAATGCACACATTACACATTGTTATAAATATCATCTACAGCTTCTGTGCAAATCAAGGATTTTCACTACTGCTGAAGCATGTACCCCGGGTACTAAAGACAAACTGTACTTACCATTATATAGCAGAAACATACCCAAATAATATACTTCCAGTAAATTAGCATGTTACTTTGATGTTATTCTTACTTGTTTTTACATAGTAAGCCTACTGTCACACATCAATTAACATGGCAAATTAAAGTAATAATAATATGTAATATAGTCATATGGAAGAGACAAGTTAATTGCACACTGCTTTACAGTTTGCAGTTAAAGTAATTGCTCTGATTTTTCAGGTTCCAAAATTCAGCTTTGCATACCAAACTCTGAAAGCTGGGGCACATTACCTCTAGCATTGAAAGTTACTCACCTGGTTTTACTGACACACTGCTGTTCCGTTGTGTTAAGTGAAAAGAAACACCGGCCTCTGACATTCCTTCCCTGGCGCTTTCAGGAAGATCATTCTTCTCCAACTAGCATCACAGGGATGCAGGCACAGGCACTGGCTGCTTCTGCGCTAGCAGGAGGCTGAATCACTGACAGTTTCACTGATGCGTTTCTCTATCGGATATAGGAAGCCAGAGAAGAGGCGTAATCTTTTGTCAGCGCACATGACTTGTACAGAAAAGAAGGCTATTTCTAAAAATAAACTAGACAGCATATGACTCTCAATGCTACTTTCCTGGTGGTCTAGTGGTCAGCCCCCCACAACCTGGGTTGACATCCAGGAAAAGATTTCTTATTTCAGTGAAACTTCTCTAGCACATACATTAGAGTTTTCACTAGTCTTACAGCTGTAACCAACGCCCCTTTCACTGGGCAATAGAAATTTAGTATGATACATTACACATCTTGAAAACAACTTGCTAATTGTCAAGCATAGTGATAGGACAAGGGGTAATGGCTTTAAACTAAAAGAGGGTAGGTTTAGACTAGATATAACAAAGAAATTTTTTACGATGAGGATGGTGAGACACTGGCACAGGTTGCTCAGAGAGGTATGAGATGCCCCATCCCTGCAAACATTCAAGGCCAGGCTGGACGGGGCTCTGAGCAACCTGATCTGGTTGAAGATGTCCCTCCTCATCGCCGGGGGGGGGGGGTTGGACTAGATGACTTTTAAAGGTCCCTTCCGATGCAAACCCTTCTATGACTCTATGATAACAGAGCAAGAATTATTTGTTTCTACATCTAACAGTTTCCTAAGACGTGGACAAAATGCGTGCGCCCACCCTACCATCATCCATGCGATCTCATCTTTTATAGACAGTCAGCTACTTTTCTGAAATGGCTGGAGGGAATATTTTGTCTCTATCACTCAGGCAGCTTAAGAATTGGGGGGGCTCACCCCTGCATTCCTCCGAGGTGTCACACAACAGAGGCACTCTAAGAACTAACAATGGCAACGACCCTTCTGTAACACAAGTCTTCAATGCTGCAAATGCAGCTGACGTGGATATACCCTAGCTTTAACTTTGCTGTCTCAAGTGCTGCTAGCATCACAGCCACAGTAGCACAGAAGCCAGTACCCCTCCAAAACCCACCTGAGAAACACCCAGGATGGGAAACCCTATGCTTTTAACCATGAGACCATGGAGCTAGTGAAGCATACAAACTCCTTTAAAGCTAGCTCAGTTTCTGTGGTGTAGAACCACCTTAATATTTGATTGGTGTTCCTTGCAGGTTCTGGGGCCAAAATCATCGCTACGTTTGCACTGGCAAATCTTCCCTTGGCTCAGTTACAGGAAACCAGGTCCCGCTTTGCCTTGCTCTTCAACAAGGGGCACACAGATTACCTGCTGGGACCAGGTGACGTCTCTCCCCTAACCACGTCCCCCTCTTTGCAGTGGCCTCAGGCCCTGGTGGTGCCTCAGTCTGAGCTGTGCTCCATCTCCAGTGCTCCACAGCTTTGTCTCCTCGAGGACTGAAACGCCCTCGTCTTACCAAAGAAGCTGCTATCGCTATACACATCAAGTGCGGTTCTTGCAGTATGTAAGATACCTGACTGTATCAAATAGGGCCTGACGGGAACCTCACATTTTATAAGTTATCTACATCATTGCACAGTAAAATTGCTCGCGTTGGACAAAAAAAAGCTCCGTCGCAATCAAGATACAGATTTTGTTCAAGCCTGCTACCGTGAAAGGTTTGGGATGAAATGAACCATTGGCTGAACAGGGACTTCAGTGAGATGGAAGCCGAACACCCAAACCTCCCGAGTAGATCCCTGAGGAAAGAGGTCTCCTGAAGTTTGCTTTCAGACTCTTTAAGTTTCTAAAGATAAGGCGTATTTGCAGAATCCACAAGCATGAAGTCTGAAGGTCGGCTATCTTAACACGGAAAAGGTTTCTTATATAATGCATTTCAGAGGCACAGGGTTTGAGAACTAGAGAAATTTGCTTGTGTAGAGCAAAGGCTCTTATATTATGGACACTGTTTAAACAGGGAAAATTACTTTCGCTTGCACAGCTAGCAGATCTACTTTGCTGATGAAATCAACACGCCAGAGGAAAAAGCGCTTATGCAGATGTCATCTGCATCCGTGGCACAGTTTTCGCTCCTCTCACAGAAACCTCACCAAGGGCAGCCAAGTTCCAGATTCATATCCATTGTGTGAGAGGGCCCCGGCAGCGCAGGGCAAGCGAACGGCCAGTCAGGTTTCCCTCTGTGGAGCCGCTGGCTTCCACCTGAGGTAGGCCTTTCTGATCGCCTCTCCCCTGCAGACCGAACACCGAAAACCGGCGAGGCCGTGGGCTATTTGTTTCCCCCGCCTGCCTGAAGAGCCATTAAGGCGGAGGGGAGGGAAGCACCACCAGGGCGCTGCACCCCCTCCCCTCCCGGCAGCCGCCGGCCGGGGTTTGCAGTGCAGAGCTCCCGCCTGGAGCCGTTAAAGCAACACCCCGCAGAAAGACTACCTCGTAAAAAACAGCGTGAACAGGCGACGCGAAATGAGGTAAAAGAGCCCCGCTCCCGCCTGGGGCGGCGGGAGGAGGGAGCCGCGGCCCGGCCCGACCCGCCCTCCGCCCCCGGCGCGCAGCTCTTGCCTGTCGCGCTGTGTGGGGCACGACCGCTCCCGCTCCCGCTCCCGCACCGCCGGGCTGCGAGCAGGGCCGGGGGCTCTGTCCCGCCCGGGCTCCCACCGACATCCCGCCCACGGTGAGGGCCCCTCACCGTCCTCACCTGAGGCGTGTGTCCCCCCCCCCTTTCCGTGGGGTGGAATGGAACGTCCCTTCCTATACATAGCTGTCTCCGGGACTTGGTACTGCCCGGGAGGTGGGAGCACAAAATGAAACTAGCAGGGGCGGTTTCGTTATGTGGCGAAGCTCTTGAGGAAGGAGTTGTGTGCATGTTGTATAGATCCCTGGTGGTCTAGTGGTTAGGATTCGGCGCTCTCACCGCCGCGGCCCGGGTTCGATTCCCGGTCAGGGAAAGTAGCTTTTTATTTTCTTCCCCCCGTGACTCGTGTTTTTTTAGGATTCTCTTCGACCCTCTCTTTCTGCTCTTAGAATTTAGGGAGCATCCGGCCGGCCGCTGTGCGAGCCCCAGGGGGCGGTGTTGCTGCCCAGCAGCGAGTTTTAAGGCGAACTTGGTAGTTTGGAGGAGCCATGCATGACGGGAGTGCGCAAAGTCTCAGCGGCCTGTGGGGGTGCGGGCAGGCAGGGGAAGCCTGCCGGCACGGGAAGCCTGCCCGGGTGTGGCATCTGTCTGGAAGTCTTCCCTTCACAAAAGTGCCTATGGACACGCCATGCCCACCCAGAGGGTGTCTAGGAGTTAGCGGTGGGCTGCTGAGCAATGTCTGCTTAGAGGGGCCGGGGCAGGGCTGCTGGCCGTCACTTCGAAATACCATATTTTCCTTTTTTTTTTTTTTTTGGCTGCTCTGACACCTAAGGGTGTTCCCACACCATTCCCCCCTCCAGATGAATGGTCACTTGGTGCCGTCGTGAATCATGAATCTCTGAGCCATGGCAGCAGGGACCCCGTTAGCTGTCACCGGCATGTGCACGCCTCTGACCGAGTGTTGTTTCCCCCGGAGAAGGTGGGAAGGGTTTGTCCCCTGCATGTCTCTCTCCTGGCAGGAGGGGGGCTGCGATTCCCCATGGTGTTTGCCTGCCTGAGGAGCAGGCTGCCTCTTTGCAGTGTATTTGCACAGACCCCAGCACACAGGGTTGTTGGGTATAGGGTTGCGGGGTGGGGAAGAGAAATGGCAGATACTCTTTGGGAGGTGGAAAGAAATAAACGGAGAGGGCAAAGGGAGTTTAATACCGCGCTGTCATTAGCATCTGTCTTGCTCCCTCCTGCAATGAAGCCTTCACTGCACCTTCTCAGCTCCTAAAACTGGTGCGGGTGCCCTGGCAGGTGGGTAGGAGAGAGGTGATGAGAACGGGGTAAAGCCTCTCCCAGTCCTGCGGCAGCGGGGTGCCTTCCCTCCTCCTCCCGGAGCTTCCAGCTCTGTCCTGTAGCAGAGTACATCAGCTGTGCATCCAAACCCGCACCCAGGGCTCCAGCAAGAGCTGCTCTTCTTTGCCCCTAGCCCCCCACCTCCCACCCCGCCCATGATTTGGGGGGTGAGAGAGGGGGGCAGTGGGAGGACCTCTCCTTTCACGTTGGAGCATGCCTGCCCGTGGCAGGCTGACCTTGGCTGGCTGCCGGACCCCCACCCAGCCACTCTCTCACCCCTCCTCCTCAGCAGGACAGCGGGAGAAAATAAGATGAGAGACTCGTGGGTTGAGAGAAAAAGAGTTTAATGAAAGAAAGCAACAGCCATGCGTGGAAGCAAAGGAAAAAAAAAAAAGGTTTATTCCCTACTTTGCATCAGCAGGTGATGCCCATTTGACTTTCTGGGAAACAGGGCCTCAGTACACACAGAAGTTGCTTTGGAAGACAAATGCCTTAAAAATTAATCCCACCCCAAAGCCTCCTCTTAGCTTTTCTTGCTGAGCATGACGGTCATACGGTATGGAATATCCCCTTTGGTCGGTTTGGCTCAGCTGTCTCGGCTGTGTGCCCTCCCAAACTCTCCCCCAGCCTCCTGGCCTTGGGAGGGGGGAGTGTCGGAGAGCCAGCCTTGATGCTCAGCAGTAGCCAAAACACCGGTGTGTTATCAACTCCCTTCTGGCTATAAATACAGAGCACAGCATTATGAAGGCTGCAAGGGGGGAAATTAGCTCCACGCAGCCAGACCCGGTACACTGCTGCAGGTAAACCAAGAAACACTGATAATAAATGAATATAATCGTTAGCTTAGACGAACCGCAAAACAGGCTAGCATACCTGGCAGATTATGCTTTAGCAGGGATCCTCCCTGCTGCCAGGAGCAAGCCACAGCCCTTGCATCACCCATATAACTCCTTAATACTGGCAGGCCACGCTTTATGCAGGAGTACTTTGCCCTGATGTGAAAGCACCGCTGGAAATAATGGCTTTGACTGCCTTTCCCGGGGTGTGCCGGCGGCGGACTGCAGCCTGGGCTGCCCTCCAACGCAGATAGGAGCGTCTCATGAGAAATCCCAAGGTCCTCCACTACAGTTTTTATGACAAAGAAGCTTCAAGGGGGTGCAAAGGGATGGGATCACCTTTGCTTTAAGGCAGAAAGTGGTTCAATAGGGCTGTTCTCACCCTTTAGGTATTAAGAAAAGATGCCCAATAACAGTTAAACACAAGGACCAAAGGATGTAACCTAAAGAATTATCGCTGGAGGTTTTTAAGAGCGGGCTGGGCAAGCATCTCATCCATGGTCTCAGACTGGACCAGGGGTCCCCTAAGATCCTGAAAGTCCTAATTTTATCACTTCGTCCTGGACTTTCCCCTATAATTACCAGTTTACATGAGTTGCACTGAGATAGCTGTGTAGGGCTCTCAGATTCCCCCCTCCCTCCTTGGTCTCAGTGAAATGCCTTACCAAGTGGGTGGAAAAAGTTCCTGTTTTCTACCTCAGAAAATGCTGGGTCATTTTAGAAGCAGCTAAAGTGAATTTCAGGTGTTGACTAGTTTCCCAGAATAGGTATAGGAAATGGTTTTACAGAATAGAAACAAAAGAAGCATTTCCTTTGGTTTTAACTCGTTTTGCAGTAGTATGTTTGCACGCTCTTAGCACCATGAGTCCAGCTTTAGAGTCATCTGAGAAGGGATAATCATATGTAAGCCTTTAGAAACCTGGAAAAAGTCACCAGAATAGCTCTTGCATGCAGAGGAAGAGTACAGTTTCCAGTATTTTGCTAGGAAGGAAAGCATAGTCTCTGAAAAGGCTACCTAATGGCCTTCCCAATCCCTTTTCCGTCCGATGCCAGACCTGAAACTTGCCCTCGCACAGAGGACAAATACCCACCCAGCAAGGAGTGGGAACCAGTCCTCTTGCTGATGTCCTTCCACTTCAGGTCCCACTGTGATTAAAGGTGTCCTGGTTTGGGGTGAAAAGACTCCAGGATCAGTGTTCACCTTCAGCGTCGGTTAAAGAGTTACAGCAGCTTCTGACTCCCTGTTTCCTGGGCCTTAAATTAACGTGATGGAGGGAAGGAACAGGGTAGCTGTTTTTAACAGGTGGAAGAAGCATCTTTCCTAGAGTCTTTGTTGATATTTTTTTTAAATAATAAGTAACTCATGACACTGGCTTGCTGAAGCCCCAGAAAAGGCGGGCTATTTTGCAGAGCACTGGCAGTACAATCAAAAGCACATTACAGAAGCGATCTGGCACATGGCTGCACAGGCTAGAAGAGACATATTTCAAATAAATATAAGACCAATATGGTTTTTATTCCTATTATTATTATTATCATCAACATTATTATCATCATCACATTCTCAAAGTGTAGCTGAATTTGTTTCTAACCGTGATATATTCTGAGTTACTGGATCGCAACTATCTTTATTTTCATTTCTGTTCTTCCTCAAAAGCTTGACCAGTTCCCTCCCATCTCACAGCAAGGGTTGACGGGAATGCACTGCAGCAGAAATAAGGAAGGTAAGGAAGACTATACTTTAACTATAGATCAGTTTAAACCAGCTGTTGAGTTTCTGGTTAAGACTGTTAACTCTTACTTTTTGTACTTTATTGGAAAATTTGGGAACAGGACCTTTCACATCCAGACTTGATCTTTTATCTCTGGCATTAACTTTTCTTTCTGGCTATCTCTTTTAAGTTATAGCCCTACATTAGTTCTGCTTCTTAAGTTTTTTCCAGCCTTACATGAAATACCTTGCCTGTGAGGGAACATAAAATTTTGCATGACATTTACGACCAATAACCTCTTTAGAAAATGAAAGCTCCTGTTTTTTTTCTAAAGGCATATTTTCTACTTGCCCTCGTATTTCACTTCTATCTGAAGGACTTACAGTCATTGGATTTATTCCGTTCCCAGGACATTCTGGTGGCTGCTTATCCCCTTATTTTTTAGTTTTTTTTTGTGGACATGAACAAGTACAACTTCATGCTATCCTCTACAGGGTAATGAGTCTCTGCTTATTGATAAAAATATTATTTGAATATGCCACGAGGTGGCACCCCGGCCCCGTGTCTGCCACCACCCACCCGCGCCTCCCAGCACCGTCCCTGCTCTGAAGGCTTCAGATTTAATTCCATACGTTAACATTGTGCCCATTTAATTCCAGTGAGCTATAGAGTAACGAAGGCTTTGTATTTGCTGATAAAGCCAACTTTGCGTACGGACGAAGCTGTTACTAAGCCAAATCACATACAACGTGTTTCCTTGAGTCTAAGGCTGTACCTGGAAGCTCTGCAAGCTTTCTTTTAAACAGCCTTGACATCACATTTAAAAAAGAGAAGTTACAAAGGATTATCAGGAGTATGAATCGGATTCCTGAACACCTCAGTCTGTCTATGGCCTTTATACATTGACGACATACGCCATTACCTGGCGTGGCCCTGGACGTGTTCATCCTCACAGCCGCTGCGATGGGGGCTGGCGGCAGCTCTGCTTTTCACCTGTAGATGTAGAACTGAGGATCACGCAGAAGGTCTGTGCCAAGGCGAAGGAGGGAACCAGGATTTCTGCATCCCAGGTCACGATCCCAGGGCATCAGCTGCCCGGGGAGACAAGAAGGGTCTGGTTTTGTTCCCTTCTGCACGGATTCACAAGGCTGGCGAAGCATGGGAGCAGTCTGTGCTGTGACATTAGTGCTGTTGTCACCATGGCAGTCACAGGACACAAACAAGGCAAAGTGTTTATTAAACTGCCAGAGATGGCGGGGGGGGGGGGGGAAGAGATGCTTTCAGGCACACAATCCCTTCTCCAGCATTTTTTTTTTCCTTGTCCTATTATCTCTCCCCAAGCTCCTTTCCGTAAAATACTGCTGTCTTAAAACATAACTTGTAAATCTCTTTCCTAGGTACAGATTCAATATGGAACACCTCCTGGTCAGTAAGATAAACTAAAAAAAGGTGACAACCTCATTTCAAATCCTGCGAGGACTGTCCCTTCAGAACTATGGTTGGAAAATTTACTCTGAATCGTGTAAATTTTATCCAAACCAAAGCATTTTGTTTAAGGTGATGGTAACAAAAGTCCAATGCAGATTTAATTACCACAGACGGATCTAGATAATACTACCCAAGGACCATTTTCCAAAAAGTCCTTTTACAGGAGCAATTGCCATATCCTATTAAGAAGTGCTCTGATCATGAAATTATGAAAGCCCTGATCCTTTTAAAAGCCTGAACTTTTTCACTTACATGCTGAAAATCTGCTTTCTAGACCCCTTTTGTTACTGCCTTGTGGCTACAGTCAATCATTACCTTCTGCTTTTCCACGCTTTGTTTCCCCTGTGCTCTTTTGATTAATCACATTTTAGTAAACTATATTGACTACGTTATTATGCTGTGCCTAATCTTTGTCTTGCTGGCAGGAAAACAGAGCTGGGAGGTGCCAGCTTCCCCCAAAAGCAGGAAAATAATAACAGACTATAAATTGATATTACAACACAAGCTCTGGCTGGTGGTGCTGCCCGCTGCGTGTAACAGGGAATAGCAGCGACCCAGGCGAGGCCATGGCGGCTGATGGAGCGTGGCCACGGCAGGGTGCTTTCTGCAGCTCCGCCGCCGAGCAGCTATGCACCCAAACTGGCCCCGCATCCTTTGCAAGGGATTTTTTGTCATAAACGACAACTCTCTGTTCCATAAATGGCTTAACTGATACTGTGCAAGCTGCAGTTCTGCGCAGGAGAGCCGGCAAAATGAAGGCAATAGGAGTGATCTTCTCCTCTGCTGAGATAAGAGACTACCTGTCTAGTTCTATCAGGATGAAGTTTTGCAGTATATAACGTTCAGTTTGTTCGTTCTCTACCCCAAGCTGGGTAGAAAGTCTCAGCTTCAGGTTTGGTTGGACTACGGCCTTGGGTCAATCGAAATGGAGCATCTTGCCGTAGCCTGCAGGGTGGCTTTCATCCCTCCAGCCGTACTGCACTCGTCTCCCCTTTGGCAAGCTGGCTGAAGCTGAGCGCGAAGCACGTTGAGACGGCGAGCGCAGAGCTCCTGTCGCCGTGGCCGCCCTGCCTGCTGCGAGGCGCTCGGGGAGCCCTTGCGTGCACGCCAAACCCGATGCTGTAAGTGCTCACCGTTGGGCTTCCCACTGCGGCCTCCCCAGCTCTGGGTTTGGTGTGAAAGGAGTGAGGGGAGCTGCTGGCGGCTCTGGCTGTGAATGCGGGCAATACCCAACAGCTCGCTGCGACGTGCCGTGCCGCCACACTTCTTCAGAAACGCAGAAGCTTAGGAGAGGTGCCCGTGACCCCCTGCCTGCCTGCTTTCTCAGTGACTGCGCTCCATTGCTGGGCTGCTTGGAGCAGGTAACTCACGGCAGCGGGAGATAAACACACCGCAGGCAGCGGGAGCGGACAGCCGTCTGCCGGCGGGCAGGCAAGCGTCACCTCACCCCAAGCACGGCAGCGATTCCCCCGTGACAGCTCAGCACAGCAATACCCAGAAGTAATGTCCTCTGCTTATTCAGTCCCATCCTGTTGGTATAGTTAAAGGTACTTCAGTGCTTTTGAAAACCAGGTATCTTAAAAATCTTTTGTGTCTAGTGTTTATTACAGTTGGCTGATCCTGCTTTAAGAGTAAAAAAATGAATGGTTAAAAGCAATTTAATAAACTCTGCTTCTCCTCTGGTCATACAATTTGAAGGGTTTTTTTCTTTCATGTCACCCCTTATGCCATCAGAAATTTGCCTCCCTCACTAGCCTCCGGGCTCCAGGACAGCTGCTGTCTTCTGCTAACTGGAGGCTTATGGTAAGGGCCAGAAACTCTAGTTAAGGGTGCTCACAAGATGATCGTGAGTTTGGAGACAATCTTTCCCCTGGAGTCTGAGGTCTGATTAGACAAGATCAAGGACAAGAAACTAACTAACATTATTCACGCTTTACGGGTGGGCAGCCAAGAAGTGGACCAACAAACAGTTGTGCTTCTTATGTATTTAAACACTCGAAAGGAGATTGACACCTCAATTTTTTTACAAATCAGACAAATGAGAATACATCCTCTAAAATCTTGGTCCTGCAGGGGCTTAAAAGCATGAATAACTTTGTTTATATGAATAGTCCCACCGAGGAGGAATAGTTCCTCCTTAGTCCCCCTGCAGGATCAGTCCTTAAGTACACATTGGTGATGCACGATCAGACCGATTTTGAAAAGCAACAGGGAACCCTCCCCGTAGCTGAAAAAGTCGTGCACATCACCAGTAGCTAAAAAATCTCTCTCTAACATGCCTAGCTTTTCTTCCCCCTGGAAGTTATATACAGAAAAAAAAGGGCTTCATTTCCCTTTTTTGTCTCCAGTTTCAACCACAGGCCCAGAAACACCCCACTGCAAAAGCTGGGCATATGGGCAAGCAGGTTTTACATATTTATATTGAATTATTACTCCTCTATTGTTTCATTGGTGGCTACTGCTATTGGGCATCCTTGGGTTTTGACGGTCACATCAAAGGAGCTGCTCTGGCGTGAGAACCGGCCAAAGTGAGCCAGATAATTCATGGATTTATTACCGAGGTCGGTTCCCATGATTGTCAGTGGGCAGCAGCCACTGCTGTGTCGTAATCCTCATTCTCTTGGTAAGGCACATACTGCCTTAAAAAGGTTTAATGATCCAATAGTGATTTACTAATGGGAATCTTTATTGTGGGTTTAGCAGGCCTTGAAGGAGGACAGGGCGGCACATGAAGGTCAGTTTGCAGCAGCATCGAGAAACGTTTTTATTGGGTTTTGTTTTGAGATTCCCGTTTCTAGCATTTTTATCCGCTAACTGCAATAATAAATGGAAGGGACAAAGCCATTGGAGCTGGGCAGGTATCAGACCCAGGATAACAGGGGGAGGGGAGGAAGCCGGCACTGGTCACGACTGAAGACCCGAGGTTATTATCAAAACCCACACACCTGGGCCTTTGTGACCGAGGACAGGAAGAGAGCCCAGCGAGAGCGAGGGGGACAGCCTGGTGAAACCGCAGCCTTTCGCTGTGGTTGCAGCCCGCTTGCCTCGCCTCGCCGTCGGGAAAGGAGGGAGGGGGCTGCCCGGTGGGACGGCTGCCCAAAAAGAGGGCAGGGGAGGGAAAAGGCGAGGAAGCGGCTTTGCCCGCCCAGAGGAAAGGAGATGCTCCTCGCGCCCGAGGAGCCGGCGTGTCCTGCTGTCGCTCCCCCTTGCCACCCCAGTGCCTCTTCAGAAAAACAAACTCCAAGAAAACCCAAACAAAATAAGCTCCCTTCTCCTCCACGAAAATATGTTTAGAAAGCAACAGAGGGAGAGGGGGTGGGGGGAGAAACGATGTTATTTTATTTTAAGGCTTGTATATTAAAGCCAAGGGTTGTGCTGGGAAGTGTCATTAAAAACTATTTGAACTATCCACACACAACAGACCTCATCTGGTTAAGCTAGTTGCAAAAGGGTACCTGAAATGCCTAACACTTTGTTTTAAACTCCCCAAAGGAGAGTCCTTCTCCTGAAGAAAAATAAAGTTACCTGGCTCTCTGATACATGAAAAAAAACCCAGCATTCAGAGTTCAAGCAAAACTAAGGGGAAAAAAAGTGTAGGCCTTTGAGTAATCGTAATTTTGTTTCCTTAGTTTATGGATTTCCTTGTAGTAATTTATTAGATTTTCAGCTACCACGCAGTAATATAGAACACTCTTTATGGGTATCCTTTACAGGTAAAACACTTTTCTTTACAGCTTCCAAGGATACGCTGCTGTTTCCTGGAGCAGCGTGCTGATCCCACAGAAGGAGGTCTTGCAGTGGAACATATATGAAGACGTGGGCAGAGTCAGACATTTCCCAGCTGGTCAGCAATAGCAATCACAGTTTCAGTGTTGCATCAAGGTAGTTTTGTCATCCTGAAGACTTCCCGTCTTAGAAGAGGAAAATGCTGGATATGGACTGGGTAGAAAGCAAAATTAAGGCTGTTGCCTCCTCAGAAGGAGGACTTCCCTGTAGGGTAAGTAATAGCAGTGTTCAGCTAAGCATCGTCTAAAACATTTAGCTTTGCTTGAGTGCAGTATCAGCAGCTGTAGCTGTGAAAAAGGAGTGAGTCTGCCCCTCCAGACCATGAAAATAATTCAGCCAGACACATTGCCTTTTATTTCGCATATTCATTTCCTTTTCCTTCTGATTTTTTAATTTCTAGGGTACAACACTAATTCATGTGTCCCAGCTTTGCACTGCCACCATGGATGCAGAAAAAGATCCCTTTAAAAAGAAATTATATTATCATCTTATAATCACCACCGCTGCTGCAGCCAGACCATTAAGAGAAATTCTGGAGTTAGGGCTGAATGAGGTGTTGACCAGTCTTAGTTGTACAACATCGACAGATGGTAACACATTATCATCAAATGATTTCGATACTGTTCTGTTGTTTCTTCGAGCTGAGAAGGAGGCTGATTCTTTGAAAAAATTAGATCACATGTGAAAATATTATTAAGCTTCAAATCCTCTCTCTCCACAGGCGATGCAAGACAGAAGGAGACATTCAGTTCCCTGGCCATACAAGGGAGATCTGCACCTTCCAGAGGACATGGCAAATACTTAGGCAACTGAACGCAGACAAAGTGGTTGTATTTACACACTAATAGCAACTACAACTTCCAGTAGTAGCAAGTACCAGAGGCAAAAACCCCCACCTCTTTTCAGACAATTACCTGTAAATTTTTTTTTCCGTCTGTAAATCAGGAAAGCTTGGGTTTACCCTCCAGTCGAGGTCCCAGCATTTCTAGCACCTGCCTGGTTCTCCTCCGCTTACCATTCCTGGTCACAGTCAGATGTGTTGCTGTGGTCATCCCTTTTGAGGCCTTTACACATCAGCTTCAAAACACAAGTCTTTGCCAGTGTAAAATGGTGAAACGGAGGAACAGAGCACAAGTAAAAATCTCAGCGTTGAGTAAAATTACACTTGGGTTCAGGCAGTAGCCTCAGGCAAATGAGGCTGAGCACATGAAGCTTGCAAACGAAGCTATGCCGATGTCTTCATCTTTTCTTGTCGGACAAAACTACCTGTGACTATTAAATCACTCAGGTCCACATTTGTGTGATCTCAGGCTGTCTGTGCCTATAGAAGCAGATGACTAATGGCACTGGTGACTACAGAGCTGGTAACAGTCCACTTCACACCTCAGTGGTATTTTCTGATGTAGAATCTTCTGATGAAAAGACACTTGTGACCTTTTTCTATAATGAAGAAGAAATGTCTCACTTAGAATAGCCCTAAGAATTTGCCAATATCCAAGTCCCAGGCTTCGGTAAATGCCCTTTACTTATCTCATGACATCCTGATTGAAGTATCATCTTTCCGAATAGCTGCAAACGAGCATTTTGAAGGCTCAGGCTAAGGAGGCAGCAGCATGAACTGGCACCTCCCGGCAGTTGTTCAGGCAGATGTAGTCACAGCCAGGAGACGATTATTCTGTTTTGGATTCAACCCTCGGCCACAGTAGCTGGTCTTTCTTCTGGGGCAATACTTCACGCCGGATTTCCTCCACTTGCAATCTGAGCAGAGGGAGGACAGGCAGCACCGCCTCTCAATTGCCCGTCTCCTCTCCAGGGTAATAATCTTCTCTTGGTGCTGTGTGACACAGTTAGTCTCGCAGCTACGGCAGCCTAAGTGCTTTTTATTTGCGCTGCTGAGGGCTAAGGTTTCGAGCCTGCTAATGCTGAGTGACAGAATTGGTTTTTAGCTTTTTCCTCTTAAGAAAAACATGCTAGGAAATTGCATAACCTCCTTTGATCCTCTTGATAACTGGAATTTAAGGTTGCAAACCCACCCCTTGAAAAGTTAGTCAAAGCCAGATACACTGTTGAGTAAGCAGCCCAAGTTGCTTTCTTGTGCTATGATCTAGTCCTAAATGACATGAATTACAAACCTTCTTCATCCTCCAGGTCTATTCATCACTGAAGGCAGAATAAAGACAGAAAAGGGCTGAAGTAGGGCTGGGCGCGCACAGCCACGACTCCTACCTTTTGGATCTTGGTCATGCCAAGGAAACAGCTTTCCCTTGCTCTGTTTTAAAAATTGCATAGACTCCTTCAGCTCTGGCCTGTTAGCACAGCGACAGCCAAAGCCATCCGAAGGTGTTACCCTCTGATGTCTTTCCAACGGCCCATGTGACATACGCTTCTCCTCCATTAATTTCTCACGTGGGAAATCTTCATCCGCTCTCCCAGAGGTAACATTCCCAACAGAGGCTCAGGACTAAACGGGCATGAAGGCTGAGCTCCCACCTCACATGCTGGTCCCTTCAGGTGAGTCATTAAAAAAAAACAAATCAAGACAAAACAAGAAAAGAGAGGAGACATCAGCAACTCGGCGTCCGTGAATTTGGCCTGTTTTGTGACAGTGAAAATGGGATAAGTCCAAACACACAGGCTGCACAAATCCATCCATGATGTGTTGTTTCAGGACGCTAAAATAACTACGCTTTCATCTAATCAGCCTCTTAGAAATTTTTTTTTCAAACTCCATTTTTTTTTTAGAATGAGGCAAAATGTCGCATTTGGGGCAACAACTGGTAACGTTTTGGGGCACATCAATTCGATGGAAGCCCTTAGGTGGAACCAAGACAGCGGGTGCCCATTTTTAACACGGTATGATGCATGGGAGACCTCCTACTAGGCTCTTAGAGGGCAGGTTAATAATTAACAGCTTGAAGTCAAGTAGGGTTGCAACCTGCTCTTTTTCATGTAAATAGAGCCCACTTTTTATCTACTTGCCAGTTCACTAATGTAATCTTTATTCTTGCAACTGCTCATATGGGAAGTGAATGGTACCTGAACCAGATGCTGCTGAACAGCAGCGCGGCGTTTGCGTCCCAAGTCCAAAAACGCCCGATTCCCCCCACCCAAACAACAAAACTTCCAAGAAGAACAAGCACGATTTACAGCGCAGGGGTAGAGACCCTTCTTCCCCGTCTCTTGTCCGTTTTCTCCACGGGGCAGCTCGCTATTCAGGCAAATCCGGGTCCCTCCTCGCCTGGGTGCTGGAGGCCGGCTGATGCAGGCGGCGTGGGTGACGTGTTGAACAGTTTGGGAGAAGGGGATGAAGGGGGAGCGAGCCTCTGAGCTGAGGCCGCATTTCGGCGACGGATGAAGTCTCTGTCTGGCTATAGGGTGGTCACCCCATTTCTGTGCCTCAGTCTTGTCAGCTGTTCTTTGGGCATAGTAATCTTTTAGCGTCTTTCGGACACATAAGACTTTGTGCTTATCCTTACGGACAGAACTCTACACGCCTTCTACGGGCGGCCTTTGCAGATCTCGGATGAAATAATAACAGACCCTTGCCTCAGCGGGAAGCGGTAAATTAGAAGATCAGAACAGAGGGGAAAACTACCTTTTCCACAAGCTAGCTATTTAATGATGTCAGCGGGTTAAAATTTTCCCCTTCTAAACACAGGCCCCTTAGCGAGGATCTGAAGGAAAGCTGAGCCTAGCAACCCCAATGATTTTTGGGGCTCTCCAGGACGGACAGATGGGTCTGTATCGTTAAGCGTAACGTCAACGCAGAACCAGTTTACAAGCCTGAAAAGGGACACTGCTTTACCGCCTGCTTTTTTCTGGCTATTTCGGAGCACGCTGTACGAGACGGGCTTCCCGGCTGAGCAAGGGCAGCAGAAGAGGACGGAGCAGCCGACAGGCTTCTTACCCGTGGCAGAAACTAACTTTGAGTCCACGAGTATTCCTCAAGAGCGAACACAAACTGCAACAAATCATCCATAAAACGCAGTCAAAAAGGACTTCGTTTAATTAGTGGTATGTAAAGACTTTTGCATAGAAAAAAGGTTAACAAAGTAATGCATAAAAGACCGGCTAGGTACAGTATTTTTAAAACAAATATTTTAAAGTATATTTTGCATAATGTTTAACATTCTCAATGCTTATTGCTTTCTCCACACAGCAGAGAAATCAAGTGCATAATAATACATGCTGTGTTTTATTTTTATTTACTTTTTTTTTACATAAAATCTCTAGTTCTTGACTGGATGTATTAAAATACTTAGGTTATTTTAAGTCACTGTAATAAAAAATGAAAGCAAACCATTTTATGCAGCACTAGTTGTCTGGGTATTGACAAAATAATTTACTCACATTCCCTTTAATACATTCATTTTGGTTTGGAATCAAACCCACATTACAACGTTGGCGTGTTAATAGCCAATTAAAAAATTGTCCCTACCGTAACTTCATTCATACCCAGAGTGATCGTTCTCCCAGAAGCTGATAGAGAAAAGAAGAGGGATCTTGCACAGAATCGGCTAAAAGTAAATGTCCAAATGCAGCTAAATAAGTTAATTTGAACTCTTAGAACACTAAGTCTCTTGTATTGGCATGAATCGACCGCATCCAAGCGTGCACACTTTAAATCAGTGGTTACTTCTGGGTGCACGACAGATTCACCGTTTGTGCAGATATGAGCTAGCACCATATTTAAGCCATAAAAAGGGTGCCTCGAGGCTCACAGGCAGTGCTGAAACATTCATTAATCCCAGCACTGATAAGATAATTGCTTTTACCAACGCTTATGCTAGATGTCACAATCTGGCAAGTCTGTACAAAGAAAGTGAACTAAGGAAGCGAGAACCAGGCCCGTCAAACGGAACATTCTTCCTCGGCAATCTTCTGGCTAAAAAACCCTCTCCCCTTCAAGAGCACGCTCTTCCCTGGAAAGGTATCCCAGTTCAGAAGCTGAATGCAAGATTTCGCCTCTCTCCCATACCATTTCCATACCTGTGCAATGTTACTTGTTTTAGCAGAACACACATATATATAATTTTTAATTTATTTATTATTTTTTCAATGTCAGGCACTTATGAAACTCGAACTCTTTTTCTAGCCTGGGGAGACCCAGTAGGTGCGATCCCTCACCCCTCTGTCAAACAGGGATGCATAGCTGGAGAATTATTAGTTCTAATGTCTACGTATTTCTACGTATTTCCCAAGAAACCTCTAATATGCCAATATGGTCGCGCTGTTACGCAAGCCATCGCTGCTCCCTCAAGGTGCCTCCAGCAAAACCAACTGAGGAGAAGGAGGAGAAGGAGGAGAAGGAGGAGAAGGAGAAGGAGGAGGAGAAGGAGGAGAAGGAGGAGGAGGAGGAGGAGAAGGAGGAGAAGAAGGAGGACAAGGAGGACAAGGAGGACAAGGAGGACAAGGAGGACAAGGAGGACAAGGAGAAAGAAGGAGAAAGAAGGAGAAAGAAGGAGAAGGAGAAGAAGGAGAAGAAGGAGGAGAAGGAGGAGAAGGAGGAGAAGGAGGAGAAGGAGGAGAAGGAGGAGAAGGAGGAGAAGGAGGAGAAG
>JAVKLA010000014.1:29774413-29785046 GCA_034782735.1 Sagittarius serpentarius | reverse complement strand
AGGAGGAGAAGGAGGAGAAGGAGGAGAAGGAGGAGAAGGAGGAGAAGGAGGAGAAGGAGGAGAAGGAGGAGAAGGAGAAAGAAGAAGAAGAAGGTATCACCCCATGTCCTCTCCGACGCCTGAAATGAGACGACGAGAGCTGTGTCATTCCTCGGCGGGCTTGCTGGCAACTCTCAGGCCCTTTGGGTGAAGGCGGCCGCTCGGCCGGGCCGAGCAGGAAGGACACGCTGCATCCCGGAGGCTCATGTGTGGGTGTGTGTGGGCACGTGGGGGTGTGAGGGCACACGCGTGTGTGCTGAGGGGGAGGAGGGAGCCAGACCGGGAAGGGAGAAGCGGGCGGACTTAAAAGGCTCCAACTTCAGTCCCCCAGGGTCGGTACGGTTTAGTGCCAGCCCCGCCGCCAGCCTGCTGAGGGCTGGCGGTGGCTGATACGGCCAACGGAGGGGTGATGGCCGTCGCCGCAGCCACGGCGGCGGCAGCCGCGCTGGGTGGAAGCATGGGGAAGGCACCGGTGAAGGAGAGGGGGAAGCTCTGGGCAGCGGCTGTAGCTGCCGCCGCTGCGGCGTGAACGGTAGCCGAGAGGGACAAGAGGGAGGTAGAGAGAGGAGGGACGCAGGGAGCGACGCTGCCAGCGGAGGGGACTCTGAGGGCGGCGTCGGCGTGGGCGAAGGTGGCCGTGAGCAGGGCGGAGCCGTGGGGGGGCACGTCCGAGGAGAGTCTGCATGGGGTGGCATCGGAGGCGTGGAGTCCGTTCGGCTGCAGCAAAGCCGCTGGGAGGTGGTGAAAGGCGGCTGCCCAGTGGTGAGGGTGCAAGGGGTGGTGGTGGTGGTGGGCCATGGAGGAGGTCATGGCGGCGGCTTCCCTCTGAGAGGCACAGGTGCTCAGGTGGGACACGAGTCTAACGCGCAGGGGGTCGGACGTGTCGAGACCTTCCACCGAAGTCAGGTACCGCGCGACTTCTGTCAAGCATTCCCGGAAGCCAATGCTCATGAAATCCATGGCCAGGGAATGAGCGTCAAAATAACCTGCAAGGGGAGGGCAAAAGATGCGTTGAGTGTCGAGCCGGCTTCCCAGCTGACGTTAGGTGACACGGCTAACCCGGCCCTCGCTCAGCCGCCATATCTCCCGTTTACGGGTTAAGATTTGCAACGCGAAAATTTTGCTCTCTGATCTGCGAATGATTTGTGTGACCATCCCTGTAATGCAATAGGCTGCAGTTGGTTTTGCAGACAACGTACAAATGAAAAGAATTAAGTCCATAAGGACTCGTGATACTTAAAAAGATACACGATGCCTCTCCTGAAGTTCCTCAGCAAGCTGCTGCAGTGCAGTACTGATCCTGCGCGCGCGTGTGTGAACAAGGCGTATATATACCCCCACAAAGAAACAGGCTGGAGATCAGAGAGCTTGCATGTACTACCCTGCCTTTTCTTCCCTACGCTGGCATTCATTGTAACGCTCTCCAACTATTTCTCGACGTTGTGAGATAGTTGTAAGTGCTGCCGGGGTCCCATCTACTTCACAGAGTCATTAAGACAACATGACATACGGTGTTACTTAACTACAAACTAAAAACATCTTGTCATGACTCTGCACACACACAATAAAAAGCTTTACTGAGAAAACGTTTTATGTAATGCCATTGCTAATTTGGAGATGGAAGACTGACAGTCATATGGCCCGTGAGGTATTTCAACAAACAGCAACTGGAGCTCCACAGGCTTAGGACAAAAAAGAATTTGAAAAAAAAAAAATTGTCTTATTAAATGCACATGAAAAGACATTTCCTTTCTAAAAGGGTCTAGGATCAAATCTAGTGCTTAAGTTGCAGCTCTTCAACCACAAAAACCTATTCCAGTTTTTGGAATTTTCCTAGTTTAGTTTAAAAGCAGTCTCCTTGGGGGAATAATGTCCTACCCACTCCCAAGCTGGCACGGTGTTTTTTCCTCTTGCTTTCCGTGAAAATTTTTAGGTATGTGTGACTATGACGTACGTTAGTATAGAAAGATCAGGTGCCTTTATTATGGAGGAGTGTGGCAGCAATACCTGCATGAGGCCTTGCACTCTCTGGCATGAAATGATCTCAGTCTTCCTGCAAAATGCTAGCGCCTTAGACCGTTGTTTTCACTTCTGTCAGCTTCCAAGCAAGAAAGGAGCCCTTCTGTCGCTGCACGCCCCTGTTACAGAATTAACTTGGGCACCGTTATAGACGTCGCCCCATACCCCCTGCCTGACGTGTACCCCTTCTTGCCAAATTACGGCAGCGATTCTGACGCTTGCTCATCCGAGGCTGTACGAAACCCAAGAGAAACGCCGGCTCGGCCAGCAGATCGGTGAGTGCCAGGGGTCGAGGGCTCGTCTCGGCAAGCACTGACTCCTCGCAGCTTTTTGCCTGCCAGCTCCACCGCGACCAAGCGATCTGTGGAAACGCCGTGGTTGGAGTGAATTCCCGAGAAACAAAGGCCAGGCAGGCCGGCGGTACCTGCTGGGGTGCCAGCCAGCCCGGCGTGGGGACTGCCTCCGCGCCGGAGCCCCCAGGACCTCCGGCAGCTTCAGAGGGGCTGACGCGCAGCCAAAGCCGCCTCTTGGCTCTGGCCGCGAGTCAGCTAGCGTGGGAGCCCTGAGAGCGCGCGGCTCAAGCCAGGGCTTCCCGGCCTCCCTCCCTCCGGACCGGAGGAGATGTGGGGGATGTGGTTGTCACCAGCTTCCCCCAAGTCTGAGCTGCTGGCTCTGCGACGAGCCGTCCCAAAGCCCTGGTGATCCTGGCTCCCTCTAGGTCTCCTATGGTGGCCAAGACATGAAAACAGAGGGGAGGTGAGAGCTGGGACTCCCAGGCTCCATTATGTTTTGATTCTGATGGTTATCTTTTCCAGGTTTCCCCTTCGCTGGCTTCCCCCCTTCTGAGAGCGACTTAAAAATGTCGTTTCTTTCTTCTTTCCAAAACCCCAAAACATCCTCCACCGCCACCCACGCATGTACGGGCCGGCGTTTTGTAGCGAGCGGGAAGTCTCGGTTTTGCTTCAGCTATCCCGGCAACCCACCTGCTCCGCAGGCCGGACACCGGCTAAGTCATCTGAGCTACGCTAACCCACGTTGCTGACCCGGCTGTCAGTCACCCATGCCAAATCTGCAGTGAAGCTGCAATAAAACGGCACCGAGGCCCCAGCGAGCGACTCGCTGTTGACAAATCACTCCTCCCCTGTGCTTGCTTGCATGATCAGCGAAAAGCCCTGGCCCCAGGCCAAAACAGTAACTCAATGTGAACAGGAGACCGTTCCTTGCACCTGCGTCAGGGCGGTGGAAACGCGGAGCCTGCACAGGACCTCAGGGGCGGGAGCCTGCCTGCCCGGGCAGCTCCAGAAAGCAGAGGAGGGACAGGAGCCACATCGGGTTTTCTTCCGCCGTGCCCACCTCGGGCTCAGCACGCTGAGCTGCGTCCAACTCCATCCCGGCTTTCCCCCATCACGGGTGTCCTCCACTTCTGCGTGAGGAGGAAGAGGATGCGCTCTCCCCAGCCCTCAATGCAGAGAGGCGTAAGGGTACCAGGACCCATTTCTCCCTGCTGCGATAATAGCTTTTGTCCGTAGGAAAAATGATGGAACTCATTTTTTTGCTGATCCAAAGATGTTTCTGGCTTGGAAGGTGAGTTAGAAAGTGGGAATAGCTACACTTGCAAATAGAACAAACACCTGCCTTAAAAACACCCTAAGAAACGATATTTAAAGCTGTTACTTAGGTTGCAAAGCAAAACATTAAGCAAGCAGGGAATGCAGGCTTAAACTTCGCCCAGTACTAACTCGCAAACCTCTTTTTCTTAAAGTTCCTTAATCCGTGCAGTGAGATTACTCTTATCCCTGGGCCCGAAGGAGAAGATAAAAGTCGTAGTATTTGGGAAGCGACCAGGCATAATACTGATGTGCCACCCACCATGACCATGGTGTGGAAGGCGGCTGTGGGTATAAGCCAGCATCGCCTCTCCTCGCACCCCGCCGCTTGGTCCCTCCCCGCACCGCCCTCCGGCAGCTGCAGGCACGCCGGTGTCAGCCGGGGCAGGGAGAGGCACGGTGGCGGTGGCAGGCCAAGGAAGAGACGGCGGGACCTGGGACTGCTAACGAAATCCGGCTTGTCCGGCCACAGCCGGAGGCCGGGGCTCTGCCGACACCTCTCTCCACCCGGCAGCTCCCATCCCAGGCACTTCGTCCGCTTCTCCGCTAACTGGGCCACCCGACATGACCCAGTTATAAAAATAACACCCCCACATACTTTTTGGGGGCAAGGAGGCAGGGGAAGGAAGGGTCCTGTTCAATTAGGCTGCCCGTGCAGACATCGGAGGGGCGGGAGCTGCTGCTGCTTTCCAGAGGAACGATGTGCAGCGTGAAGTGGGGGGTCAGGTCGGGATAGCTGAGCTGCACGTCGCGCGGGGAGGATGAAGGGAAAGCAGCCGCCGCTTCCCTCGGCAGCTGAGCGCCGTTCGCCCCGTGCACCAAGAGAGACAGAGCTTGCGGAAAGCCAGCACGCAACCACGCGATCCAAGACGGCACCGTCACGCGCACGCACGGAGGATCTGAATTCAAACTGCACAAGCCTGAGCGATTCTGGCGTTCCGTAGCTTTCAATAGCATAGCTTCACCGACTAAATAGTGCTTTTTAAATGATGTTTTTAGACATAAAAATTAACTTCTTTTTTTAATTTTGCACATTTCCTGAGGAATCAAGAGGCGTGTCTGTTACATGAAGGGCAATAACATTCCTTTCACCTCCTGTAGAACAAGTTACCCATAGGTTTTAAGCTTAAATGGACTCCTAGCAAAAGCCTCTCAACACCTAGAAAATACGTATGTCAGCTTGATGTTAATTTTCACAAGTAACAGAACACCAGGCTTTCCTATAACCATTTGCTCTTCAGCACGCACTGACTGTAAGTCCAATTCTGTAATCGCTGCGAGGTACAGAGGGGAGCAGTAATTCAGTCATGGCCTAAGTCGATGGCAGGGGACGTGGAACCATGCTTACAGGAGGCCAGGAAGTTTTTCACTCCAAATAAGTTCCAGAATCATGACTCTACAGAATACCTCGTGGGTGGCTGAAATCATTTGGCCTCCAGCCTCGGGACTGTCAGCTTGCACAAGCGAGGTACGCGCGACTCCCGGCAGCCGGCTGACCTAACGGGTCAGCCAGCGGAGCTCCTGCCTCACACCAGCACCCACGACCAGGGAGCTACCCGGCCCTCCGACACGCAAATATGGCATATAATACACACGAGCGCGGAGAGCACCGCTAGCCGTCTGCCTGTCTGCTTTATCAGACACCTGGAGCTGCACAGAGCAAGACTGGGTTTTGTTCTGCTGAATGAGACGGTCCAACCTGGCATTTAAAAGTCTTTCCCAAAGAAAGAAAATACATAAACAACAACGAAAGTTCCTCTCCGTCCACTTCCTTCGGTATAGCTGCTGGATAATGAGGTTTAGCGTCGGTTCTGTGCTACACAATTGTTGCCACAAACCTCCTGTTTATGTTTGGTGTTTGTGTATTTGTTTTGTCTCCCTGTGCAGATTTCAGTGCTCTTTGGAAACCCCAAACAAATCTCTGACTGGGCTGCCTGTGAATGAAGCCTTTACTCCCACAGTGTTATGAAAGCAAACACAAGCCCAGGGTCAAGTGCTTCTTTTGTCCCAGTAGTTCTTTCCCACGAGTTCAATCCTGCCATTAGCATTGATTTCCACTCCTTTAATCTGGAAACGCCTATCGCAGCGCCTCAAAGCGCGTTGGTTTTTTTTTGCTGAGATTTCCCCAAATATTAGAAAAGAAACGGTCGGCTCCTTACCTTTTCCTCCCGTCGCCTGCAGCATCTTCAGATGATCCACTGTCATTTGCAGTATTTCCGCCTTTTCTAATTTGGCAGATCCCTTTGAGATAAGAGACTCATATAAATAAAGGCTTACAAGTACTAGAAACTTTAATTTGATATACTTTCCACTGAGCTCAGCCTTATGGTTTCAATTTCCCCTATCATTAGGACATTCTCGGCTTAATTCTTTCGTGAGCATCTGCCTCCCAGACTTTGTCTAAGGACTAACGCTATCTCCTCTCCAGCGATACAAGCAGCAGCAGCCCGGTTTTGCTTTACGAAAGCTCTGGCTTGGCGCAGCTCTGGCCTTGAGGAGAGCGGAGAGGGGACATCTTCACGAAAGGAGAGAAAATATGTCACTTGCCGGACTTTCTTTTTTAACAACAAACACAAAGGGAGAGCTGGCAGGACAGGTCTGCCCATTTATCGACGAAGACCCTGCTGCAAATTTTTTTTTTTTTTTCTGCTTTTACCAGTAGGTGTCCCTGTGGACCCCCCACCCCCACGCCCCAGAAGGACCCCTCTTTCTTAATCGCCTGTTCATTTTCGACAAGTCATTTGGCTGCTGAATATTGTATTCTCATTCCCGACTGAAAAACCAACCGCACAGTCCACAGTATTTTAGGTCACCGAGCGGCCTAGTTTGCAGGGACATGAAGCTCAACGCTGTGAAAAAGACAGAGTTTAGCTCCTCCGTCAGTAAAAATCTTTTCTGTTACTGAGGGTGGCTCACAGAGCTACAATAGGAAAAGTATAAAATACCGCTCCAAAGGTAGTATTAATATAATAATCTGTGAATAAAACCATTTTGCATGGTAGCATTCCCTTCAATACCTGGAGCACACCCAGACGACTGAGTTTACCGTGCAAACGTTATTCCGGTGCAAGAGATCATTCCTCGGCATCAGTTACAAACCGGGGCTGCACAAGCTGCAGCCGCTGGCGGAGGGCATCCTGCAAGCCACCTTTTGCTCTTAGTTATCATCCGGACGGCCTCACCGCCGATGACCGCCCTGCAGCCCCGGCCAGCTTCGCCCCGGTTGTACGCCTGCAAGTTAGGTAAGGCTTACACCCTCGTCCGCTTTGCCGGCACTGATCTCTGCCAGGGAGTCCGGAGAGCAGAGCTGTGATTTGGAGGGAGGGAGGGAGGGAAGGAAGGAAGGAGGGAGGGAGGGAGGTGGAAGCAAAACTAAACCTCCAACTTGGAAACTTCAGTGAGCTGAATGTCAAGGAGCTGGAAAAGGACTGATGACTTTGTCCTTGGCATATTGCAGAAAAATGGTGGGGCTTTCTGAACAAAATACAGTGCCTGCGTGCGCCCGCTTGCTTTTAGGCTGCTGCGTTTTTTTCAATCCGCTTTCAGCGCTTTCCTCATACAAAGGTTGGTGCGCGCGTGAATTTTTGGTCAGAATTCCCCATTATTTTACACGCGACTACATCCTGTACTTTTCTCAGACTTCGTCTTTTCCATAGAGACAGCACAAGCCGTCTCAGTGAGAGTGACTAATAGCTAAAAACTGCATGGCGCTGGGTAATTTCCAAAGGCTCTGTAGGACTTGTTTTATAACGTTTGTGGTTTTCAAGAAGTAAACAATAAAATGGGACAAACAACTGTTGTCTCTTGCCCCTGTTGATCTAGCTGAAAATACCTCTGTCGCTCTGTTTTAGCAGAACCTACAAAAGGGCACAGTTACAACTACGAGTTGTAACGAAAGCATATTGCAGGTGACACAAGTGATGCTCTCACCATGACCACAATACTTAAAATTTCTTTTGAGCCAGCTTTTGTTCAAGCCAGGGATGTAACAGGCCTGTTACGGTGTGGTCCTTGTCACACAGTTACCACTGACATTCAGTGCCTCGCAATCCTGCTCTCCGATTTTACTTTCTGTTTTTTATTTTCCTATCACAAGGAAGTCGGGTTCTTCAGTTCCAGTTGGTTCCTTTTTATTGAAACGCAGTGTCACCTGCACGTATCCATAGATATGCCCACACATCCAGCGAAACAGGAACAAGGCGAAGTAGTCAATCAAAGCCCCCAAACCAAAAATCAAGACATGGAAAAGTAAATGAATAATTCACTTCGAACGGCATAAACAACATGCCCTTTTTTACAAGACGGATTGTATTCTAAGCTTTTGGTCTGTAATTTCACGACCAAGGAGCTGAACCAAAGTTAGCTGGATCCTTCCAGCCTTTCTCACCGAACGTCTCTGGACATATCACCAACTTCACTAGCTCACATGACGTGGGCCTATTCCCTCTCCTAGTGCCCTGGTTCTGAAGAGTCATTTTAAAACGTGAATAATCCAGACTGCCTGTTCCCTTTTCAGGAAACTGGATTGATCAGTTTGCACCTGAAATTACAGATTAAAAAATTAAGGTTTCTTAAAGTAGGGGCGAGGGAGATTATATTTAAAGATTTAGACAGAAGGCTGATTGACATACAGGTTTGGGGGAGCTGGGTTGGGTTTGGTGTTTTGGTTTTTCTTAAATACGGAGTAAAGCGCATTTTTAACAAAACCACTACTGGAATTCATCGAAAGAACAGAGGCAACATGAATACAGTTACCCTTAAGGGAAAAACAAGCCAAAGAATGGAAATGTTTTTCAGCCTTATAATGAATTATGTTTCTAATAGTTTCGCCACAAGAAAGCATTTTATTGAAATGCCCGCTTTGTGCCAGATCAGGACACATACAGTATTATTTGAATGAGTTTTACAAGAGAACTAACATTGCCAGATGAGATACAGAATTTAAAAAAAAAAAAAAAAAAAAAAAAAGGCTTAGTTTTTTTTAAAAAGCAGTTGGCACAAGCCGCCGCAGCTCTGATAAACTGTTATTTATACGATCACGGCGCCTTTTCTCTATAATCTATTCCCAAAAGACAAAACACGTTAAGTTTATAAAAAATGTTGAAGGGCAAAAATCACAGCACACACGCAAATTGTCACACGGGAAAAGAATTAAACGCAACGTACCCCTCTTCTTTTCTTTCTGGCCATAATCTGAGATGTTGTTGTTGGGGAATTTGATCGAATGACAGAACTATTACTTTGCCTGTGAAACAATAAAAGTATGTCAGGTGTTGCACAACTTGACACTGCTCTTTGAAGACACCTTAGGTCAACATACTAAGCAGGCACAGTCCCTCTCATGGCGTTTTCAGCACTTAGAAGACGTGCTCTGCGCCGCACAGTATTTTCAAAGAGAGAGAGAGGCACATTTCATTTTTGATTGCCCCAGCATATATTCTGAATTGACAGAACACTCTGTGGGAAATAAAAACCCCTTTCCGGAGGCAGTTCACTGGCCGGCGCAGCAGATTTTGTTTTCGTTGCATATAAAAGCCCTGCCTCCCAATACAGGCTGAAGAACCGAGTCCAAAACCAGGTGAACCACCTCTGTACGCTAACGGCAGTGGGAAGGACGTGTACCCGACGCCACAACCTCTGCCCGGCCTGCTAGGTTTTGACGTTCCTGCCCGTTGCTACAAGAGTCAAGAGATGCTCAAGTACAAAGCCAGTTGCCCAGCCCGGGTCTGTCACCTCGTCCCGCATCAGGAGCAGAATTCAAACCCCGCTTTTAAAACTACCCTACCCACGAGTACGCAAAAGCTTTTATTTCCTCGTGAGCGAGGAAAACAAACAAAAAAAACCAGCAGCGTTTAATACTCGTTTAGCCACTGACGCGGACGAGACGTCGCGTGTGCCTCTAAATTGGCAAGACCAGTTTGGAAGACCAGCACCCAGCCGGCGGAGCTCCCAGGCCGGCTCACCCTCGCCTCGCACGCACAGGCTTTGCTCAAGTTGAGCGGCTGCGGGATCCCCGCTTGCTTTCCGCAACTCATTTCCCACCGGCGCCGATTCCCTTGGGTCGTTGGGCCTATTTTGGAAAAGATCTGACGGAAAATGGCAGATTCAGCGGAGCAAACGAACTGCAGCCCGGTGGCTCACAAGCTGCTTGAGCGCTCTGCGTAATTTCGAGGCTCGGGCAGCCAGACCAAGGGGAAATTTTTTTTTTTTTTTGGGGGGGGGGCGGACGCCCGGACGGACGTCGCCACTGATCAACAACCTGCTGGTTGACCTGGAGGGGGGACACAAAACCGCACCCCGCTTTGCACTCGCGCCCCCCCCCCCGACGGGGCGGCCGGGTTTCCCCCTCGCTCTGCCCCATCCCGGCCCCCGCCGCCCGCCCGCGGAGCCGCCGGCCCCGGGGGGGGGCCCCCACTTACCCCGAGTAGTTGTTCTCACTCCCCACGTCTATAGTCTCGTCCATGTCGCTGTCTGAGGTAGCTTCCTCGCAAGGTCGCTTCATCGCGGGCACAGGATGCGGCGCAGCTTATAGCCGGGGTAAGGGCAGAGATAAGTAAATCCGAGGGGGTAGGGGCGGTGGGCCGGGGGGGGGGGGGGGCGGGGGGGCGGGGGGCTCCGGCACGGCACGACACGGCACGGCACGGCTAGGCTCGGTTCGGCTCGGCTCGGCTCCGCGCCGCCAGCAGAGCAAACCCTCTCTGAGGCGCTTTCCCACGCCGCGGCACAGCCTCAAGCCCGACGGCCCGCCCCCGGCAAGGCCCGCCCCCCCGGGGGGGAGGGGAGGGGAGGGGGGCCGCCCACCGCGGAGCGGGCGGCAGCCTCGGCGGGGGGTTCGGCCGCGCTCGGCCCGGGGCCGGCGGGGAGCGGAGTGAGGCGGACGTCCCCGGCACGGGGCCGTTCGGGGGGGTGGGGGGGTGGGGGCCGGGGCATCCGCGGGGGCTCGGGAGCCGGATCTGGCTCCCGGCCCT
>JAVKLA010000014.1:29725331-29774313 GCA_034782735.1 Sagittarius serpentarius | reverse complement strand
TCCCCCCCCCCCCCCCCAATTTTTAAACAGAGATTGAAGGCGCCAGAAAATAATAAGCGGCGGCGGGCCGGTGTGTCGGGGCCGAGGCCTGGAGCGCGGCGTGCGGGGGATCTGTCACATGGCGGGGACCCGCAGCCCGGCCGGGGCCACCCCACACCCTCGCCGCTTCTCTGGCCTCGAGTCGCTTCTCCTAAAGAAAACAAAGATGAAAATGCTGCTGGGCACCTCAGGAGCGGGCGCTTCCTAGGAGCTGGATAGCGTTGAATCTTCTCTTTGCCTCTTACACTGTGGATTGGAACAGGAGCAACGGAGTTGAAAGTTGGTTCTCTGCAATTTCTGCATGTGGCTTCTAATTGAAGCGAGAGGATCGGACTGCTTATTTAGGAGGGTTTTTTCTTAAACGTTTTCTGAAGGAGAAAGCTTGGTTCTTTTCAGATCTTGTCACCTTTTCAAATACAGTCCTTTCAAGTATCTTGAAGTTTTCTTGAGAAGTACCTCAAGTGATCGGAGAAAGTTTGAGATACAGCACGAAAGAGACTTGCTAGTGGTTGAGATCATAGTTATAAATGACTTATTCCTTTGACTGCGAACTGTAGTGTTGCATATTATTATGCCCTTGTTAGAAATAACTTTTTTTTTAAATTTGTTGTAAAACAACTGGCCTAGTAAGTCTTCACTGCTACTTTGCATGTTACCCAATCTCAAGAAAGACAACTAATATTAGTAGGGTCTGAGTTTTTTTGTGTGTGGCTTCCCCTCCCACCCCACCCCCAAATAAAAAGTACTGACCTTTATTTCCTAATTCAAAGTGTCAAGTTGGTAAACAGCTATATTATCTTTATTTCCTCCTTTTTAATGACCTGTTGCACTTTGGTAAAATGCTAACTTCTTGTTTCATACCTTTTAAAAAAGTGTTGGGTTTTTTTTTTCTTTTATTTCCCCAACAGGAAGGAGTGAAGACTGAAAACAATGACCACATTAATCTGAAGGTGGCAGGGCAAGATGGGTCTGTGGTGCAGTTTAAGATTAAGAGGCATACACCACTTAGTAAACTAATGAAAGCCTATTGTGAACGACAGGTATGGTTCTTGTATGATCATCAGGAGAACTGGTGTCTGGGGGAGAGGTGATCTCCATAGAGATAGATGAAGATAGTAAAGTCTTTAAACATGTAAATATGCAAAATGATAAAGACTTAACAGAAACTAATTGTGTTGTGGAAAGTGTGTTGTTCTTAGGATCTGTTATAGAGTGGACTGACAGGGGTGTGACAGGAAATGGGTAAAATAAAGAAGTGTTGTTATCTTTCTGAAATCTGCATTATAGGTGTAGGCTGTTGGGAGGCAACTGACCCCACTGCTCAGAAATATCAGTATGGAAAGGGTGGGTTAGGAACCAGCAGTATGAACTTAGGATAGAGACCTGAGTGATAATCAGAGGTGTTTTTATAATTCTGAGTAACTTCTTGGTCTGGTCATAGCCTTCTGATTTATTAGCTTAGTATTATTGTATTGAGATGAGAGAATATAAATGAGTATTTCAGGGTTTAAAGGCGTCTAATGTCTAGCTTGAGAAGGAACTTGTACATTTAATGGTGAGCTTTGTTTTTATTCTTGTGGCCTAGTTGTATTATTACTCTTCTGAGGGACAAAAAAACTGTATATTGCGAGTGTAGTGGCAACTGCAGCCAACCTACTAGGTTGCAGGTGGCTATTGTAAGTTTTAAAAACACCTGCATAACAATAGTGCTATTTAACACTTCTGAAGGTTTTGATTAGGAAAATTTTGTCTCTGCTGTCCATGATTTTTTAATGAATGTTTGCCTTTAAAAGGTTCCATCTCTACAAAAGTGTTTGGAATTGGGGAAGGTTTTTTTTAAACACAGATATTCAGTGATATCATCAAATACAAATAAAATCAGTATAAAACATTGAGGTAACTATTTCGCCACCAAGAAAAACAAACTCTAGTTCACATGGAGAGTGGTAAAACCTCTTCGGGTTTACCCTTTGCTGCGATAGGATAGTGATATGAATAAAGTCAGGGAAAACCAGCTCTTACTGAACATGTGAATATGTTCTTGTATGGGTATTCTGGGGATAAATTAGTGAATGTTTGAGGCTGTTGGCTCATTTTTCCTGCCTCTGTCATACAAACTCATATTATGTAAATCACTATGTATTGCTTTTTCCAAACATGAAGTACAGTTATACCTGTCTTTTTGGGAGTCTGAGGATTGGTTATTTGTTTGTAAAGTCTTGGGAAAGATGATTGTAGAAGTACCGTGCATACTTCAGTTACTTGGATGCAAACAGAAGTAAGATTCTAAAACTTCTCACTTGAGTTTCTACCCTGCTTTAAAAAAATGCAGGTGTCAGTTGGAGAGAAAAAAAAAAAATCTTTGGAATGGGAGACATTGCTTTGGATTTTGGTTTTAAGCTAGTAGGTATTGAAAGGATATTTCTGTGGAGGTGGACCTATCTTTAATTTTATTTCTTAGGTGCTTGCTTCTCAGGCTTTGTCTAAAAGCATTTGTTCTTCGTATCTCTAAAAGTTAGATTTTGTTTGTGTTCCTAACTAGGCATACCCAATCTTAAAATCCTTAAGCTGTGGACTTCAGATTTAATTTTGGAGAGGTGGAAGCTGTGTAGAGAATTTAGCAGCTTTAAAGAATGAAAAACATGTATGCATATAGTAGACCTAAAATGGAAGTAACTAAACCTTGAATGATGTGTTTAGAAGATGAAGACTATTTGTGGTTATTGTAAGTGGGGAAAAAATCATCCATGAAATATACTTAATTTTTGTGGATACTAATCTCACCAAGGTACAGTTTTTCAGTGTATTTTCAGCTAGCATTTATTTAGCTCATAAAGTTGTCAGGAACCTGCAAAAAACCAACACTTTTGGAATAGGAAATACATATTTTAAGAAACACAATGTCGGAGAAAACGGCTCAAACCAAATGTTGCTGTGCAAAAATGTGTTGCTACCATGACACTTAGCCACATGGTTTTCTTAAGATGATGTTCTGGGTGAACACTGCAGAATCTTAGTCACACTAGAGAAGGCATTTTGCTGTGAACTATAAAGTCTTACCAAAAGTTTACTTGTATTCTTTATTAAAATATTTTTCCTGACAAATCGACTTCTCAGAAATTACTACATTAAGTTTTCTTTTGTGAGTTACATCTGCTCTCGCATGGCGAAATGAAGGCTTCTTTTCTAATTCAGAGATGCCAAAGCAGCACCATGCAATACATTGGATTTACTTCAAAACCAGCTAGACTTAATGTATTATTAGATACTCTGTAGAGAGAGTAGATAGAACTGGGAAAGTAGTAGACACCAAGGTTCTTGGTTCTGGTTGTATCCTCAAACTTCAGTCATCTTCCTTTGCAGAATGTAGTGTGCTCTAGAATACCTTTGAAAACTAACTTGTGAATTTGAAGCTTTTGTTATTAGTCGAAGGGATTGTTGCGCTTTAGTTATCTTTTTGAATCTGTTGGCTCAAGCAAGAATGAGAAGTAGTCTTATGAGGATGGAAGAAGTCAGCAAAACGACTATTGTGTGGTAGAAATGCTAGTTTGAAATACTATTCAGTAGTTTCTGGAAGTAGAAGATTTCTTTAGTTTTTTTTAAAAGTTCCAGCTGTGCATGGAAAAACTTTGTTCCGTTGTTTTCTTGTTAATAGGAATTCAAGTTCAAAAAGTTACCATTGCCTACTCTTTGCTGATGCAGACTAATAGATGGTAGTTGCATTTCTGAAAAAAATATTTTAGAGTACACTTGCTTTTGGGCAAGATCAAAAAGGAATATTAAATATTGCTGGTTTGACATTTGTTACCCCAAGTGTTGCATTTAATTTTTAAGTGAATTATTATTAAAAAGCACTATAAAAATCCTGGCCTTTGGGGTGAGACTTGTGTACTAGAAATTGCTTTAACTTACAGTCAGTGGGGGCACTGTTGCTTCTCTTAGTTGTTGGACACAATGCAATTTTTAATACAAAGCAGATTGCAAGGATTTGTAGTGAAATGCTTTAAAGTCAGCGCATGAGGGGAATATGAAAATTATATCATGCATTATGAATGGCGGCTTTTAATGATCATGCTGCAATTCCAGTGACAAGTTCAAGAGAAAACTAGTGAGTACTTTTACACCAGACTTACTTCCCTTTGTGTTGCTTCTCTTTGTCCAGGGGTTGTCAATGAGGCAAATCAGATTCCGGTTCGATGGGCAGCCAATTAATGAAACAGACACACCTGCACAGGTAAACAACAGAAGCAAGACCAAAGAACTGTATTTGAAATTTGCTGCAGGAGTTGATGGTTCTCTTTCATATAAAATATTTGTGTAATTGCATCTATAAGTGATAAAACTTGATCTTTTTTTACCATTATTTTGGTATAACTAGTTTAGAATTGCTGGAAATGGAATCTAAGACTTCTCGAGTGTTTTGAATAATAAATCTGTATCACTGTAATAAGAAAACGAAGTACAGTGTACAGATGGTGAGTCTTGTAAAACTGTCACTATTGAGTCATAGCTCTGAGATAAGAATCGGTAAGTCAAGAATTGAGTTTTTCCTGAAGCAATGGCTTCATCTTTTATAAAAGTTCGCCAGGATGTTATCAGAGATCCTGTTTGCAAACTTGCATTTGTAGTATGAAAGTCATTTTGTGTTATTTGTAATCTGAAGCTCTGTTTCAGCAGCATAAAATTAATGAATGCTGTGAAGTTTGGGTTGTCTGGTTAAAATGAAGGCCATTCCAAGAACAAAATGATTCACTGTGACTCTTGAGTATTTTTCTGTACTGCTCCACATAGCTGTGTTTAATCAGCCTTTCCAAGTGATACAGTTTTATATGCTTTTCAGAACAATTTGTTACGAAATAAGGGACTCTTGTTTTTAGAAGGCTTACACTGGATCTGTATCTTCTTAGCAGTTGCTCCAAAGAATGTGCCTCAGTCTATGCAACTTTTTAACTTGGAATACTGATAATTGAGGCAACAGGGTGCTTCTCTCTCAATCCATGTTATGCTGAAGCTAAGGATCAGTCTATATATAGCTGCGGTAAATGCCAAAGACCAATTTGTTTTCCTGGAGCAGAAATCAAGACTCTTCAGAAATATAACTTATGTTAGTTATAGCAGCTCCTTCAGTCTTGGTACAGGTTTTGTGAGTAGGTAACATTAACATCCCAGGAATATCAACTGTAAAAATTACCGTGAAAAAGGAGAATTATATTAATCAAGTATTGCTGTTCCTCATTGGCAGTTCGTTGTGTGGTTGACCATATAAAGTGTTTTTAATTTTTTTTGTGCTTGCTGACGCTTGGTTTTACTGCCTGGTTGGGCTAAGGGCCTTAATTATAGTCTGCTTTCTTTAGTGCTGTAGCTGAAGCCATTTGCACATTTGAACAACAGCAGCAAACTGGAATTGTGGCAATGTCCTAAGGTAAACTGAGGACGTAAATAGGAGAAAGAAGATGCAATGGCAAAGTAGGCAACAGAATTGAAATATTATGAATGCTGATCTTTTCTGTAGGAGTCATACAGTGCACCCTGAAGTTACGTACTAGAATTCATTCTAGGACAACAGCTGTCAACTGACATTTTTTTTTCCCATGTAATTTCTTTGCTTTTGGGTTGCAGTGAAGTAGGTTAAATGTACAAAGTGGTGATGTTGGAGGGGAGTGGGGCTGGTCTGGTTAAGTTGCATAAAAAGTAAACATGAAGATAGGAAATGTAAGAACAACCCGGCCTTTAGTAGATATCTGAGAAGAGTTGAAAGCCTTTTTTCTCTTTTCTGCTATAGTTGGAAATGGAGGATGAAGATACAATTGATGTGTTCCAGCAGCAAACAGGAGGAGTTTACTAAAACAAACAAACACACAAAAAAAGAACCTGCTACTTTCCTCTCCAGAACTGTGCTCCCACAGGCAACACATTGACAATTAGAAAAATGAGACTTGGTTCAGCCACATCCTGACTACTCTAGTATAGTTTTCTCTCTTCTCTCTTTGATTTTTTTCCTATTCCTTCTATTGTACATAAAGTAACTGGTGTATGTGCACAGACATAATGCATATTTTTTTTAACTAAATGGCCAATGGGATGGTTTGATCAACATTTAATGGAGATGGGGTGGGAAAACAAACTGGTTCTGTGAAAATGCCCCTTTCTCCATTAGTGGCATGCTCCTTCTACTTTTATCTTTATATTCCAGTAAGTTATTTTGCTCTCACTGTTTAAAAACAAAAACCTTGCATACCTTGTTTGATTGGATAATTTCAATGTTTTTCTTTTATCATTGTAAAACCAAGGACAATTTTATAACTTTTTTGTACGTAGCTGTTACATGTAGAACAATCTGTCTAAGTAGGGCTAAATTACTCTTAAAAAAAAAAAAAAAAATCCTAGATAGTTTTCCCTTCAAGTAAAGCGTCTTGTTGTTTAAATAAACTTCTTGTTTAAAATAACCAGTTTTCTTTTTTTTCTGTGGAGTAATAGTACTCAGTGCTTATTCCTTTCTCTGTAGCACTTCATGCTTCTCAATTCTTAGCTTTCTGTGCGGTAAGTAAGCATAATCCCCCTTTTACAGTCAGAAGACAGTTGGAAAATGAAAGGCTTCCTTGACACCTCTCAGTCAGTCAGTAGTTGTACTGGAAACAGAAGTCTGTTTTCTCTTCTTTTGTGGTTTTTTTTGGGTTTGTTTTTTTTTGTATATGTTCTGCTAAGCCAAAAATGTTTGATTAGGCAAACTGCAAAATTCTGGACTACTTACTAATGCGTTTGGGTTGAGATATTTTTGTCAGTCTTCAGTAGAAGCATCAATATTGTTGTTACAGTAGCTAATTTGAAACTCTGTATTTGAATGCTTTTTGATGTAAACATTACGTTAAAAAGAGCAAATAATTTTGTTAACCATTCAGTTTACCGTGGTATCAAATGGGAGATGCTTGGAAATGTAAAGCAAAAATAAAAAACTGAGTCCTGGTTTTGGGTGTATTTAGCTATGGTGATGTAGATTCCAAGCTCTGCTGTACCGTTGTGGTGTTCCTGCTTGGAAGGGGAAGAGGCTTGAAGTACCGAAGGGAGCTAGTGATGATGATGTTTTTCATGAGTCTTTTCCACAAGGCTGTTGGTCTTGAGTTTTCTCATGGGGAAGTTTAGAGATCGCAGTGAAATCCATGGATGTTCATGAAAGGTTATGTGCCTGTCTGCTCAGCAGCCCCAAAACATTCTCTGGTGTCCTAGGAATGTTCTAATGTTTTGTAGTGTTTGCAGTAAGTTAATGCTCTTTTAGGTATTAACTTGGTAGCAGAGCTTACTTTTTGGTGGTAGGTTTTCTAATAGTTAATTCGAGAAGTGATTATTACGTGCTAGGCCTGTACCTGCTGGGTTTGGAAATTCTTTTAACTTTGTGGCAAAATGATGGGTCTGTACATTTAGCTGATGGACAATGATCTATTTGACTTCTGTCACAATTTTAACACATTTGATGTTACATTAATTGCATGTAATGTAGCTATAAGAAAAATAGCATCTGGTTTTGCAGTTGCTTTTGACTATGTAGCTGAAGGATGTAATCTACTGTATGCCATTGTTTTAATTCTAGGAAATTCTACTGCTAAACAGATTATATCTTATTTTGGTATGTATCTTGTAGAATTCTGTGGTATATTGCAAGGTTGGAATTCTCTCTTGTGAACAAATGTTTTCATGTCCAAACCTACAAAGGCTTGGAAGAAACTTATTAAAAATAAAGAGGGGGGAGGAATATATTTCAACACCTTTCATAGGTTAGACGTGGAGTGCTTTCCTCTTTGGCTTTAGAATCTTTGGCTTTCAACCTGGCTAGACTTCTGATAAGTGTGTAAAATTCTTTCAGCTTGATGTCATGCCAAGGCTTTTCACTGGAGAAAGCTGTTTTTATCTTGTTTGGCCAAAAAAGATGTTTGGACTTGCTTTAGTTTCTGAAGAAAGGGTGAGGTCTCTTTAAATATAGTTTTTTTCAGTCCAACTTGAGACTGTGAAGCACAAAACTCCCTGTTGTATCTTGCCTACTGTTTTTTCTTTCCTGAGGTAATATAAGTCAAGTGGCAGGTACTGAACAGCATGCTTTCAAAACAATGTCTTAATTTCCTGAATTGGTAGAGTGGTACTTCATCTGTCATGAACTTCTGTGCAGGATTCTTGTAACATAACGTTCCATTAATAAAACAAGACCATTTAACATGAATTTTGATTAGCTTACCAAAATCCCCCTGTGCAAAAATGAAAAACATAGGCTTTTGTACCTTTGAATTGATGTGGCAGCTTTGGAAATACACTTTAATTCAGCATAAATTGAAATTTCCTCTAGTATTTAGCAACAGGCTATTAAAAAAATGGAGAGGCATTGATCACCTAAATTTCTCGATTTCTAACATCGTTCTGCTGTTCACTTGAGCTTGCTCTTCATATTTCTGAAATAATTCCTCTAACAGTGCTGAATGGTGTTTATGTAAGATGGTGACTGCAGTCAAAAAATGATAAAATGGTCTTTCCTGAGAGCTGTTTTCCTGATGAGATAAAAATCAAGAAACTCAAAGATTTTAAGTAACTTAGTTCCTTACCAGTCTCAAACATTTAATTTCCGTTGGTGTAGCAAACTGTTAAATGGACTGCCACATTCTGATACATAATGTGTTTGTGTACACAGCAATGCAGAAATACTAACCTGTTTTTTTAAAAAACTTTTTTTAGCACTCTTCTTGCATGGTCTTGCAAATCCTCTGCTTATGACAGAACTTGTTGCTTGTCAGTACTGCTCCTCTGCTGCTAGAGAATTTACCTGTTGATTCCTGTTTGCTGGGACCTGAGTGGTTTTGCTGTGACTTCACTAAGAAAGCTACTGCTAGGGGTGACGATTCAGAAGTGGTATGAAGTACAGGGATATAAACAATTTGGATCAAATTATTTGGAGTTCACTTAGCTTTTTGGCCTGGCTTGATTCATAACGGTTCTCATGTTTACACTGGTAGCCTGATGGACTACTAGAAGTCCACGTGTCGGAGGATAGAGGAAAACTAGGCAAAGAAGTCTTGTCACACTAGCTCGGAGGTAAGTTTTTTTGTGTTTATTAAACAGCTGGGATCTTTCAAGAGCCTGGGCAAATTACATTATTACCCACAATTTTCAAATAATGTATTAAAAAGTGATTGCCATGCAATTTAGTTAATATTCCTCTCATGGTTTTTAAATGAAAAAGAATGAAGTCATAACTGGATACAATACTCTAGTGAGTTCTTGTAGATGATCAGACCTTGCCTTTAGCGTATGCTGGGTCTTCAGTCCCTCAAACAGTTTCTGTTTCAGTGGTGGAATGGACACAGCCTTAAGCATTACTTGGCTTTCCAGTTATTTAAAAAGATGTAACCAAAATTGATTGTTTCAGGCACCCAAAGTAAGGCATTTCTATTCATGTATGGGGGTGGTAACGACACATTGAAAGCACAGCTGGTTTTGGTGGGACCCTTAGTTAACACCTGAAAATGGGTTTATCTGCACAATGGGGATATACCCACTTAAAAAGACTCTTGTGAGGATCAGTATTACATGGCCTGAGATGCTGGTTCAGAAGGGGTTCTGGGAGTGCAAGGCTGTTCTGAAATGGAATATGCTAAACTGCCCAGAGTGTAAGGAAATACTCCAAGTCGTAATGTGAGAGAGATTCTTGTACTGGCATATGGAGGTGTTCTCAACAAAAGAAAAATCCCTGAAGTAGTACTAATGTAATTGCTGCTTCAAGATAAGTACAATATAAAACCAGATATAGTGTCTCTGCAAAGGTTACAGGCAAAGTGAGATTATTCTCTTCCAATAATATTACTTTCTAGTACCTTCACTTCATTATTTCCGAGTCAGGCGATGTAATATAAGTGTTGTTTTGTCTGTTGGATACTGGTTCTGTTGTGACCATTACTGCAACATTAATGAAAAGGTGTAATGTGACTGGCTCAAAGAAAGAATACTTTCTATGCTTCAGCCAGTTGGAAAGAATTGAATTTCTAAGGAATAGGAATTTGTTTTCAAAGCTAAAAATGAAAAACTAGATGCTTCCTTGATCATCATCTATTAAATTGAAAGTGAACAATAAATTGAAGGGTTTTTATTAGAGTTTTAGATTGTGGCCGCTTCTCAGTATGCTTTTATCAGCTGGTGTGATGGACTGTTGTGGAGTAATAAAAGATAATCTAAAAGCATTTAAATAACTATATTACCACTGTAATCTAATAAATTTCATTTTCTGGATTATTGAGGTTTGTTCACTCTGGCTGTTAACTGGTTGCCAAACTGTGTTCTGATAGCGAATAATTTAATCCTCTAATTTATTTTGCTCTTTTGTACTTCGTGTCAGAATAAACTGGTAGTACAGCACTTCTCCCTGGTGGTTAGGAGTGGTGGTGAGGATAAACAGGAGATGGAAGACTGGATTTTGATTTTTGGTTGGCCTTCAAGATGCTGAATTACAGAGGTTTCCTGGTTTCTTTGCTAGTAGCATGGGACTAATGGTCTTACTCTAACATGGAGGTGCTGGCAAGCCCAGCTGGTGTTTATGGAATGGTTTGAGTCCCTTTGAGGGGAAGAGTTTTGCTCTCCTCCTGAAGAATTTTGGCTCATGTGGGAGGGATCAAGTAGGGCTGGTGGTGCTATGAAAGAAGTGGCTCGCTGTCAGCAGAGATCCCAGAAGTAACTAGGGTCAGTGGGGTGCTGTAGAAAGACAAGTGTACGAGTTGGTGAGGAGCTGTAGTAGGAACTGGGACTACGGGAAGAGCTGTAGGTTTTGACAGTCCTGGTATGAGGGTGACTTTGGACCACTGAGGAGAAACTAAGGTTGTGGAAGCCCAAATAGATAGTAAATAGATTGTTGCTCCTTAGGAAAGGAATATTCTCTGGAGGGACGTGGATGCAAAGGACACCCCTTGTGATTAATTTTGTGCTGGTTTTCATGGCTTAGGTCCCCCCCACCTTCAGCATCCGGTCCACAGATCTCATTAAAGCACATCTGATGCCCTGCAAGGGCTCTTGAAGGATCACTTGATTAAGAAAACTTCACAGTTTAAGCAAACTCGGACAAGATAAAAGTGGAATGAAAGGAGCTCTGTGAGGATGCTGACTTCCCCTTCCAGTGATGCTTGTCTTTTTTTCCACTAAGGAACAAAGCTTTGGAATACACTGCCAGACTTGGTAATGCTGGATGCCCAGAGAAGAACAGCAGCATGAATTGGCCGCTCTGCTTTTGATGTTGTTCAGAGCTACATCTCTGCAGCTTTGAGAGGAGTCTGGACATTGTGATTCAAGCCTCCTTCCCGAACAGTAACTTACTGTTATGAACTTTATCGGAAGATGTAGAGGCACCAAAGCAACTTTCACAACTCTTGCAAGCTACAGTACCTGCTCAGTAGAACAAACCGTTGAATCTGTAGGGTACCAGTCTTCAACTGAACTTCCACCATGCATCTCTTCAGATGCGAGAGTCTTTGACAGCTGCAAATCCAGCTGTAGCAAAGGCTGTTTATTAGCTGATGCTTACTTTTTACCTTCAGCTGTGAATGAACTGGGGGAAGAAGAGAAGACAAGACTGAGTCAAAACCTCTTTTTTTGTACAATGTGCTTGGAATAAAGAATGCTTTTTGTGACTGTGCCATAAGTAGCAGAGACTGGTATGAAGAAGAAACCCTTGGTCACGGGAGGATGACCAAGCTGAAGCTTTTCTCAAACCACTGGTATCTCTCCTTGCCTAACCCTTGCATTTCCTGCAGTCTTCAGACTTCCAGATGCTTTTTGCATTCATTGCCAGTTGAATTTCAAGAACAGGTGGAATTGTTTGGTGTCTTGAGTTTTTTAAACAGCTGCTGAGAATTGTTCTGGTCAAATGTCATCATCCTGGGAAGGGTGGTGAGCCCAGTTTCTATAGCCATCTTCATAATCCCCTTCGTCATGTTATGGGTAAATAATCAGCAAAGCAGCATTTGTTTAAAGACTATCCCGCAGGACTGTGTGAGAGATGAGTGAGGTCCCTTGGAAATATGGAAGCTTTAGAATTTTAAAGCTGCATGTTAAAACTAGCTTTAGTTTTGTCAGAGGGAACGGGTTTTTCTTCATATTGACTTTAAAAAATGGCTTCATATGTCTCAGGGGTACAAATTTAAGAGTCAAATCCTGTGGGTTTGAATAAAAAGCATTTAGATGACAAAATACTTCTGAAAATTCCCAAGAGAGCAGATGCTTACCTGTATGCAAGTAGGTATCATTTGACTTCTTAATGTCCAAGCCTAAGGGATAGTAGAATTAAAACAACTATGTCATGTTACTTAAAATTTCCCTTTAATCTACCTCTAGAAAGATGTGATGCGACAGAGAATTCCCTGGGGACCTAAATAGTGGTTGGGCCTTTTTTTTTTTTTTTTTTTTTTAAGCAAGAATTTTTTTATAGATCTACCGTGGTCCTGTTTGTGTAGGTTTAGCAGTTCAGCTGTCTCCTGAGTTAATATTAAGGCTGGTGATAATTCAGACACTTGACCTCATGTTACATAGGGTAAAGGAGCACAAATAAAGCTTGCAGACCAAAAAGAAGTGTTTTATAGAGAAAACTGTTTTGGGGGTATTAAGGGCTGTTATTAGTGCAAACTAGGAGGGATGGATACAACAGTGGTTTTCTTTTGCCCTTCTTGCTTCTTTATGCAAGTACTAATTAAAATAACATTTGCAGTGGGAGGTCCTGATGCATTAATTTTGGAGTAAAAGTTGTGGTGATCAAGGAAGCATCTGTGTGTCTTAAAGTTGCAGGGATTTCAAGAAGCTCCCAGTCACCAAATCAAAGGTGGGTTTGACAGATAAATCAACAGCCAACATCTGGTAATTTAAATTATGTCCTGTAAGAGTTTTGTGCTGGCACTTGGTAGAAGATAACATAGCACAAAAGTATGCAGCCTCATGCTTTTAAGACACAAGTGAGCAGTGTTGCTAGGCTTTGTACTCCACCTACCACAGATGTTCTGGGACTCGCCTAATTTTCATGGAACAATCCACTGCTCCAAAATCCTCTGGTATTGCAAATTATTTTATTCCACCATGCCTTTTGAGGCGACAGCATTTCACATGAGCCTTGTGTGTTTCTGCAGGCTGTTGCCTGTGTCTGTCCTCCTTGGAGCCAACCTCTAATGCCGTAGTGGCCCTGTACGAATGCCTTCTGCACTTTGATGGCCTCTATGTTGTTCATCCATGTACTTTGGGGTTGCGCCCTGACAGGCTCTGAGGCAATTCTAAGGCTGGCGTGGTCCAGGCCATCTCCCAGCATGGTGGTAAGTGTGAGGGAGCAGGGCCTCAGCTGGGGCTGGCCAAGTGGAGTGCCAGGGGTGGGCGTTGGTGGCCCGATGGTACCTGAGCTCATGTCCTTAGAGGAGGCTTTGGGGGCGGGTGGGGCATGAAGGGGTGTTTGTCGAGGAAGGGCGATGGGGGGGGGGGGGGCGCGGGGCCCCCCCCCCCCCCCCCCCGCCGCGAGTGGTTGAAGGGTGGGAGCGTTTGGAGAGTTGGCTTGCAAAATAAGGCAAGCAGGACATTTCTCCCTACATTTATAGAGCCGGCTTCCGTAGAGAAGCGATGCTCATCTGCCCCCCCCACCGGTCCCCAAAAATGCGTTTGCGATTTCCCTGAGGTTTCAGGATTTTGCCCGTTTTACGTAGCTGCGAGATGTTTAGGATTGCAGAGTTAGGAGTTTTAAAGAACACTGTAAAAATGACCACGGCCTCCTGAAGGAGCTGAAGTTTTCCCCAGCAGCTCTCTTCAAGGGGACGCAAGATCGTCCCGAGTTTCTTTAACGGACAGAGAAGGCACTCAAACTTCTAGTCTCAGAGCTGTTTTTTCATACTTTACCCTCTCCCTCTGAAACAAACGTTTGCATCCCATTTCCTTCACCCTGTAAGCAGCTTCTTTGGGAGAACTGTTCTATTACTTTTAAGTTACTTTCTCCTAGTAGGAAGCTCTAAGGACAGTAGGGAAAGACAATCGGCATTCATGGACTACGGACAATGACACTGTATTTTTTTTCCTTGGTGGACTTATCATTAACTGCCAAGAGAAGCTGGAAAGCGAGAGAAAAGCTCCTCTTGATTTTTTTCTTCCCTCTGCTGTGATTGTAACTAAAAGGTTATGATGATTTCTGGCTAAATTCATACCGAGGCGGGATCGACAGGCTGAAGAAAGAGCAGAGAACTGAGGAAACCGTATGTTAGGAAGATGAAGGAAGTAATGCGCAAAAAAGGTGGAGAGGCCTTAAAACCTGCAGCTTTGCCTCAACAGTGGCCGCACGCTGATGCACGGCATTCCACGCATTTTTGCATCGTGGAGGAGTATTTGACTATTAGCTGGGCTGTAGGACTCTTGCCAACGGGTCAGTGTAGGGGCGGATCCATAGGTGGTTGCTGCCGGACTACAATAAGCGCGTAGGTACTGATAGATTTGCACCGCCCTGAGGTGGGTGCGATCAGTCCAGCAGATCACTTCAGCTTACTTCAGTTTTGGGAAGTATAAAAATTGCAGAGACTTGCTGTAAGAAACTACTATTTCAAGCTGAATCTGATTTAAAAAAAAAAAAAAAGTAGGAAGGAAGGAAGATGCAGTGGGTATTTATAGATCTTTCTCAGTGACATCTTCTAATGTTTATCATTGAGTTACACCTCTGCAGCTCTGATCTTGGTGAAGTAAGTGAAGCTGTCGGCTTTTTAGACTGACCACTGCAAACATAACTCCGCGTCCCCTGTGGTGTGTCACACTACTTCTCTGCTTCTAGTGCCTACAGAGGTCAATGAACGCACCCTCCCGGGTTGAGTGCTTGCTCCTGGCCCCTAGTCAACAGGTGCTGCCTGCTTGTCTGGTCCTCCCATTAAATGCATGAAATGCTCTCCCTGGGAGCTGTCGCTACGTCGTAGGTGACAGGGAAAGACAGGAATACCTCCTCTGGCTCCCACAGAATCAAGGACCCAGGGCTGTGCCGTCTAGCGATAACAACGGCGGTGGAGCAGCACCCCAAGGAAGGGCTGCTAGAGGGGACAAACCCCGCGCTTGAAGAGCCTCATCCTTACCTCGTTGCAGCTTGGCACCCTTCCTGTGTGATCTCAGGCACTCAGGGCATTAATTAAATTAACAAAAGGTGTAAATTAAAAGTGCCTGTGAACTGTACTGAACCTCAATTTGCACGCTCTTATTCACAACAGAACTGGCTGCAATTTGATTTAAATTAATTCACTTTCAGAATAAAATAACAGTGAATAGAATAAAAGCAGCTTTAGTTTTGAATGGATGTCTACATAGAATTGTTTGTGGTTTAACTAATCCGCTCTAAAAATTAACTCTGTTAATTTTCCTGGGCGCTTCCATCTAGCCTAGCTTGCTTTCTCTCTCGGTTTTAGTCCCCTATCAGTAAAATGGAAATAGTAGTTGCCTGCTAACATTTTGAAGTCATTGTGTCGAAGGGTCTGGGTAACGCAGCACTTTGCCTGATACTTGGCGTATATGTTCTGCAAAAGTCAGGTCTTGATTTTCTACACATGTGCAAAATTCTTGCCTGGTAGTATTTTACGAGGACTGTACCCAGCTGTACATGACCACAGGAGACATGCGGCAGTGGAGAATTAGGGCCTCATTGTGCGTTTTAAACTTTCACTGAACATCTCCTTGGCTTTGGCTCTGTGTTTTCTTCAAAGACTATGGGCCAAGAGTTAAGAACTCTCTAATTTTAGTCATCTTAATGAATGGCTTCAATGGTGTTAATGGGAAGTAGGGCACTTTCTTTATTAGGGGAAATCAGGCCACTTAATTACCTCACAAAAATACACAGAACCGAGTCTCATGGTTTTCTGCACAACACCAGTTACGAACTTTAATCTGTTTTAGAGGTAGCTCTATTAAAATCCATAGAGCTGTAGCAAGAATAAAATTATCCTGTTATAATGGGAATAAAGTTCTTACTTGTAAAAATAAGCGCATAAGCACAGCTTTCTCTTTGAAACTCATTTCTGTTTAAATACATTTTCACAGTGGTGAAGCATGGCTTGACTCGCTAGTAACTGTGGCACGGCTAAATAAACACATCCTGTGTCGAAAAGGGGGACCTTCTTGAATTTTTTTTGTCCACACTTGGTGGGTTTTGGACTAAAGGAATTCTGTCTTTTTTAGTTCCTTCTTCTTAGTCAGCTTTCTTCAGCGTTTTCCTTTCTTTCTTGAATGTTTTCACTCCAAAGGGGACTTCTTTTGTGCTTTTTGGTTGCCAAAAACTGGAGAATTGTCATTACTGGAGTTTTGTTGTTGGTTGTTCTTTTAAAATAAAAACCAAGATGGTTTCCAGAGAGTTAGGAAGGAACCAATTCTCAGGGAGTGCTAAGGAAACAGCAATGGTGTTAGCTGAGTTTTCTGTATGAAAGAAAATAGTGTATCTTCTTCAGGCTTCTAACCTAGCTGTTAATAATAAAGCACGTCTCCTAATGCTCCGAAAATATTCCTGTATATAGACTGTGCATAAAATAAAAATAAGCAACCCCAGATATTCTGGCTAGATCCATGGTATTTTAATGAACTTCCTCAGTAACGGTAGTCATTGTTGGCACCTGGAAGTGCCCGTGAAACTACCGATGAAGCTACAGTAAAGCTAGGTTAGGTAAAAGGACACACTAAACAGCCGCTTGTCAGTAGAAGAAGTTATGATCTCTGGAAAAAGAAAATCATTAATGAAAACATCTTCCAAATCTCTACGATAAAACACGTAGGGTCAAAATGAATACTCAGCTGGTAAAATTTGTACCCAGATTACGTAGGCATGAATCCAGTCAAGAGCCAGAGTCTTCCACCATAGAAGAGTTTGGATCAGGTTCTTAAGCCAAAGAGAGAAACCAGTTTTTCCCAACGTGAAAGTTTTAAATACTGCCATGAATGCGTGTCCACACAGAGAGCAGTTACTCTAAATTGCAGAAAGTTCCCTTTTGTCAACCACTCTCATTTTCCGAGGGAGAGAAATTGCCTCTGCCTTGGTTGTGCTCAGTCTTGTGTCTTAATGGCTGCCTGTACTTAAACAAGTATTTTTGTGTTTCTTTAGTTAATGTTGTATTTGATCCTGCTGAACTTAATTAGGAAAACCTGTGTGGACTGAATATGACTTTTGCTTCACTAAAGAAATTGAAGAGCTCTCCGCAGGAGCGGGGCCTAATTCCAATTTTCTTCTCACTTCTAAAAGAAAAGGTTACTGTCAAGGTATCTTTGATTCATGGCGATAGACGTTTTTCTCTCCTTCAAAATATTGTATTACTTTGGTAGTATTTTAGTTCAGCATCTTTCTCATTAATTTTATTTTGTGTATCTTTTTTGTTTCTAGACGGTTGAAAATAAGTATGTCATTACAGGAAAAAGAGATCAGACTTTCGCTTTGAGAAGAAAGCTCCGCAGCTCTGCGGATATGTCAGACTAATTGTCAGTGACGTAAACAGTGTTCACTGCTCTTTGTGGTGCAAAAGATGAAAAAATCTGTGCAGACCGAAGCCTTTCCAAAGCGCTAAATGCTTTCTCTTGCTTGGTAAGTTGTTTTCTTGAGTTTTATATTCTTTTGTGGTAGATGTCAACCAAAGAACATATACAATTACCGTGAGACAGCACTTCGCTTTTGGTGCTTACCAGTTCTGCACGGGTGTTGGTGCTTACCTTTGCAAGGAGCGGAGGTTTCATTTTCGGACCCATGCCGTTGCCGTTTTGGGCTCTGTCGCAGGAACCGAGGCGGATGGCACCGCCTCCTCAGGCCTGTGACCCTTCTGGAGCCGCAGCAGATGGGCTCTCCCCCTGCCAAAACACCATGAGCTCCCCAGGCGTTGTTCTCCTGTGTTAAGGATAAACCAGACGCTGTTATTTCATGTTTCTTCCCTCCAGCCCCCACCTTAGTCGCCGTTGCGTTGGTTTTGACCATGGAATGCGTCTTAAACTGAAGATTTCACCTTCCTTTTCTGAGCCAAATCTCAGGTCCCTGAAACTTTCTCTTCTTTCAGGCCATCACTCCTGCTTGGAAAGCTGCCCTCCCTCCCCTTCTGCAAGCCCCGCTCCTTCGCTTCTTTTCCTGCTTCTGAATGGCCCTTGATTTTCTGTTGCTCTCTGTGAGACGTGCTCAGGTCTCCACCTTTGCCCCCTCTCTTTTTGCCAACTCCACCTCTGGGAGCAGCTTGAGGACGTCTTATGGAACGCAGCTCACAGAACTCAATTTCTAGCCATGACTTCTCGCCAGTCGCAGGAGTGGCATTTGCATGGTGTCTTTCTTTGGTGGGCTCTCCCTCTTCCTACATCGCTCTCCCATCTTTGGTCTGTACACAGCCAGTGTTGAACTTCTCTTCTTCCTTCCTAAAGCTCTCGTCTCCTCTGCTTCCTCGGACAAGGCCGAGGGCACCAGTTCTTCCAGTCTTGGTGAGAAAGGCTTATAGTGCTGGTGCTTTCTCTGCCCTCTTGTTTGCTTAGGTGTGAAGGTTGTCTCGAAGTGCAGCGATAAGGTCTTCCTACAAAAGCAGAGAATAATCGTGACTTTACTGCTAGTTAGACTAAACTTTGTTGAGGTTTCTGCCTGGCTTCCCAAGCACATCTCCTTTCTCTGCCTCTGGACTGTCAGAAAAGCTGTTCCATTCATCTGGTCACATCGCTCCTGTCACTCCTGGCTCACTCATTCCTACTCTGCCTGAAATACCCTGCCTTCACCATCTTGGCCCTTCCCCAGCCCTCCCTCACTCCTGCCTTTTCTCTTGCCATATTCTCCCCTTCTTTCTTCTACGAGTCCGGTCAAATCAGACTTACCTGCCTTCCCCCGTTCCTGTGCATGCAGAGTCTTGGAAGCATTTTGGTGGATTTTCCACACGTGCTCAGGGTTAGCAGTGGGTGCACGGGGCTCCCAAACGGGAGGGCTATAATGGTTTTCTCTGACATCTGCTCACACTCGCAACGCTGATTTTCCAGGATCAGCAGATGCTCCCCAGTGCAGACTAGCTCCAATATTTTCCAGGTTATATTACAAAAGCACTGCTAGTTTATCCCCTGTATTACCTTTATGTTGTTTCTGGGCCTAAGCATAGGCCCTGTAAACCCCAGGTGCCCCAAGGCTTACTAGGTATGTCCGTGTCCCGAAGGCGCCCAGATGTTCCCCTCAGCCTCGGAGCTTCTGCTGGCTGGGAGCCCCACGCCGAGGTACTTTGGCACGCATCATTTTTTTCTGGTGAGGTGACATGTCAGAGCAGCGGCGCTTGGACTCCATCACCCATCCACCTCTGTGGGAGATTTGGGTTCCCGCAATCAGGGGGGATTTCTCTTCCCTGATAGGGGAATTCCAAGCCAGAGCTGCAGCCCGCTGTCTCTGTCAGGGAGGAGGGAGGCGAGAGGGACGAGCTCCAGAAACCTCCCTGCTGCTGCCCTTCCTCAGCTGCCGGTGGGGAGGCAAGTCCCGGCGGGCCCGTGGGGCTGGGGAGGGCAAAGGGAGGTAGGACATTTCCTCTGAGAGAGTAGGACATTTCCTCAGGCGGAACCTACGCTGAGGAGGAAGTGTGCTGGGCAGACCTTCCTGCTCTGAGAGGGAGCCTGCCAGTGAGGAGGATGAGGGAAAAATCTTCTTGCGGGTATTGAGTAAGGAGAAGGGATTGTCACGCAGAGCAAGTGCTCTGCGGGAGGCAGTTGCCAAGTACCTGTCTCTCTGAAATAGGTTTGTACCCACGCAACGGGTACATGTCGCTCGTACGCTCTGCTTCCGAAGCCGGGTACCCTGCCGGGCTTGGCGGCTCCGGGCATGGTTTCATCTAGAGCGAGGCTTTTGCCGTGGTTTCGAAAAGGTCAGAGTCCTTGTGCTCCACGGGTCCATGGGCTCATCAGAAGTCCATCACTTGTGTTACTAACAAGCCAATGTTTCATCCGTTCCATACAGCAAAACATGAAATAGCGCAAGTAACACACATTTAGATTTTCAGGACCACTCTTCCAAGCAGAGTTTCTCCAGGAATCTTAACTTCCTGCTAATTAAAATTATCTCAGATAAAACCACTGCTATAAAGAGAGAAAGACAGCTAACAGACCAGATGCGAAGAGGAGATGCCAGCAATGCTTTACAGTCTAGAGAGAAGTGCCTGAGGGAGTTGTTGCTTGGTCCATTGATTTCTTCTTTATTGATCTTAAATGGGAAGTAAGCAGACTACTGGAGTGATGCTAAAGAGACCGTGTAAGATTATTTAATATTTAGAAGACCTGGCAATAGCAGTGAGGACGTGGGCATAACAGAAAGCAACCTGGAGAGCCCAGGAAACACAGCCCAAGGCGCAAGGTGAATCATGAGAAACGGGGGTGCATTCCAGCCAACGGCGGGGCACAGAGTATTTATAACATAGCAAGTCTATAAAGTGGCTGCCGTAGCTCAGCTGGTCGAAAGGCCGTGCATTTGTGGGGTAGGCCTGCACAGGTACCAGGGGCGTAAATCCTCACGGTACAGCCAGTCGCTGTCCCGTCAGAGACAAAAGCAGGCCGTTTAGCCTGCCCTGAAAGCTCAGGAAGAAAGAGGGCGGCACAGGTTGCCTTCCGTTGCGTGTTTCACACTGTTCGTGCCTTCTTGGTCAAGTCACAGTTTTTCGACTGAGAACATGCCTTGTACGGGGATCAGGGTCAAATTAGGCAATATTTAGAGGGGGTGATAACTGTGTGGAAAGAGGACAGGATTTCATTGCTAGGAACAGACACCTTTGTCCACACACCTGCTTCTCGCCTTCCCCTTCCCCACCGGCGTAGAGAGCATTTGCTTTCACATTACCACCCCTCTCCTTTTTCACGTGTGCCTGCGCAGATTCAGGCTCTTTAGTGGGGGAGAATTTAAGGCCTTCAAAAACAATGGAGGAACCTGTTGAGTTAATTTTCAGTGTAGCCATTTTTGCAGTCTTGGGTTGGCTGGACTTCTGATGTTTTGCTGGGGTTTCATGGTTGCTGGCAAAATGACTAGGGAACTATTTCACAGAGTTGTCTAAGGGAGAAAAGAAAACATCCTACCAGAACACATTCCAGCAGATGACTAACTTTTAAAAATACTTTTTAATATTTGCTCATATAACTCTACATCATACACAAAATCGTTAACGGATGAGAAAATGCACCACGGACATCTCTTTTCCTACATCGTTAAGTATCTTGTCCAGTAAGGACATGTTCAGATATCTCCTGTGAGAGGTATTATAACCCTAAGAGCATAGGGAGTCATAAACACTTGTTCTGAAATAATGGTGTAACTGATCTGCTGCTATTTTATACTTCAGTAGGTTTGAGGAGTCCACGCAATGCCTTGTCCAAAGATCTCTGATGTTCTAGTAACAGGAACTTTTTCATTGTCTTCTGTATTAGCACCATTGGATAGCCTAGTTATTAATCACTTCATTAACCATTAATTAACTAAACTAATAATTAGTGCTTAAAGATCTGCATCTTGTTAACATACAGTAAGTCAGCTTTTGAATGTGGTAGCAATTCATGTAGAAATATTTCCCTTGTATTTTTTAACAGATTGAGCGCTCTTCCTAGACTCAAAATACCCAGACTTAGTGGCTCCCACATAAAAAATAAAACTGTTCAAATGGCAAAACTGCAAAACTCCAGTTCAAAGGGTGAAAGTTTTGCAAACTGTTCCAGTAATAATAAATGTAAATTTTGCTATGACCACTTGGTGTCATCTAGTCAGAGCTAGTTAGTTAGCTTCTTGTTCTAGACTTGGTTTTAGTGTTTAAAAAAAAAAATAAAAATCACATTTAATCTTGATTATCTGAGACCTGGGAGACCAAGGCTAGCTCTTATTCTCTCCGGGCGAGCTCCTCAGAGACAGCACTGCAGGGTCACCAGAAGACCACCAGCCTTAACAAAGCTATTCCCTCTTAGAAGGGCTGCTTTGGGGGCAGCCCTAGGCATGCGGCTGAGACTTTTTGCCCTCATTGCAAAGTTATTTTGCTGCTGGAGAGCAGACAAGGTGAGTACATCCTGCTTGCTATACCTGAGATCAAGTGCAAGGGTCCAGCGTCCAGCAGACAGCACTATGAGGTGACACAAGTGGAGCCCTCAGGAGCTCCCGTGCAAACCCGGTGTCAGCTCAGGACAGCTCTTCGCTCACTCTGCAGCGTGAGCCCTCTGCCTCTTTGCCAGTCTGCTAGTGAGAGGAAAATACTCAGCCCTCGAATGAGACAAACAACTCCAGGTCTCTGGGGGGAAGCACATTTTTCAAGAATTCCTTGTGAGGTGAAACACTTGGATTTTTTTTTTTTTTTTCTTTGTAAAGAGCCTTCTCTGTTCTGCTCTCCAGTTGGGCGACCCTGCAGTGAGTTACACCCAGCAAATGGGTAATTGCTTGGAACTTGGAACCGAGGCTTGGAAAATCTTTTTGTGTTCAAATCTGTACCTAATCAAATATCTACTCGCGCTGTGAGGAGCAAGAACATAGAGCAGAGAGGGGGAATATTTCGCATTAGCAGAAATGAAAGGCAATGTTTTGATTTGGTTGCTTTGCTGCCACTGAAATTCAGTTTACCAGGAGATGGGTTTAGAGAGAGAATACTTTTGAAAGGGTTTTAGTTGTTTCATATATCAGAGTTCACTGTGTTTTAAATATCTACGGCGATTACCTTTGCTGCTGATAGACTAGGGAATCCAAGGGTGTCTGGTGCTGCTTACCACAAAAGGTGTAATACGGAGAACTGGGAAAAAACAGAAGTAGTATTAAGCGCAATTAGTAAAATGCAACAAATGAGTAGTTGGTTACTTACCAAAAAGAAAACGGTCACACCTTGTCAGCACTGCGACAATCCGGTTATTCAAAGATCAGAGCATTGCAGATTGATGTTGACAAACGAGGGAATTCACATAAAATAATTCAACCCACTGTTGGACTTCAAGGGCTGGTTTATGGGAAAGATTAAAACAGCTAGATAAAGCCTGTCTGTCTAGGTACTTGCATAACAGTAACGAATGTGATATATTATGCTGCGTGGTGAAGGGCTCGGTGGAAGCTGAGGGATCCAGTAACCACTTACAAAGTTGTAGGCTGTAAGCATGAAGAAAGGAAAGAAGTGGGTAAGGACTGCTGAAGGAGCGCAAGTGCTAAGATGAGGAGGAAAGCTCATGCCAAGCGCTAGGAAATATTACCTCCTGTGAGAACTGTTAGGCTGTGGTCAGAAGTTATACAAAACCCCTCAGCTGAGTCATTTAAACTGAATTGTAAAAAACACTCTAGAAAATATGCTGTATTGGCACAGGGCAAGCCTAGATCGGGAATAACCAGCCTACTCCCTGGTTTCCTTTTTCCCAGGGGCCCTTTACTGCTAGTATGGTAGATATTAATTGACTTAGCAAGAAGCAGAACAGGGATGGCTGGAGGCAAAGAGGGAAAATTCAGTACAAGTTTTGTGCATCGTGGGAGCTGAGTGTGGCTGCTGTTATGCAGATGCAGTAGCCCCACGGACATGGCACATCGCACTGACAGGCAGGAGCCAAACGGGTCTTGTCCCGCAATGAGCTATTGTATCAGCTCAGATCTAATCTCCCCTCTATCACTGATGAAAGGGCTCGGCACCGAGAGGAACTACTAGAAGACATAATGGGGCAAACCGGGGGATCTGCAGCAGCCGCTCCTATTGCATCCGTGTTCGTGGCCGGTTGTGCCTGCGGAAGGGGAGGGAGAGGCAGGAGGCTCGCAAAGACACGTCACCTTGCTGTGCTGATGTGTTTTCACCTCTTTCTCCTACCACCACAGACTTCCCACATTTTTGGTTAAGAAGAAAAACAGCTGAACCTGTCACTGTGAACATTTTATGTTTCCTTCCTTTCTTGTATTGATAAGGCAGTAGTTACGCGGATTTGGGGGGGAAGTTCTATGGTGGTTGGAAGCAGCCTGGAAAAAAGAAGAATTGGTCTCTTGGGAGCCTCAGGAGAAAGCTGCAAAGTGAAAAAAATGTTCTTTGCTGCATGGAAAATGCTGGGTCTACTTACTCATCCTGCTGAGGTGACCACGAAGGCTTGGTGGTGCCCAGCTGCACCCATCATGCCCATCCAGCTACTGTTACTTGCATCTCCAGGAGACTTCTCCCCATGGCTTTAGCCCATCACGGCCAGCACTGTGCTCACCTGGCCAAAATTAATTTAAAACACGGTCTTTAGCATAAATACTGTCTTCGTTGTGAGGGAATATTTGTGATTTTATAAAGTCTCAATTCTCAGCCCGTATTTGTTGGAGAGTCTTATCTTTCATTTTGTTTACAAAGGCCACCTCAGAGTATGCTGTGAAGGTGATGAGCAGGGGTGCTCATTTCCCTATAGCACCTATAACTCCTCATAGCAAAATGACCCCAAAGACACAAAGAATTAAGTACCTTATGGACTTCAGTGTGCTTTATATTCACAGTACTCCTCCAAGCTGCAGAAATGTTTTATGTGGTGAAAAATATTATTCGTATTATGCAGATGGACATGGGTTAGGCTAAGGAATAGATTCACAAGACACTGAAGTTTTGACGCTGAGCATCGGCTGGCGAAACCCATTCCTTTCAGTTGGGCTCCCAAGGACATGCAGGCACGTCATGGGGAGAGTGGAGTACCTCTGAAGAGCAGTCACGCTCTGCGATGTGTAGTGGCACGTGTAGTAGATGTAAATGCTGTTTACGTGTTGCTTAGCAGGCTAGTAGGACACACTACGGGTATGTCGGAGCCCCAGGCCTTTCTGGACCTCCAGTGCTGACGCAGGGCTGCTGTGGGACACGGGCTGAAGCTCTCCCCAGAGGCAGAACCTGAAGCATCCTATGCTCAAGGTTCTCAGCAACGCAGCCAGCCTCGCCAGTGGCTGGACTTGCCCTGGAAAGAGAAGGGGGGGAAGGAGAGGGCAGATCTGAGGCAGAGAGCTGGGAGAAAGCCCAGCCTGCTTCTCCGGCTCATGGGTGCGTGCCTGGTGAAAGAAAGAGGGAGGATCCCGCCAGCAGGAGCTGGTCACGCAAGGTCAAGCAGCAAGCCCAGTTTCCCAGGCCTGTGCCACCAGCCGAGCAGACCACACCACAGGGCGGCTGTCCTCAGCAGGCCACGGCCCTCCTCAGCCGCCGGCGCCCAGTCCCAGCTCTGTGCTAGAGCCAGTCTTCTGAAAGACAGCCAGGCTTATCTCTTTCTTTCAAAATCTGCTTGGAGATGCAGGGCTTGTTCCTTCCATACCTCAAAACTGATGGATGTGGGAGGGGTTATTTGCCTTCGCTTCCATTGAAGTCACAGCCTTTTGGGATGACCAGAAAAAAGAAAAAAAAAAAAAAAAAAAGAACGAGCGGATCTGCTTTTTGCATGGACAGCACTCTGAACAAGGCCCGCTGCCAGCCCCCTGACAGCCTGGTGTGGAGGAGGAAAGTTTCATGGATTAGTGGCGCATGGCCACCTGCCCAACCAGCACAACTGTTCTCTAAGTATTTAGAGAGTAATAGTAATGAGTCTGATTTATAGTACTTAATACTTCCCAAGTATGTAGATTTGGGGGCATTTTGTCCTAGGGATCTCTTTTCTTGTGATGTATTACAGCAGGGGAGGCCAGACTCAGCTGGAGACTTTTTGCTCACGTGAGTGTGCGAGCTGCAAGATGGCAGGATGCTCTGCAGAAGATTTCCTCTGGCAGAGCCTTTGGTCTCCATACCTGAGTGTGTTAACTTCTGGCTGAACTGTAAAGGACCATCTCTTCTCTCTCTGTCAGACTTGCAGGCTGGGTAGCAAAAAGTGGACTTGGCAACTTTTTAAAATTTTAACGGGGTCCGTGGTCTCTTTATCTAATAATGTATTTTTAGGAGAATACGATAGGTATCCTTTTCTGGGAGGGAAATGCAGTAAAAACTCCAGTGAATAAATACAAGATTTTGTTTTCAACGCTCTCCTCCTGGACTCCTGCTGACAAGTGACTGCAAAATTCAAAGAGAGTATTTTGGCGGTTCCAAAAATCTGTCATACAGATCTGAGTTTTTTTCCTCGTATTTGTCAATGTGTGACTAAGCATAAGTATTACAGGAAACATGGAAATGTTTGGGCTTTAAAGAATAGCTGTGGAAAAGGACCTCCTACTGATTAACAACTGCTGTTTAATAAAATAATTTTCGGATGTCCAAATTGCTGATTGTTCCAGTGAGGGTTACATTCTGACCAGAAGGGATCCCACCAGTCCTGTGTCATCAGCTGGGTGCGCTGAGAAGAGGCTTTTCTGCAGCCATTTCCTGCCTCAGAACAATTGAGAAGGAGAGATGCCCATCTTTGCTCCCTGCGGTGCGGGGATCTGTTCAGCACAATCACTAGGGTGGCATCAAAACTGCAGGAGAAGGAGCTGGAGTACGAGACGGCGTCTTTGTTCTGGAGACGCAACCCACTGGATCATTAGGAAGGCTCAGCTAGGATGGAAAAAGAGAAGATGTCTCCTGCTTGCTGAAACGCTGAGGGTCAGTGTGGGCGTACTGGGAGCTAGCTGGAAGGAGAGCGGGAGGAGCCAGGGACCCACGTGAAGTTCACCGGGATCTTCTCTATTCTGAAGTTCTCCCTCCGTGGCAGGGTCCCAACCTGGCTGCTGTCGTGCTGTCCTCCACAGGGCCGGCACGCGGGCTGCCGGCTGCACACCAATGCCCTAGTTGGTACTTGGATCGATTCAAGTGCTCGCACACGCATAGACACACACACTTTTGTCTCTGTTTCGTGCCTGTTTCTGCTGCCCTGCGAGGCTGGGGTCTAGTTCGGCTGTCTTGTGATGCGCTGGCGGAGTGTTGCCAGATGGTCGTTCCCAGGTGACGTGCACGGTGCTACAGCCAAACTCTTCACCTTGAACCAGGGCCTTGTTCACGGCAGGTCCGACACACTCCTAGCGGTACGTGTTTCTTGTTGGGCACAATACACATCTTCAGCTCCGTGCAGCTGTGTGTTCTTCGTTTAAATGTGGCTGAAGGCAGCAAGTTGATGCGGCTGCCCTTTTGTTTTTTTTTTTTACGGGCAGCCAGCAGATGCCAGGAAGGGTTGCTTATTGACATTAATCATTACCCTGTTGATAGCCCTGGGCAGGCTGCTTTAATTGACCAGAACTGAATCCCAGTAATCATATCATGGAAAATATACATCACACTTATTTCAGTAGCGCATCTGAATTACAGTAATGTGAGTTCATGGCAAAATTCTCAGTGACTACATCAGAAGCAGGAGCAGAGCCATCGTCTGCCAGCACAGATGTAGCTGAGCTGTGCCCCACAGTCTGCTGTGCTTAGGCAGGACAGTGAAGCTGTGTCCAAAAAGTCATAAAATTATCCTCCAGGATCCTGCAGCCCAAACCCTATTCAGACAAATAAAGAGAAGTCTGTGCATGGTGGTTGTAGAATTGTGTTTTCCATTGTTTTTGTTGAGTATAGCCCTTCAATAGGAAGAATGGCCGCAGTCCCTTCAAACAGCAGAAAAGCTCTATTAAGAATGCATAAAAGAGACCATCCACAAAGACAATAATTACAGAAGCATCTCCTTTTACCCAATTATCTACAGAAAATGATAGTTAAACAAACAGCTGAGAAAGTAAAGCAACAAGAAAAAACATCTGAGATTTAGTTTGATCACTTTATGCCTGGGAAAAAGAACAAGAAGTTAATCATCAAACAATATTTGTATATTGAATAATGTGTTAATGAATTCAATTTTTGTTAAATAGCATCAACATGTTAGATATTACATTGAAAAGAAACAAGGATGAATAGGCCAACACAGTCAACTGAGCCTCTTTTTTCCATGGTGAATGCAAAGTCTGTGACCTTTGTTCAATGGAATGGTTGAGAGATGAGGGTTGGGACTACGTTGTTTGCCATGAACGGCAGAATCCGGGGGGGACAGATGTGATTCGCTGTCTAAACTTGACCGTGGATCTATTCCTGTGGACCTTTTCTTATCCCCTTCCCTGCCGCGTACAGCCGAACAGCTAAATGTTAACAACGATTAAATTAAAATGTGGATTAAGATGCCGATTTGCAAAAATTAATAGCTTGAAGATGAGAGACCCCTTACCCTTTGGGCTCTATGAGTGTCAATATATTATACCTGCTTCACTTTGTGCATAAACTATATGTATTTGTGGTTGCTGTAGTGGTTCACTGACATTAAAGCTCCAAATAGCCAAAATGTCACTTTTGGAATGGTACCTTACAAACCAGTGGGATTGCGTACAGTATGCCAAATTTAACCTGTGTAACTTTTGTTCAAACTTTTTATATAAAAATAAGACCTTATTTTACACGGGAAAAATAAAATACAAAAAGCCTTTGAGTAAGACTTGTACAGTTGTTTCAGGCATTGAAGTAGTTTCTTACTATAGGTTTTTAAAGCAATGCTGATGTATTTCTAGGTAACACCCACCCCCTTCAACTTTGCTGTTTCTGAGCAAGGAGATAGAATACACTGAAAAGCAGAGGATACACATGCAGTAAGATGTACAATGTACGCATATGCATGTACTGAAAAGGTAAGTAGCCTTTAATTAGATTGTTTTCTCCTTTCTTGCAGGAAAGGTGTGTTTTAAATCATCAGGAGAGATCTGCAAGAGTTTCAGAGGGAAAACTGGTGAGGAGACTGGTGAGATGGATCAGAGAAGTCTGCCAGGACCAGTCCAGGGGGGTTTCCAGGGGAGGTAGAGCTGAGGGAGAGACCAGAATTAGTTTATGTTCCTCTATATTGCAGTGGCTTAGTATGAAATTCTTTAAATACAGCTTAGTAGGGAAGACAGCCTCTTCATAGCAATGAGGAAAAGTCTAGAGATAGACTGGTGTTTGTAGTTGCCTTGCCTTCAGGAGGAGATTCACTTTTGGGGTGTTTTAAAATTCTCCATTTCTTTCATGTTTTCATGTTTTCTTTTAAGCCACCATGATAATGCATAAAAACTAGACAATGCCCAGAATTTAACCTTTTTATTTCAGTTCTCCAGTAACAGAAATATTGCAGCATATAAGAAAACAATTTTCAGAAGCTACAAACTTAAATTGACTGCTGCCTGTCATCCAGCCACGTGCTACTTCAGGTTTTGGAATCCATGCAAATTTTAATGGAGAATGTCAGTTTTCAAACCTTATTATTAGTAGCCAGAGAGAAATTGTAGTAACGTTTTCAATTATTCCCTAACTTGATCTGCATGGGATCTCCTTAGAAAAACTTGCTGCGCGTAGATTAGGCACATCCTTGAGTGATTTGTTGTCTCAGGACCTCTCAGCCCAGGCTGAATGTGCCAGGGGATCATATGATTTCCTTGTTGCAAACCTTTGATAATGAAATCAGGAACACAGGGAGTTGGAGCCCACCTTTCCATGACTTTATCCTCAACTCTCTTCCCTGTACAGACCTGTATTTTAAAGCACTGGTGAGAAAATTCACAGTCCTGCTGCCTTCCCTGCATTCTAGAAATGACTGTCAGGTCAGTAAGTCTCAAGAGGAAAAATTAAAAGAATTAAGCTATCAAGACTGAATTTCATTTTGTTGTACTTCCAGAAAGGGTTGAATTACATTAATGATGGTTTTGTGTTTGACTTTTCCCTGGCAGAGTTGTAGGGACAATATGTGAGGGACTTCTTGGTAGTGAAATGCTCACCTAACTGGCTGGGCTTCCAAATTTTCCTCCCTTAGTCCTCAGTAAATGCGCAGACTGGTTAAAATTCACCTCTTTCCATTTAGATGCTTGGCCCCAGGTGTTTTTCCGAGTGCCAAAACTTTCCTAGGAAAAAAAGAAGACCCAAAAGAATGTGATGCTACTTTACGGAGGAGAAATCTTCTGTTTCCACCCTGGCATTAAACTCTTGAAGGTGAACAAAGAGGGAGACGTGTCTAGAAATGCACAAAGAAGCTGAGCTAATTAAGAGAGCTCCCACTGCCCCCCTTCATGAAAGCTGCTATGCTTTTGAAACCCTGGAGATGGTTTCACTGTGAATTTGTGAGGTTAGGAATACAGCTGGGATTCTGCGACTGTGGGCTGGGTGGTATGTATAGAATGTGTTTGATCAGTTTCCCTGGTTGTATTAGAAAGAGATGGCATAAAACAAATGGGGTGGAAATAGGCAGAAAGGATGAACAGCTCCCTCTGGGATAAGTCTGAACTGATTTAGATTGTGGGAAATCATTTTTTTTTCGTGTTGAATGTATTTTTTCCTGGAGATTTTTTTTTTTTCTCCTAATCTTTATCAATGTCACAGAAAACTTTTGAGCCTTCGGAAACATGAGGCTCAAACCTTGCAGTTCATTCCTCCAGATGTTAGCATGGCATGCTACAGCCCAGCTTTCTGTATGTTGACGTGCAAAGAGCTTGCCAATCTCATCTTGCCCATGGCGTTTTGCACTATTACTATGATTCCCTACTTGGTTTTTACCACGTTTTGGTATTCAACCCAGAAAAAATACTTTTCTTGCCTGAAACATCCCCTCTGAGGGGGTACTTGAACACTGCTATCTCTGGGCTAAATATATGTCATCACGGCATGTTGGACAAACAGAACCTGGGTGATGCAGGACACAGTGCCTCTCTTTACAAGCCACTGAAAATGAATAATGAACCTTCGCTGCACCCCATTAAATCCACCAACGTTAAGGTTGCCCAGGGGATTACAACACATCGGTAAGGAGGTTCATATGGGACTCAGTCCTTTCAGTCACATTCACAGGCAATAGCTCCTTTACTCTTCTTCTTCAGGCAGAAGAGTATGAACAAGTCCTTTACACCATCCTGAAATGCATCAGAATCCTTGTGGCTCCACTTCCCTGGTGAGCCCAGCTCTGATCATCCGATTCCTGTACCAGCGAGGAAGGATTCCCTCACTTGACAGGACCATGGATAAACTTGGCAGAAAGTAAAGAGCATTAGTAATAGCAGATGTTGTAATGTTTTGCTGTGTTTACAAGACCCCCGTGTGCTCCATGTATCATTTGAAATTATATTGAAATGATTGATTTTCATTTAATTAATATAAGATAAAACATTTGCAGAACTACTCAAGGCTTTTGGAAGATGCACATAAAGAACTCAGAGTCTGTCTGAGGAATTTTGTGTTTGGACCTGACTCCACCCATTAAAAACTAGTACTCAATTAAATGGGAAACTGTAATTTTGTTTCAGTTTTCTTTCTTTTCTATTGTAAAGATGAGAGGTGCACTGAGATTCTACTGGGAAAGCAATACCAATTAAGGGAAAGTAAGACATCAGCATTAAAGGGAAAAAAATTTTAAAGTTTGTTTGAAAACTTTATGCAGTCATTTGTGACTGCCTAACCTTACCTTTCAATGCCTCTTCCCTTTGGCTTTTATTCGGCAAGCTGCTTAAGCCTATGGCTTGCTTTAAGCAGGCAGCAGATTAAAATCCTTGTTGAACTGGGGTAGGCACAGTTACATGTTAGTTCAGCTCAGAATGACAAATATTTGCTTGTATTAGCGCTATGCAAAACTTAATCTTTAACCTCATGAAAACTCTGTGACATGAGCAAAAGACTTGGAGTCTTGCATAAGCCTCTTGAGAAGAAGTTCCCCATGTACAGGGTGCATGAAAGGCACTTTTATTCAGAAGCAGCTATGGATCTGTAGATCTGTGATGATTCGTTGAGCAATTTCTGGTGATCCTGGAAACCTGAGTTTCCTGGGGCAGCAGCAGGAGTACTAACACATTTGACAAAGGAAATGGACTAACTTTGCTTTTTCTGCCAAGGGAAGGACATCACATTCTCCCTCAGGGTGCCAAGAAAGAGACTAGCAGTCAACCTTTTGAGTGTAAGTTCCTTCCTGCTTTCCTACATGATGGTTTGCAGTACAGGAGTGATGGGGCGCTGGGGCAAGGCACATCCACAACAAGCAAAAGAAGTTGGTTGTGTTTGCAGTTTTCATGAAGTGAATCAACTCATCTAATCCTAAATTGTACAGAAAGTTGAGGCATGCTAAAACAATACAGTTTGCAGATTCACTGAAAGAGTTGGCCAAACCAACCCGGAGCTCATTTCTAATCTAAACATTACACAGAAGGAAGCAAAGAGAAAAGGCAACAGACAGATTATTTACCAGTAACCAGCACTCTTTGAAATAGGCGGTCTGTATCTACAAGCATTCGGTGGGTGAAAGTAGATACACTGGCTCATATCCGAGCCTCCCTCCATCTCCCCAGGCTTGCTAAATGCACATGAACCTGGCACCATCTTGATCACCATGTCCCCAAAGAGGCAGATTAAAAAGCCTCCGGTGGAGAGGGAAATGAGTGTAACGTACATTCAGACCACGCGTAGCAAAACATTCCCATTGCTGTTGTTCCTGTCTTTGAGGTCACATACCCCTTCATACTGGGAGTCCCTCTACGCTGCGATGCCATGCACTCACAGTTATCCATGAATGGCTTTCAGAAAGTAGGGCTTGGGCTCCAGGTAGGTGCTCAGCAGATGTCACAGACATTATCATTCCTCAGCGAAGCCACTGAGCTTGCTTGGGGCTATCGTTGAACACGTCGCTGTAGGTGGTAACCAGTAAAGGGCTGTGTAAAGGAGATCACACGTACACCTCTCCTCTGCAAACAGACTGCCATGAATTACCCTTTTACGAAGCATACCCGTAACACAGTGGACGAAAAGCTGGACATGAGCCGGCCGTGTGCGCTCGCAGCCCGGAAGGCCAGCCAGATCCTGGGCTGCATCAGGAGAAGCGTGGCCAGCAGGTCGAGGGAAGTGATTCTCCCTCTCTGCTCCGCTCTGGTGAGACCCCGCCTGCAGTGCTGGGTCCAGCTCTGGGGTCCTCAGTTCAGGAAAGACACGGACCTGCTGGAGGGCGTCCAAAGGAGGGCTACGAAGATGATCAGAGGGCTGGAACACCTCTCCTATGAAGGCAGACTGAAGGAATTGGGGCTGTTCAGCCTGGAGAAGAGAAAGCTCCAGGCAGACCTTATTGCGGCCTTCCAATGCTTAAAGGGGGCCTATAAGAAAGATGGGGAGAAACTTTTTTAGCAGGGTCTGTAGGGACAGGACCTGGGGAAATGGCCTTAAACTAAAAGAGGGCACATTTAGATTGGATATTAGGAAGAAATTTTTTATGAGGAGGGTGGTGAGGCACTGGCCCAGCTTGCCCAGAGAGGTGGTAGAAGCCCCATCCCCAGGAACATCCAAGGCCAGGCTGGACGGGGCTCTGAGCGACCTGATTGAGTCGAAGGTGTCCCTGCTCACTGCAGCGGGGTTGGACTAGATGGCCTTCGGTGGTCCCTTCCAGCCCAAGCCATTCTGTGATTACGTCAGGAGGCTGACTGGGACTCAGAGGGCTGCTCCAGCTGAGTGCCGAGTGCCACATTCCTGTCTCTCTGAGGATCCTGTAAAGGTGGGAGCAGGCTAATCAGTCTGTGGAGGAAGCATCTAGCACCACACCTACGTACACGGGCTGGTGTTCAAAACCAGCATGTAGGTGCATTGAGAAGGAGGAGAAAACGGGTTCCTTCAGTTGTAAAAGACTAAAAAAAAAAGCCCCAACCCAAAAATCTGATGAAAATGCAGTGCTCAGGAGCACTCTATGGCATTGATGGTCTTTGCAGACTTGGCCTCGGGGAGCTATTCCCTCAAGAGGCAGAGCCTCCCATCACCTACTCTATGAGAAACTGCAAAGACTGTGGTCCCCACCCCTGGGGAGCCTGGGCACTGGCAGCACCATCCCTGCGCTGGGACAGTGAGTGCCACAACTACTTGGCTGCCAATCTTAGCAAAAGGCCAGGAAATTCAATCCAGTGAGTGATGAAAACCTGTGCCCTGCAGTCCCTCTTCGGCAAATAGCCTCTTCCAGATGGAGAATAACTCTGTGTGACCCTTTTTAAGCGCTCCCACCCAAGAGGCAGAAAGGCAGAAATCTTCTTCTCTCTCCCCTTTAGCAACTGGAGGATTTAAAAAAATGCCTTCCTGGAATCAGGCTCTGAGCACACTCAAATTGCTTGAACCACACTTCCTGTAGTGCAAGAGAGGCTGTTCTGGTTCTTCACCGTATACCAAAGCCCTTCATTTTTTGTTCTCCCTATCGTGGACCCATTCTACCACTATTTCCACCTACCACCATTTTGCATACACTGCTGAGAAGCCTAGAGCTGGCTTTACATTAAAAAATACGGAAGCCAGCTGAGTACTTAGGAATGTGGAGGCTGAGGAAAATTTGAGTCATAAGCAACTGTATTATTTGAGTGAGACTCTCTGTCTGACTTTGAAAGAAATACTCTGACATTTTAAGTATGGGGTAATTTTAAAAGTGTTTTTTTTTTACTCTTCGCTCCCTTGGTTGCAATTTTAAAGCTTAGTCCCTGCGTGTCCCCAAATCCATATGCTGGTTTGTCGCCCATAGCTCACGGTTGCCTCCTTTACAAGTGGCTGGGCTCTACGTATAGGCGGTGCAGCAGCCTGAGGGGCCGCGATCCAAACCTTGGCTACGGCAGCAACACTGAGGTGAAGCTATGTGGAGAGATTTGGGGTCTGTTGTATTGCTACTCTGAGCTTTGTGGGAATCTGGGACACAATTGTGGTATTTTGGAGTAAACATCTTAAAGAGAGGGAACAATTTTCAGTAAACTGTAGGGAGGGTGAGAGCGCAGCTTTGCTGTTAGAAGAGGAAGCTGGAAATAAAGGCTTTTGTTTCTTCCTGCGTGGAGAGGTCACTCAGTGTCTCTGAACTTCCAGTTACCTCCTATAAAAAATATTACAGCTGTTAATGTGAACCATTGTAGTGCCCAAGTACAAAACCGGACAAGCTGAATGGCAGAGCTGGTCTTTGGTTGTTTGTTTTTTTTCCCCTCTGGAAAGAAGAAAAAAGCAGCAGAATAAAATGGGTGCAAATTGTAAAGTCTTTTCTCTCCATTTTAAATTGCTGTAATAAAAAGGGCCAATATATAACAGCCACATAGAGAATAACACAGAGGGGGAAAGGAACGGTAAGGTGGCCTACGAAGCAGAGCTCACTCGGCTGGGTGCAGTATTGCATTAATGCAGGATTAATCCCCCCTCCCTGCAGTAGCTCATTTAGAAGCGGTTTGAGGATCGCTGCGGGGTGTTACCTGCTCTGTGCCTTGGGGGTATGTGTTTCCCCGTGGATGCACACCTGCATGTTTCCCCGTGGATGCACACCTGCTCCTGGGAGGTGCTCAGCGGGGGGGCACAACCCGCTTCGCCGACCTGGCGCTTCCCCATGGATCCCCGGGGCAGCAGAAAGCTGATGGTCATGGAAATGTATGCGCTCCTGGAACAGCTCTGGCCGCCTGTTCCCAGTTGCCCTCTTTCTCCGAGGGACCGCTGACCGCAGGCACGGGTCTGTCTGTTCCCCAGCGTGGGTGAGAAACCCAGCTGTGGGCTTACAGGGAAGGGAAGGGAGCAGCAGGATGAGGCCACCCCTCCTGGGCAACCCAGCGGGGTTACATCTGCCCTTAAGGGCCTCCTGGGAAAGGTGGGAAATGGGGGAGTTAGTTAACTTGTTTTCTGCCTACTCAGTGTCTCTGTGCAAACACGTGCACCTCGGTCAGTTGTGCCGCTGATAACTCCTCCGGGCCCCTCTCTAATTCTGCGGCAAAGAAGCTGGCATTGACATGGCATTTGTTGACAGCCAGCTGTGTCCTACTTGGAAAGCAGCGCTTTGCTTCTGCTTCCCGGCTTCCCAGTCTGTCCCAGCTGCAGAAGAATCCTGTGGAAAAAAGCTGAATATCAGGTTTATATCAGAATAAATGTATATGAGGGTCTCAAATTAATATCATGCGGAGAACCTTATTTTTATGCGTCCTAAATTTTAAGTGCCTGACTTTGCACCTTATCAACATTCATAGGGTTTTTTCTTCTTTTACGTTTTGTTATTGTTATGGGAAACTCTGGCTGCCCATTAAGTACTATGAGCAGTCCCAAAGAAACCTGCAGGTTATTGGGAAATATATTAATTAGTTCCAGATCTCACTTTACTTATCACCATTGGTTTTGGAAGCCAGCAACTTTAAAGCAGAGTTGCAAATCGTTTCAGCATGTTAAAACCCACAGTGGTGTGTAAGTTCATCTGCGTATGCCATGTGTCATAAAGAGAGATGTGCATTTTATGTCAAACATTCAAAATGACCACTTAAGAACATGGGAATTTATTTAAATTTTGGCTGCCCAGTAAGTGTTTGACTACATTTCCACTAAATAATAATGACATCAAGAGCTTTGTTAAATTAACCACAAGACCAGTATGTATTTCCTATGGCTTTCTCAGGGGACGTCCAGTACACCAATCCTGCCAAAAGGCAACATGCTAAAATTTCGCAGGGACTGAGTAGATGTGGAGCAAGACTGCAGCTGACAAACGACTGTCAGGCACTAAAGTCCAGTGTAGACCTACATAATTTAGGATTATTGCTGCTATTCTGGAATGTGAAATAAATCCAACATCAGTTTGATGCCAGCCCCCCCGGGGTGGCTTGATCGCTAGGATATGTGGCTGAGGATGCTCTGCCCATGCTGGGAACTTCACGGCACATCTGCTTTCCTATCTCTTGTGTACTGTCGGGTTTCAGTTCTGAAAACTGTTGCCCCAGGCCATGCACATAAGCAAACATTGGCTGCTGTTTTTTTTGTATGTGTGTGTAAGTCTGTCTTTGCTCAAAGATGCAACTCGAAATGACTGTTTCAGTTCCACTGTCTGTTGATGAAAGGTTTCAGAGGGTTGATCTGGCAATAGAAATAATATCTTGTGAGTTAGGTATAACACGAACAGCACACACTCCACTGAAGACTTGCAGTGAATTTCTTACAAGTAAAACAAATTAATAAAATGCAGAGCTTAAAAATAGTTTACGAATGGGAAAAAGGGCTGGATTTGTTATGTTGCTGGCTACAAACACTTTACTTAGCTCTGGTGCTGAGTCAGCCAGGTAGTTACACTAGTGTCCAAACGGTGTCTGGCTCCAGGAGCTGCAGAAGCTGTGATGAGCGCAATGGAGGTCTGCGTAGAGCATGGCATCTCCTCTGGCACGTACCTCCCCAACTCCCTGGGTGCTGTTGGGTGCTGCTACACGCTCACAGCTTTGCTTTTGAGGCAAAAGGAGATAGCCTCGTGAGCAGTCATGCTTCATGCTCTGGAGACAAATACCTGCTGCTCCAGAAAAAGCAGAGGCAGCTGTGAGTATCTGGCAGTGAGACTTTGCTGGGAGATGGAGGAGCAGAAAATGGACAAAGTTCTGTGCATTGGTTCAGACGCTTGGACAAGGGAAGATGGGAGCTGAATGAAGAGAAAAGGAAGGAAAACACTGTAGGCACAGAAAGGGGGACTTCAGTGGCTGAATGTTTCTGACTTTCTTTCTCATCCGTGTTGATCTGATCCACTGCTATCATGTCTATTCTCTTCATACCCAGCTTCACAACAGTGATCTCAAGAAAGCACAAGAACAGAATCTCACTAGAAAATTGCTATTTAAATTTTTTTATTCCAAATAGCCAGAAATAATGCAGGCATACACTGACAGCGATAAGACACCTAAAAGCAGCCATAACATGGGTGCAGGGTGTGGAAAAGCTAGGTTTTTGCATTGTACCTGCTTAGTGTATCAGTTAGGTTCTCAGGGTTCACTTTTTGGCAAATTCTTTTATGGGCATATGTCTTTTATCTTGGTAATAACCACCAGGGTTCAACTTAGTTTTGTGGTAATACTTAAACTAAAACCGAATGACTATGCTTCCAACAAGTCATTCCTTCAGTGTATTTAGAAGCATTTATCAGTGGTACAGCATCAAAATTGTGGTGAGTTCCTAGCTGACAAAACGGAATAGTCATGCCTTGCGCTCAAGTAGCAACATTCTGAAAGATGACTTTTGGCAGGAAAAGAAGGACATCATCATAATGATGTTGCCAAGTGCATGGTTTTTTTGACACAAGAGCATTTCGGGTGTTATGTGCTCTATGATAATGTGGTCATTTGGAAAAATAATGAAGGTCGGTCTTGAAGTACTTTATTTTATAAGATGTACAGATTGTGACTGATATATCTGCATAAAAAAACCTTTAGCAAAGCAGTTTGTGGTCACAGAGTGCGTGGATACCACCACAACTGATGCTAAAAGCGGTAATTACCAGACGGCAGCAATAGCAATGACTTCTGGCTCCATAGTTGGCTCTTGACAGGTCAAGAGATACCTACATTCTTTTCTTCCTTTTCCTACAACTTTGCACGCTCTCCTCCACCAAATGCATACCAGCTGATCTATTTTCCTTCCATACCTCCCATACCCCAAAAGGCAGTTGCTGTTGGATTGCCATTACCTAGCTGTCTGAGTTAATTGAGCGTGCAAAAGCAGTAACTGTCTACGTAGAGTTACCTACTGTGATGGCAAGCATTTACACCAGGGATAAATCAGCAGCTGCTGACGTTCCCCTTGATAGAGTGCATCAATCAAGGTAGGTGTGGCACAGGTTGGGAATCGCGGCTGTAGGGTAAGGCCTTGACATACATAAATCTGACTCCACGCTCACTTGTCAAGCACCCAAGTGAGTCAGTTGTGTGGCCCACTCTGGAAACCATTCTGGTTATGTATTTGTTATCACTCTCAGTGCATGGCAGCATTGGTAAAATCGTAACTTTTTTGTGGTATCAGGAATGCAAGAGAATAAATCTGTATGCCCAAGTGACTCCTTGTGGAGTTCAGCGGTAGCAAGGCGTGCTCATTCCTGAGGTCTTAGAGGGGTGGCCCGGGCAACTGCGCTGTAATACAAGCTTACGATCAAGATATTTTGGGACATATATTTCATATTGCCTGGTTTAGCTATGAAATATCAGTCCACTCAGAAAGTGAACAATTGCAAGTAACAGGAGACCACATTTTTACTCATGGGTGACTCTTTCTGGTATTTGCCCACTAGATGGCTGCAACTGTTGAAGGTAAGTGGAAGGGGCTCCAGATGACAAAATCTACTTGCGGTTCGCTCCTGAGCTGTTGTCCTTACTTTCATTATGTAGAGATCATGGAGAACTGAGAGGCAGCAGAGGGCTGGAATTCCTCAAATCAAAGGTGTAAAATCTACCTCTAGGTGTAAAAGGTGTAAAATCTACCTCAAAGTTGTAAAATCTATTTCATCTTTGGCAAGGAAGAACTTGCAGCAAGGGGTCCAGTTGTGGCCTAATGAATTGTTGTGTCAAACAGGAACTTGTGAATGAAACTCGAAGGCTACAAGGAACAGAAAAAGGACTTATCAAGAAATAAACCTTCTCCTGGATCTTAGAAAATGTAGGGACAAAGTGAGAATTTTCAGAAGTCAAGCTCAACTTAGAAAAAGAAATGACAGCGAATAATAGCAGGCAAAGCAAGAAACATAAAGGAAAAAAGAAAAAGAAGTGCATCTACTATGCCATAAGGATATTACAGGGTTTAAAGATAATGTAAGTATTGTGTAAAAGCTAAACAAACACTTTGTCTCAGCTTTCAATAATGATGATGTTGGCTGTGAGGTAAAAAGTGAGAAAGTGAATGGGAGTAGGTGTGTTAGAACGAGTGTGGTGGAAACAAGACTCAGATAAACTACTCAAATAAGGTTAAATAAATATATAAGAGTCAATTCACTGGGTTTGACTGAAAATCCATGCGCCATGCTTCCCAGTTCAGGATTAGTCTCCGAGCCTCCAGCAGTTTTTGGCCCAGGGACTTACGTACCCAGAGTAAGCATGGGGAGGGTTGTAGTTATTAACCTTCAGTTGCTTCCTCTTTCATTGACTCATTCGTGCGCCCCCTCATCTGTTTTTAATTGTATCATCCACAACATCTCAGGACAAGAAATTCCAGAGGTTACCAGAAGAACAACCTCCTTGTATTTGCTTTGAATGTGTCTCCTGCTTCTTGGACTGGAAGAGACAGTGAGGAACTTGTGGTCTCCAAGCCCTCTCCATGTGCTCAAGACAGGGCACCGGACAGTCTTCACCTGCGAGACCAGTCAGAGAAAAGTAGTTCTAGCAGCAAGGATTTTTAGCACAGCTTACTGCTGACATACAGAATAATTACAGAAATGGAGGTAAACAGAAAACAGGACAAAACATTTTGTTAGTTGCACAAAGCATTCCATATTGACATAAAATTTCTCTTTGAGAAAAATAAGTGATTTTCTAGCTAAAGGACATGTCCAATATTCCTGGTCTCTAGTGAAGTATTTGATATTGTACCACCTGAGAAACTGTCAGATTGGAGAAGATGGAGATTTAGTATGAGATACCCGAGTTGCACATAAAAGGGAAGGGACAACATGCTGTGCTGAAAAGAAACCTGTTGGGCTGCAAGGAGGTGCCTTGAGACCCTGTCTTGGCACCGGTGCACTTAATATGTTTGTTTCATGAGCCTGGCACAGAAAACAGGAATAAGCTGCTGAAAACTGGCAGTGATAAATAAAAAGAGAAGCACATCAATATAGACGAAGATCAGACCATCGCATAAAGATGACTTGGAAGATTAATTTGTAGATGACTGCAGCAGAAATGGGACAGAATTTAATAGTACAAATAGCAAATCATTGCATTTAGGAGGTGATCAGAACATCTGTTATAAACTGAGTCTCAGTAAGAGGTAATAGGGACTTAGAAACATCAGTGTGATTTGGGAGTGAAAAAGACTGACTTACCCTCAGACGTTTTGTCAGGTCTGGCATCTCAGACAGAGGTAGAAAGGTATTGTTTTGCAAGGTGCTTGTGAGCTTGTATTTGAAATTTCATTTTCACTCTGTTTACCCCATTTCAAGAGAAACTAGTTTGGGCCAGAGTAGATGCAGAAGTGGAAACGGAGAGTGATCGCAGAATCAAAGATCTGCTTTACAATAAGAAAATAGCAGAGGCTGGTGTGTTAACTTAGTGGGGGGGATATCATTACTCTCTATAAACACATGGGGGGAGAAGATAAGCTAACTAAAGCTAATTTAGAAACAAACTAAATGCCAACATAAGCACAAGAACAAATGGCTATGGACTGTGAGTAGGTAGGAACCCCCCCCACACCATATTTTTTATGGAGTTAGATAAGTACATAAAACTTTGCTTCTATCAGTTCCTCTGGTGACAAGGGAGAGTCCAGGAAGAACTTCATTTTACCATTTTCTGTCGCTGACTGATGAGCCGTTTGCCTCTGGCCCCTCAGGAGTTTGTACTGGCAACGCCTGCCCCCGCCAAGGGCACTGCCTACTTGGCGATACCTTTCCTGGTACGGATTACGTGCCAGCCTTGAGCAACTGCCAACAAAATGTACAAGAGCCTTGGCACATTTGTCTGTGGTTCGTTGCACCAGTTTCCAGAACACAGTGTCCTTCCCGCTCTCTTTCGGAGAGCCCTGTCTCATGCTGCCTATTTTTAGCTCCCTTTTTGCCCGCTCTCCATGGTGGGGGGTTTGCCTCCAACCTCTTAAAATGCTCTTCGTGTTCTCCTTCCATTTCCTTCATTTCTTTTTTTCACAATCCTCTCTTTCCCTCGCTAATTGTAAAGCCTGCACAAGGCTGTCTTTGAGATTATTTCAAAAGGACACAACACTCCCTAAACAGAAGGTTTTCAAACGCCTTCCTCTTTTCTGTCCGGGGCCATACTATCTGGTACGTCTGCATTTTGTCAGATCAGTTTGGTCGTTTTCTGGTCCCCCTGTTAAGATTCTGAGAAATCTGCATTAATCCTACATGCCTGTAGTGTAAGACACACCTGGGCAGATCTGTATTAATTGCTTGGAAAGTACTGCTCCCAGTGATCCTGTATTTCAAGAGTTGTTCACAGAGGCTTTTTCTGCATGGGATTGCAGGGCTGGTTTTGTGGTCTCTTTTACAGTGCCGTTGAAGAGAGGGAAGCCTCAGTACAGCATCCTCTCCCTCCCCTCACTGTCCTGGTCTGTTAGTTCATCAGACCGGGGATCTGTTGGGAAACGCTGGAGCTGCCTCCAGCGAACGTGTGTGGACGGAGGGCGGGAGGGTGGGAGGGAGGGGAGGCTGGGTGTCTGGGTCTGGTTTTGACTTCTCCCCCCCCAGTCAGAGTGAGGAGCTTGGACACGCCTCAGGCATGGAGCGGGACTGGGGAGCTGGGCCCACAGCGTAGCCTGGTGCTATCTAGGCCCTCGCCTGTGAGCAGTATCAACTCATCTTGTGGTAGTTTTGGTTTGTAAAGTTCATCTTAAGGGAAGAGCGTCAGAAGCATTGAGAAAACACTTGTTTTGCCCAAAGCTGTGGCAGGTCTGGTGACAGACTTTAGAAAACCTTCTCCCCAGACCCAGAAATAAAGTCAGATAAGCAATGAACTCACCAACATCATGTTTGATATTGAGATTTTTTCTGTATTTTTTTCCTTTGTGTGACCAAGGATATAGTCTCCCCACTCTTCGTTTATATGCATGGCATACCACAAGATGAAAACCCGCTCATGGATTTCAGAAACACAAAGGCTTACCGTGATTAAAGAGGCATCTGAAGGGATGCCCTGGGTTACAGTGCTGTTTCTCATTACATCTCATAGATTAGCTAACATGATGTTTCAGCAGTGCAAGTGATGAAGGGTAGGTATGTCAAGCGATAGATGACAAGCTGATCCATGTCACTGTTATGTCACTGTTCTCTGACTTTCTTTGCACATCGCACTTTAAACGACAAAGTGACAAATGGTGACTCTGTACCAAATCATTCCATTTTCCATGCAAGATACACAAACATAAATCAAAGTGGTCTTTGAGAAGCTACCTCTTATTTTCTGCTTTTCTTGCAACAAAGGACCTGTCTCGAATGTCTGTGGGACTTCTATTCCAATACACATACACCACGGTTAATGCTTGATTTGAAATCCATCATAGACATCCGAGACAAGAGCACGTCCATCGTTTCTTTCTTTTTGTGCCCGTTTGCTAAAAGCCCTCCCAACATTTTCTATAATCCTCTCTTCTGTCTCTGTTGAAGGGAGCATTCTGAGAACAAGATTTTTTTTCCCGAGCTTCTAACTGTGTCACAGGCTGCAGGACGCAGAGGGACACGTTGGGGTGTTTCAGTTTTATTGATCTTTGTTAGGTAATTTTTGTGGAAATTGGCAAATGATGCTGATGTTACAAGTAAGAGCAACTGCGGGATGCTGGGAAAGGAGGATGTGGACAGGGGCTGACTTAAGCCATCATTTGGTATCTCCAAAATGCGTAGAGATCAGGGAAATATTTCTTGAACTATTTAAAGGAATGTAGGGACATTTTGAACATATGCCACCAATCTGTACTCAGCAGATGACCCTGGGTCACAGTGACCATGTTAACATCAGAGTAACAAGGGATACCAGGGAGAAACTGTTAAGGAGGACTGTTCTGCTTAGGCATAGCTGATGCTTTTTCCCCATAATGAGAAGATTACCTTGAACAACCTTCCTGAAACTCTGTGTTGATACTTGATATTCTCCAAAATAGGGCAATGGCCGTTCTGAGACTGATTTCTTGGCCTGAACATCCTGCATGACTTCTCCCAGCAAAGCTCCCCCCAGTGACTCAGAGTGCTGGCTAGTGCAATACTGGGCTCATGGCAAGGAAAATACCACTCCCTTTTTGTGACTGAGGCCTTTTAGGCTCCCCTTAGTGCATCTCCTGGCAATGATTAGGAACATCTACTTATTTTTTTAAAGGCTACTCCCCCTCCCATAGACTCCAGTCCTGTGAAGTCCTTAGGAAACATACCAAGATCTGAAAAGCTATTGTTTGGTATTTCAAATCCTGGTCCCTTTATGTCCAGCTGGTGGGAAAAGAGGAGAGAGAGACAGAAAGAAAATAGGAAGGCGGCGGCAGGGAATGGGGGAGGGTTAGAAGTTTAGCGCAAAATGGGTAGAACTAGGGATAGGCAGATCCAAAGGACGGAGAAAAGTGGGACAAAAGTAGAGCAAGGTATGCTTAGTCCTGGTCCTACTGGATGTTTCACTAGGGACTTTGTACAACCAGGGGGAGGTTTTCTCCTATGAAATACCCTGTAGGGAGACGTAATTAAAAATACAGGCACCTCAATAAACAAAGCAAAGAGTAAAAAAAAAAAAAATCAAACAGAATGCCATCAAGAAACAGAGAGAAAAAATATCTAAGAAATATCTGGAATAGAAAGGCGGGAGAAAAAAACAAACAAAAAGCAAATATTCTGTAAGTGGCTTCCTGCCAAGGACAGACGATTTTATCTCTCTGTGCCGCGGTTCTTCCCACTGCAGAATGGAGCCATGAATGCTTCTCCAGTTTTTCAGAAATATTTGAAGCCTAGGAGTTGTTTGGGTTGCTGTTAACTGTGGATAATGTAGAGTGAGAGAGACTTGCTACAGAGATGGAGTCATCTTGGGAAATATCAAGACAAGGACAACTTCGTAATGGCCCCCAATAGGTAACAGTGCTACTGAGACTTTATGGGAGAAAACAAGGACATATTTGATGAAGAAAGCATTAACAACAAGTATTAAAAAGAATCAGCAATATTAGTATGCAGGGAGTTGACTTGACATGTTGTAACTTTAGTATTTTCCCCTCCTATAGTTAAAGAATTTATTTTTTTTTACTGTTTGAAGTTTAATACAAACATTTCTTTTGTTTTGAGTTTACCCCTCCCATTCCCATCTCCAAGCTGCAGGTCATCAGATTTGCTTACTGTCTGTGACGGAAAAATCTTCAGAATAAAGCCTTATCTTTGGCTGGGCCAAACACCCATTGTACTTACGGAGTCTGATACCCTGCGGCAAACGTAATTATCGTCTGTTTGATAATCTGATGTTGTGCTTCTGATAGACATGTATAAATGTACAGGCTACATGGGAAGCTTTATATGGGATTGTTTGGCACATGTTTGGGTCCTTTTCTTGGCTGAAATGAGTTTGTGAAATGGCTTGCACTAGTAACAGCTGAAAATTGTAATAATCTCTTTCATCTTTAACATCACTGAAAAACACATGGCTATTCTCTGTTGCAAAATCCTGATGATCTTTGTCAGTTGCTTGAAACTTTGGCTATGGATGTGTCTTTCTTACTTATCCCTGCAGTATCTAATTTCATCTCTATCTCATGTATAGTTGCGTCATGCAAACTGCTGGATGATGCTTTATTTTTGTTCAGCACCCCTATGCCTTAGACTTCACTTGAGTCATGGCAAAGTTTGGGCGATGCTCGGAAAAACAATGTCAGAAGTCTGGATGGGCTTCAGAGCTCTCATATTTCAAATGGTATTTGGCTGCAATAAAGACAAAGAATTGTGACCAAAGGATTATATTTTCAATGGTTAGAAATCTAAAAAAGATACGATAGATAAGAAGTAGTATGAAGGAATACAGTTATAGTTGCATTTGTATGTGAGCAGCAAGGCACTGAAATAACCATTTTTATTTTGGAGGAATGCAGATCTGTTTCTCTGTATCACAGATAAGCATGTGCAGAACACTCAGCCGTAATTAAAGGTGGAATCTCTTCTGAGCTCCACTCTTTTGGCTGCACGGGAAGACCTGCTGGTGGTTTCGTTTAATGAGGATAGCCTCACAGAGCTTCTGCCTTCAGAATTCTGGGATTAAGAAATAAGAATGCAAAAGCTATGAATACTAAGGAAGCTAACATTTTTCTTATCCCACTGATTTACAAACCAAGTGTGGATTTGTTGTCCGGAGCTGGCCTATGGAACTATCTCATATAATGTTTTGAATTAAGAACTTGATGACAAGGGTTCCTGATGGTCTGCAGGCTGTCAGTGATCTGTGGCTGCCTGGATTCAGGATCCACTCATTCGTTTGACACAGATTTTTACATACCACGCTTGGTGAGAGACACCCAAGTGTCTTCTAGTGATGCAGCATTTGGCTCACTCTTTCTCCCGTGCCAGTGCTCCATCTTAGTAGGGATGAATGCAGGATGCTACGCCTTTCTAATGGATAAAGGCAAGGGTGAATGAAGTTCTCCTTTCCTCTGGAAGCATAAGGCGTCGCTGGAAGTTAAAGTGATACTTCTATCTACAGGCTGACAGCATCGATACCACATGCTTTTAAATACCACTGCTGCCATAATGGAGAAATGAGGTCATGCTCCACGAGCTATGTTGTGAAGGGCTGAGCAAACCTGACTGCTTTTATCAACGCGGGGTTTCCTCCGCAGGTTTTAGTTCTGGCTTTGTGATCCTTGCGATCACTGTAATGGTACAGCTTACAACCAAGGCAGGAATGAAGGGGCTGCCGAGATGCACAACTAAGTTCATCACTTCAGGTTTGACTGAGACTTCAGCATCTGTCCTTAGATTGTGGTGTTAGGGATTGCTGTAAAGTTACTGTCCGTAAAGTATCTGCAACTCCACGGCCAGAAGCTTTAGCTTTAGGGAGGAAAAAGCTATCTGCTCCCTCTATTGATAAAAAGGGCAAAGTGCTGTCGTGAAGGGCTCCATTTGCAAAAGAGAAATTCAAGAGGTAGTTTATCATAGTTGCATTTGTGCTTTGGGAGTTTAACAGAAGCGTTACCTTGTAGCAAAGACTTCATTTCCATGCTGTCAAGACTTTCTGCTCGGGGTCGCTGCGGAGGTCCCCGTTTCTGGCGGTCTCTGTTGCGATGGACTGAACGCTTGTGTGGGCGATGGTAGGGAGGACCTTGCAGTGGGAGGTGGCACACAGGACGGCAGTGCCTTCCTCGCCTCTTCTGCCCCTCAGGGAGGCTGGGACACTGTCTGAGTAAGGGAGTGATGCTCCCACAGCAGTCTACTCAAGCTGGACGCCTGAGGACTAGAGACAGACCTGCCAAGAGAAACCTGGGCTACTGCTCTGCATTGACGTGGTCTGCGAGAGGTGGTGGAGCTGTGGGACAGTCTTCATGGCTAGGGAAAAGGGAGCCAGAGAGAGACCTCTACCAAGGGCATTAGGTTGACGCGAGAGGGGTACTCTATTTACCTTATCTGCTGCCTTTCAGTGGGTCTTTTTGTTTTGTTTTTGTTTTGTTTTGTTTTGTTTTCTTCCAAAGTTCATGATTGCATTCCCCATCCTCTTCTAAAGACTTTGTTTCTACAGTCTTGCTGTACTTGAATGTGAGAAGTAATGTGGGCAATAGTCCTAGGGAAAGAACACAGAATTCCTGTATTAGTCTTGAACCAAGCCTGGTATTTATCACAAGACAACCCCACAGACGCTAACATCTAAAAGACACGCGGGACCCAGAGGGTGGCCAGCCGCAGACTGGTGGCAGCGCGGCTGGGGGACGCTTGGGCAGCCCTTGCCCTTCGCAGGCTCTTCAGTGCGGCGCGCTCCCAGGACAGCTTCCCGGGGCTTATCTAAGGGACTGGCGACACCAGTCTTCTGTTGGGGTGAAACGTCACAAACTAGCTAAAGACCAGAAGTGGAAAGAGACGGCATTTCAGTAAATACACTGGTGCTGTTTTTTTCTCTCCTGTCCTTCCCCGCGGCAGCTCAGGCGGGACCTGCCGACTGCTTTCTGCTGCCTCCATGGAGCGAGAGTGCTCTCTGTGCCTCAGTAAACTTTGTCTCTGTTAAATCAACCCTAGAGGCTTAAAATACACTTCTAAAGGCCCTTTTGGCTGACTAGTGCGATGTCCTCTACCCCTGGTGCCGATCCCATTATGTCGGTTTTACTTGCTGCTTTTCAGCTATCTTTACAGCATTTTATTTCTGAAGTCCTCTGCCAACAATCCAGTTGCACAGCTGCATCCCTATCAGAACTGCGAAAAGACATTTTAAAAGTATTATTAATCTCTGTTTAAAGCCATGAGTTTCTGCAGTACTTTCAGAAATGGGAGAAACTAGTTAACTAGGAAGATCTAGTCATTTTAGAGAACCTGCAGCTTTCACCAGAGGTTCAAGTGGGCAGGAAGGGCAGCTCCTGGGATACAAACATGCATTACCTCTATAAGCACTGGATTTCTCCATCAAAGTACAGGACAGGATGTTGGAATGTAAAAGTACAGAGTACTTCCCCAATGGTGGCAAAGTGCTAAAGCAGAACTTCTCTAAAATTACATACAAGATAAATATATAAAATTATACACACACATCTATGTTTGCTCTTATATTTGTTTTTTAACTTGACGACTTTCTGGGAAAGAAAAGAAAGGGAAAAGCTCAGTTTCTGCTAGGAAAAACTCACAGCCAATAGAAGAAGTTATCCTTCCCATTCTTCAGTGTATAATGAGATATAACTATGCTTCCCCACCACCTTTAAGTTTACAAAACCTTCCTTGTTTCTATAATCATGTGGGAAAACACTGCTGACTCTGTACCTAAGAACTGCAGAAGAGAATGTTGTATTTCACTGCCCTCTTCCCTGTTCAGTCTTGTATCTACTGTAATGATCTATTCTTTGAAGTTCAAGGTGTCGTACATTCAAAATGAATGCTGGAGGTATAGCCATAGGTCGACGTGTGCCATTCATGGTTTTAACTGTAATGTATGCCCTGGTTTCTCCAGGGAATGTTTGACCTGACACTGCAATGAATTTATGAGAGTGAAATCCCTTCACAAAGGCAAGTGCTGAAAATTTATTACATCTCTTTCACCTTGTGGGAAAATTATGTGGTTTACAGAAAATATATATAAAAAAAGAAAATATAACACACAGCAGCCTGGAAGCAGGTCACTTCTGCTGCACTTGGAATGTTTTCTTCTGGCACCTTGCAAACTGCACAGCGGTGGCGGGCCAAAATATAACCCCATGACTGAAAATACAAGAAACTGGAAAGCACAGGCAAAAGAAACAGAAAGGTAATTTGAGTTCCAAAGTTAGTGCTGGAAATAAGAGCATCAAACAAAGCCAGACACTGATTTAATCTATCAATCATCAGTGCAATTTTAACACAGCCATGACAGTGCAAGGCATCGTTACACCTGTCCGCTGTGAGAGCACCTGTCCTGGTTTCGGCTGGGATAGAGTTAATTGTCTTCCTAGTAGCTGGTACAGTGCTGTGTTTTCAGTTCAGTATG
>JAVKLA010000014.1:29712149-29725231 GCA_034782735.1 Sagittarius serpentarius | reverse complement strand
ATCCCACTGGGTGGGGGGGGAGCGAGTGAGCGGCTGCGTGGTGCTGAGTTGCTGGCTGGGGTTAAACCACGACAGCACCAAAGACCCTACATAGCACAGTACGTCAGCATATATTTGTATTTAGGTAACTCTCTAAAACTAGTCATTTCTGTTTCATCCTCACTAACATTAAGGAAAACCCTGACCTAAAGTTAGAGAAATGCTCATGCATTCTGCCCCATCTGTGAGCTATGAAGGCAAGAAAAGCTCGTTCTGGTCTCTGCAGAGGGTACGCTGCAAGACCTAGTAACCTGGTCCATCACACCTTGTCTACAGGCAAGTCCTGTGTCCAGCCCAATACAGCTTAATGGCTGGTTAAAGCACAAATTGCAGTTCTGCATGTTGCCGTCATTGTCGTTGGTGTTACTGGCTTGGTTTTGCTTTCATGGTTATTACTGAGACAGGTAGAAGAGGAGAAAAAGATGTATGGGAGGGTGGAGCTGGAAACCCCTGCATAACCTAAAAAGCATCTGATCAGCTGTATTTTGCTGCTCCGGAAGACAGGCAGGGTCGGTGAGGATGACACCATTTGCTTCAGTAAATGGCAGCGTTGCCCCCCCGCCCCCATCTGGGATAACTGATCCACGGTTTTCACCGCACTCATGCCTCTGAGCCCAGCATGGACTAGCACCCCACCATGCTAGGCGCTGAACAGCACAAAAAGATTTTCAGAACACGCTGATTTCTGAATTGCCTTCTGGTGCTTGATGGCTGCCGTGCAGGGAGCCTGCAGGACAGCTGAGTCTGGGAGACGTTGCCTTATTTAACTTGTATTATTTGTGCTAATGCTGCGTGTATGTTAGCTGGAATATTCTTCTGCTCTCAATTCTTTACTCATCACTACTTCTCGATCCAGAGGCTCAGGGACCATCTGCCTTGTGGGAATGGAACCACCCAAGCTGGGTCAGCTGTGCCAGGGCCAGGTGTGAAGGATCTTAGTTAGAGAGACCCTGAGTGCAGAGACCTTGACCCACGGAAGTCTGACAGGTCCAGAACCAGTGCCCGTATGGTCATTCAGTACCAATAAGACATATCTGAAAATAGTTATTGTCACAATTCCATGTACTTCTATAAATTACGGCTTCCACATCTGTTCAGGGGAGGCTGCGTGGGGCTGCCCTGCTGCTCTGAGAGCATGCCGTGCTGGGTGCCCCCCTGCACAGGGAGGGCTGCCGCACAGGAAGACAAAGGAACAGAAATCAAAGTCGGGCAGACTGAGAAAATACCAATTACGGTCATTGTGCTGAAAATACATCGGGGATCAGGCAACCAGCTGATCTCAAACAGCCAAGGATCTGACTCTATATCTAAATTTATTTTGATAATACACTGTTCTAAACAGGATCAGTAGCAGTGTGATGGTATGTTAAAACATAGCCATTTGTCCATACGTATTTTATTTCAACCACATCTCTTTATAGGTAATTTTATACTTGGCTTTGAAACATTGGCACCGTTATCTGTTTTTTTGTTACGCGGGGGATAGCTAAGTAAAGGCATCTGCTTGTAAGGTAGCTGCACAGGACTTTCATGCAGAGGCTGCTGGAGGCCAAAAGAACCTAAATTCCCGAGGGATCTGCGTTCCCACCAGCAAAATTCCCTGAGTGCCTGCCGTTCTCTGTGGCCCTGGGTGTGGAGAGCCACGTGCGACCCGGCTGCCTGGTACCCGCGGCGGGGGCTGTCCCGGCGGGTGCTTCCCGCAGCAGATGTACACAGCGGTCCGCACCTCCCGCACCCGACCTGCCGGAGGACGTGGCGATGGGTCAGGACCAGAGGAACGGTTGCTCAGAGGCGGCTTCAGCAGGTACCACATCAAAGGACTAAGAAGAGGAGGACAATTAGGGGCATTCCCTGCAAGCTGCTGCTCAGGAAATGTCTGAATAAAAGACAGTGTGCTTGCTGTATAAGAAAGTTTTTCCTGCAACACCACTCTCATACCCTTCCCTGGCAGAAGCATCCCTCTTTTCTCTCCCCTTGTATCAGCTCTCAGTGGCCTCAGCCCATCCACTGCTGTGCCTGAGCTCTTTCTCACGGCAGCCAAACAGCGAGTTAAGTTTCTGTAGCCAAAGCCCACGGCGGGGCTGGAATAGAGCTGGCTGCCTAATCTGTGTGGCTATTTGAGAGGAGGTGTTAAAGCAGCAGCACCGGCGCTGGCCTCCCTCCGGCTGGTCGTTGCTCTCTCTGCCCCTAACCTCTGAGGTGTCCCCCTGCGGGGACGGAGGACGCTGCCCAAGCGGGCACCAGGTTGTCCCCGGCCACCGAAAGCGCTCCCTGCCCATCCAGCTGCTGTTGCTATCCATTCACAAGTTGCTCCTTGGTTAGACCACCCGGGGAATATAGTTTTTAGCCTCTTCCTACAGATGCAATATGAAATACAGAGACGGTCCGGGAAAACCCACCCCACAGCAGCCTGTACCCAGTAGCCATGGTGCTCTCCAGGAGGGTTTAAAATACAGAGACTTTGACAAATCCATGCTGACTGTACCCCTTTCCTCACTATCGTGCAGTGACTCACAAAGAGTTTATTTGATTCTTCATTCCAGTATTTTTCCTGTCTTAAAGATAACATGACCACCCTACAATCCCGTAGCTTCTCCTTTTTCTGAAGATATTAGTGCAATTCAGCTTACGTGACGTGAGATGTTGGAGCACTAGATGTCCAATTTAAAATAGTTATCAAGGTTCCCTCTGCAATTGTCGGAGAGAGATGGGTGCCTCAAGAGAGTAATTTTAGGAACCATTTTAGGATGAGAAAATCACCTTCCAGAGAAGACACTTGTCTCCAGTGACTGTGCAATGTGGATTATTAATGATGTCTGACTTTCAGATGATCTGCACTGGGTGGCATGAATGTCCATTCTGTGTTTGCCCATCTGAGTCCTCTGAACCTCCAAGGTGGTTTCAGCTAGTTCTTTAAACACCCCAAGATAAAATTAAGCAGCAAGCTGGTTTGGGAAACACCACAACTCAACAGCGAACTTCTCTAAACAGTTTCTACCTTCCTCTTAGCCTGAGAGCCAAGTTCTGGTGTAGGTTGTGTTAATTGTGTGATTGCACGCGATCTTTGTATTGAAGGCTGATGCAAAGATTTAATATTTGGCCCTCGCCTGTGTGATCAAGCGGTGTCATTCCTTCTACACTGCACGGTGGTCCAGCTCTTTTCCCATCTTCTTACTGCTCATGTAACTGGAGTATGTTTCTTCGTTGCCTTTTATGTCTGTTGGTGTGTGTATGCTGTGGAATTATAATTTCAGCCATGTAGTAATCTATTTTGAATGATTACTGCATAGCTGCCTTGTAAATTCTGACGTCGAATGTTTTAAGAACACAGGCTGGGATTAATTCACACCACAGACTAATCTGCTGCAAATGTCCTTTTAAAAAGTCTTTTATATCACTCCTCAAAGAGGGCATCAAGCAACAGAAGAAGAAAAACAACTGAGACGAAACTGAGAAGAAATGAGGTTCTTCTTAACTTCAAATGGTGTTAACTGATTTTTGGTGGGTTTTTTTTTTTCTGTATTTCTAGACTGACACTGTTTAGAGTGCATGTTCCAGAGCAAATACGAGTTGTGATCATGCAAGCAGGTTGTTTTGGGCCGAAGATCTAAGACACACAATTTTTTTGACCGTAATATGGTGGTGGTTAACAAAGTGAAGCTAAAGAAAGAGCATGAACGTTCTGGTGCAGGATCTACTGTAAATATAGCTAAGCAGCGTGAAGGCGGCTGACATCACTATATCCTAGCCATGTAGGAAAGCGCTATACTGCCAAAAATACGCCTCTGGCTAATGGAGCTGTATCTGGAGGTTTTACCACACTACAACAGCTAGAGCATTGCAGCCTGTGCAGCCCTCGGCCCTGTCAGTGCCCCTGGACCTCCCCCGTGCATCGGGCTGCGTTTCTGTGCGGCTGCTACGTGCGCTGCTGAAAGCAGACGAGCCAGATGCTGGGTGTAAGGCAAAGCACGTAGCCGTGAAACATATCGTGCCACCAATTTTTAAGCGCTGGTGAAGAAGTGAGGGCACAGAGTGGTTTTTAGAAATAAACACAAAGGATTAAGTGTACTAAGTGGAAGGCGGCAACAACAGCAGCAAAGACCAGTGTATGACATTCTCTAAACTGCTGAGCAGCCCTTTCCCTACGGCCGCCGCAGCCAGGCTGTGACACTTTTGCAAGCTAAGCATGGTTTGGGATAGGGCACCTTGCAGGAGGACTAAATGCTGTACAAGGAATAACGCTCTCCCGGTAGTTCCTTAAGGAAGAGGTCATTCTTCTCCGGGAGTAAGGAATGACTCAGTGTCCCAGCGTGAAGCGAAGGGCTCCAGACCTCCATGCTCATTGTCAGAGCTCCAGTAAGGCTTTTTGTAACAGTTGGTGTCTCCTCTAAATTTCAAGCTGAGAAATTATGTTCTGGTTGTCTGTTTTCCTGCAGCGGTTTTATTTGGGCATGATATACTCATTGTCTGGCTGTTGCAGTGTCGCTGTTTGTTCTCTTAGCACACAAAATGTTCCACCTTAGAAGCAGCCGCTTTTCAGGGATAAATAATGCCAGCATATGCAGCACATAAAGTCCTTTAAGATGCCACACAATGAAATGTCCTATATTTTGAAGAATTGTGTTCTTGTTCTTTTAGGCCTCAAACAGGAAATATTTAAGCACATTTTCAATTAAGTTGCATTGAAGTTAGTATAATTGAAGTCCATATTTTTAGCATGTGTTTCTAATTAAACGTATCCATAAATGCTCTCCTGATCAGAGGTCTTCAAGCCTGCGAGAGCGCAGAAGCTGAAGTGTTCATTTTCGGCTACTCCGGGTGCTTGTCTGAGTACGTACGTTTGAAAGCGGTCATCGTATGCCCTCCTTCCTCCGTGGCAGGACTCAGGCCTGAACTGGGAACTGCAGTTGCACCTATAGAGTCCCAGCCTCAAGGCTATGGGTTACTTAAAGCAGTACTGGAAGGTATGGCGCTTATATGTTACACAGAAAACAGTCAAACACACGCATAAAAAAACATAACTAAAGAAGCACTGAAGTTGATGGTTTCATGAATTAATTTAATCTTCCTGACATGCTGGTTTGGAAGGACAAACCATGTTGTAGTCCTCTTCAGGACAAAGACAGAGAGCATGGTTTAAGCCATCACTAGTTTGTCCTGGCTGGAAAAAGAGAAAAAAAATTGACAGTAAAGCATGGATTTGGACTGAGCAATAATAATGACATTTTTGCAGCGTAAAGCACAGGTGCTTTTAGCTAACCATTCAGCACTGCACTAGGAGGGGAGCAGAGCAGTGTGCTCATAGGTTAGGCACTGGTTTCGGCTGTCTGTTCACTGGTGTATTGGGACTCCATTATAGTCCTGTCGCATGAAGGAGATATTTGGACTTCCACAGCTTGAGATGACTGAAAGAAAAATTGAACAAAGGACTATGTCTGTCAAGATATATACTACAGAGTATCTGGCTGGTTGGATACAAATGTTTGTAAGTGCAAGCTGCATGCCTTTACGATGAGAATTAATTGCCTTTTATTATTTTCTGTATCATGTCAAGTAAGGAACATGTCGCTTTTTTTAACCTTTCTTCCCAGGTTTGTGGTTAAAACCACAAATGAACAGATTTACTTCATCATCTATAGGTAATGACAGCAGCAATTCTTTTTCAAAACAAAAGGCAGGATTTGGTTGTCATTTTGTGAAAATAACCTGACAGTCATTTGCTGGCTTCTTTTACTGTGTTCATCATGTCATTTTTTTGAATAGCTCACCAACTTGTTAAAAAAAAAAACCAGAAGGAGACTTCTGCATCTTCATGTCCCTTTTTTGAGGGAAATTTTCTGGTGTGTTTTTAATTCTGAGCTCTAAGTGGATGGAGGATTAATGGTGCACTATATTTCTACATTTTCTTTTCAAAGGCTGTGAATGTTGATATCCGAGTCTTCCTGCTGTCTTTGCCGAGCACGTGCTGCAGCTGAAGGCTGGCTGCTGCGGAGCCCCTGCCAGCCGGGCACAAGGCTTGGACTTGTGGATCTTGACAGCTCCATTGTCCCCAGGAAAGAAGCCGTCATGGGAAGCCGTTGTCCTCTAGGCTTGACCCACAGGTAACTTTGATAGGTCTTACAGAGGATTTTGACACAGAGGACAAAACCTAGGGGCTGTTGAAGGATGTGTCTGTAAAGCATCAAAGAACAGACTGTAAAATATGGTAATAGCGCTACAGAAGACATTCAGCCAAATGTGTGCACGTTGCAAATCAAACACTAAGTCACTGATTTCGACTCAACAAAGTAGAATACGATGCTCGTCACATTTAGTACTGGAGTATGAGTGCACTGCAGGATCCCAGGGCGTTTTGGGTTCTATCATCCAAAGAGTACCACGCTGTCCTCACGAAAGCCCTCAGGGTGGTAGCAGCCTTAGCTTATGTATCCGCTCTAGTTCCAGGCACACCCTTGCTGGAGCTCCGACTTGTCCTTCTGCGTGTTTGCCCGTAACAAGGCTGAGATAACAAACACTCCCTCACTGACACTTGACACTTCCTCGTGCCACCCTTTAACACCTTTCACCTTCCACCCTCAACTCCGTGGAGACTGGTTCTGTGATTTTAACCTCTCCTTTTCTTTGCTCCCAGCTGTAGACTTCAGCTAGTCTTCCTTTTCTCCATGGCTCCAGAAAGCCAAGCTGAAGCAGCATGTAGATAGCTAACCATAAACAAACTCTTGGGAATACTCCAGTGTTTGTGATCTTGTTTGCAGCAGGAGGAACATATTTGTTATGCCTCCATTTCAGAGAAGCTTGTTGAGCTTCCAGTGATTATTACATGGCCTTAAGCCTTGTAGGAGTTATTTAATATTATATTTTCCTTGCTAACACATGCTACAACGCTGCACTTATTATTTAAAACTTTTCTTCTAAAAAAACATTGTTCACGAATTAGTTTGATAAGACTTGTATAAATACAGAGTTGTGACTTTGCATGTGAACTATTTAGCCTTTTTCATAATAAATAATTCCTAGTGTTAAAGACTTCCCCCCCACCCCAAATAAATTTTTTTCAGTAGTTCCTTGCCAGGGAAGATGCCCCAAAGAATATCGGCCTGTTGTCTAAGATCATCTCAAGTATTTGTACTTTTTGAACACACGAAGTGATAATCCTTGACAAGCAGAGCTGTCATTGCTCATTTTTGTCCTCTTCCTCCTCCCCTAAAAGCTTGTGACATTAGTCCCAAGTCTGTGAGCCCCAAATTATCTGCTAAAAGATTGCATAAATGTACTTCATATGGTTTTACACTTCTAAGAGATGATATTTACAGATCTAAACTTAACTGGCTAGAAACTCCATATTAGACCTTTTGGGGTGCCATCTGGCTTTCAGAAGTTTCCTTTGACAGGGTGGATGGAGCCCTTTCTCCTGGCCAGAGATGCTCAGGTTTCCTTATCTGCTATAAAAGCATTGACAGTAATTTTACGATCTTGACAGTTTATTTGACCTGAAAAAAGACTCCTGTGCACTTCAGTCTCTTGAGTTATGCCTCTTAGACAGGTTTTATAGTGCCTGTTTTAATGCAAGTCTTCCAATAACTTTCAGAGCTCCACCATTGTTGTTGTTTGGTAGGTAACATCAGGGTGCAGCAAGTCTGCCTCCGAAGGCGGATGGGCCGAGGGGGATCCCAGTGTGGGTCATGCCCTCGCCAATGGGTGCTGTCCCACCGGGTCTGATCATGGTGGGCAGATCCGGAGGCTGTAACAGCATCCATCAACAGACCCCGACATGGCAAGAGACAAACCAGGGCTGGGGACCATCCAGGTGCTGCTGTCAGAAGCAAGAGGAGATGGGGCAAGCCCACAGCATGGGTCCAAAGTCCATCCAGGGCCAGAGACAGGATTGGAGACAAGCTGCACTGTACACCCAGGAGACAGGCTATGTATGGCATACGTCCAGTCCATCCAGGAGCTCGGGCTGGAAGCCAGCATTGCTACGGTGCCACGGGGGCAGGGACCGACTGCCCCTGGCTGAGCTGAAATGGGGTCCTGGGCAGTGGGCAGGGTGGGGGTAGCCCCAAGGGAGGCTGGTTGGGGACAGTAAGGCCTGTGGGTGCCCTCAGCACCAGGACAGGTAAGGGGACTGCTGACACTACTACCAATGACATTACGTGTGGTTTTGTCTTACTTAGTAGGTGGGGTTTCTAGCAAATAAGGCTCCCAACATAGCACTCAATGTGGTATGCATGTGTTTGTTCATATTCACATCTCTCAATATCTTTCAAACCGGCTGGCAATTGGCCAGCTAGAGTTGTTAGGGATCCCCAAGGTATTAATGATATTCCCGCAAGTTTCATGAAATCACAGAAGACTATTGTATCACCCCAGCTGAGAGAAACGCTGTTGAGGGACTGCAACCCTAGTAGACACCTGAGAATCCACTGGAGACAGAGCTTTCCAAAGAAGAAACTTTACTCCTGTCTGGACACTAGCTTTGAAACACAAGTCTGTGGGAAAGCACGTGCCCTTTGAGCTGGCACCCAGAGTGACGCACTTGGCGGGCACTTCAGTTTTCCCCCCTTGCACCTCGTTTGGCAGCAGCTGACGGCGAGCAGCCGGCTGGTTTGGTCAGCCCGCATTGTTCTTGCTTTTCCCTCAAACATAAAGGTACATTCATTAATGTTTGCAGTTAGTACTTTTTGTACGTTTACTTGTAAGGAAAGGAAGAAGTGGCAGCAATAGCAACAGGTTTTACTGAGCTATCAGGAAGAGGAAGCAATCTACCCAGGCAGCGCAGGACTCCAAAGGAGCAGCTACAGACCTTCATATTCAAACTGATGTTTGGCAAGGAAAGCAGCCCTTACCCAGTGCAGTTCCTCTCCTGAACTAGGCACAAAATGCTCTGTCCCCTCACCACAGGAGCATAAACAGCGTTATTAAGAGTTTTTAAAAAAAATCCATAAGGCATCAGGGCTGTATATGCAGAAAGACACAAGAAATATCCGTGCTCCAGTGTACCGGAGGAGTGAAAAAGCAATGCTGCCCTTTTTTCTGTGGGCTCCCAAGAAGCTGAGTTCGTATCATGGAGAAGAACAATCCATTCGGTGTCCAGCTGGAATCTCAAATAACCATCTCATTTTCCTTTTCCAGTAACAGGGCCAGTTTTGTGCAAAGAAGTAGGCACGGAGGTCCAGAAACAGCAGCTAAACCCATGTGTAAGTGCAATTGCAATTGGCAAAAAACTAGAATGAGGCTTCCTGAAGTAGGAGGTTACTTGGATATAGAAGTTGTAGCCTGAAGGTGTTTCCAGGGACAACTCTGTACCTCCTTCCCACTGGTATCATTATGTTTTGTTGAACATGTCTCATAGTGGACAAACACGGGGTTTGAAGAGTGCAGGAAAATATTTTGCAAGTGTGCCCAAAAAGCCCGTGACTGACGTCGTCCAGTTTGGTTTGTCCTCAGAATGAGATTTTGTGCACTCTACCATCAGCTTACAACTGAGATGATTTGCGCCTCTGAGGACATCTTCTCTATAGTTTTTAATACCTAATAATAGGCTAAAAAGTCATTACTAGCCCTGGTATGGTGCCTTTCCCTAATTCTTGTCACTCAACCACTGAGCTTTGGGAAGGCTGCCAAGGCCCTGACAGCAGCTTCTCCTTGTGGGAGCGGAGCTGCATGGCACGATTTGATCCAGGAGAAGAGGCAGCGTTTTCATATTTTATTCTGATGTCAGCAACAGAAACCTTCAAAGCGGAGGAACGTTCCCCAACTGTGAGCTGAGTCGCTCAGGAGGTACCACTCCTGTCGCTTCGTCAAGCTGATCAGGGTAGGAAAGAGCTCTTTTTCTAGGCTGGGTGCACTGAAGAGGCGCCAGGGCCTCCCACCCACAGTCCTCATTAAAGAAAAATAACAACAGCACAGAGCCCAAGGATTGTTTACTTATTTGTAGTATCTCAGCAACGGCTACTCTCTATCATCTGTTTTTGCTTTGGTGATTTCTTTTTTTTTTTTTTTTTTTTATTAGGAAGAAATGCCACACGCTGCCACACAAGTAGCTAACCTCCTGCTGCCGGTCAGAGGCTGCCCATTATGCCCAGGCGGGACGGAGCGCGGGCTCTGCTCCCCACCTCTTGGACCTGGCTTGGAAGGAAGTGGCACGGACCAGGACTTTGCAGTTATTCTCTTTTCCCCCCAGCAAACCGAGCGTTCGCCCAAAAAAGTTCAGGCTTGTGACACTGGGTCAAGCAGGACAACTAATCTTGGCTGATGCAAAAACTAACGAACAAGTAAAGTTCTGGAAATGCCCAACTGGTTCATTTCGACGTTTTCAGAAGGAAACATGGAATTTTGGAAGGCTTGATTCGTGAGGTGACTTAGTGGCTTTCACAATGCAGAGAAGAAAGACATGGTTGCACGTCCCTCCCCTGAAAACCATTCTTGTATTTTGGAGTCAAAGCACTTGTCTGAGTGTGTAATTAATTACTTTAATTACTTTCTGTAAATTGAGATGAAGATTCAGTTAGAAATACTGGGAGAACTCCACTCCAGATTGCCTTTTCTGAGTGTTGAGACAAGCTCCTGAGAAGCAAAGGGCCCAAATTCAAGTGTGGTGTTCTCTGCAGTAGAGGCACAAGGACGAGTGTTGAATTTCTGTCTCCTGGGTAAATACTGCAACAAATGAACTTTCCTGATGAAGGATGTAGGCTCCAGGCACCACACGTTTTCAAGGTTTTTAAAGTCACTTGCCAAATCCAGCCTTTAATTTCCAAATTTCTTTTTGTTGAAGTTCTCCAAAATAGAATCATGGTTCAGAGAAAAAATCAATTAAAACAGTTCTGAGTCAAACACTGAATTTAAAAATCATGGTTTAGGAAGCTGTACTGCAAATTAGCAGCGGCAAGGGCTAGCACTGTATGAAGAGTTAGCTAGTGAGACAGCAGGTTCTTTGAGATGGCAATCATGTTATTGCATTTCTGTCTGCGACAGATGACACCTCCCTGGGGTAGAGCTCTGTGTGAGCGTTAGGCAACTCTTTTGCAGTCAGATAGTCGTAAAACCTTAATAAGTTGTGAAAGATGGTTCTGGCCTGTGGACCGATCAATACTTCTGCCTGTAAAACTCTGCTGGAGGAAACGGAAGGCATAAAAAAGAGGCAGAAGAGCACTGCCTCATACCAGGTAGTTATCCGGAGAGGATGGCAGTACGGAGTCATACAGCTGAGCTCGGTAGCAGCTGTTGTTAAAAGATAAAAAGGGGCAATTGCATGTGGATATCCATCTTATTTTTGGGGGCTGCTTGTTTTTTGGTGCCCATGTGGCAGGCACTGCATAAACGTAGGGAAAGAGGCACTCCTGGCCTGAGGACCCACAGCCATGAGACACAGATAAGGCAGACGCCGGCTGGGGAAACAGAAGAGCCGTCATCCCATTCACGTAAGATTTCACGGCTCCTCCAGCATTTCGCTTAGTCTCTTGCTGAGGCAGGGACTGAGCCTAAAACACCTGAACATCAGTGCTCTAACCATACGGCCACGTGTCAGGAAGACTCCGAGGTCCACCAGAACAGCACGAATGACTGAGTCGAGTCCCAGTCACTCCGCAGGCAGTTTCTGTCCCGGCCACCACGGCAAAGAGGATTACTCCTTTCCCTCCCACGCTCCACCACACAGCTTGCTTACAGGCTCCTTTGTCCTTTGTACTTGCTCCCTTTGGTTAAGGGACTGCCCTGAGCCGGCCAGCGGGACAAGCTCTGCATGTACTGGCTTAACGGAAGATGGTGAGGAGCACAGCAGGAATTGTTCTGACTACTGGAAACAATACTTATAAAATCACTTCACAGGAGTTGTAACGCAACTTGCTGGAATACAAACAGCTTTGAAGACCAACGGCGGCTCAAAAACCACTCTGAACAAAGAAGTGCTTATGCTCTTCCACTTTCAAGTCTACCTGTACTTCTGACCCTGCAGTAAAGGGGAGTTCTAAGAGAAAAGGAAGATGTCGGTGCTTTCCATATGGAGATACATGAGTGCCTCCCGCAACCAAAGGACAGAACAGGAATTTATGTGATAATTTTGCAACAATTGAGAACACTGGGGGCTCCATTTTCAGTCATCAGTTCTAAAGGCCCATTTTAAGGAGCATCATGGCTGAAAATGATTTAGCAACACATATAACCCCCGGTCATTGATTTTCTCATGCAACATCGATACGCAAGCTAACTACACAATCTCAGGTGGCCTCTGGGGCTGAAAATCCTCAGGCTATCCATGCCTACCCTAACGCACTAGCAGGCTGGAAATGATGCCGAATGTTCCCCACTTTTCTGTGTTTTCCAAGTAAACTTGGAAAAAAACCAAAACAAAAACGTTTGGTGCCCTTGCAGCCCCAAGTGCTGAACTTGTCTTTTTGAAATGCTATGTCAACAGCTCTTCACCAGCAGGCCCATTATTTTTATTGGCTGCGGCTCTCTGGCTAGTGTTGACAGGTTAATTTACAGTAACAGTGAGAGTCACCTTTAACTCGCTATACCAGAAAGCTCAGCTCACTCCGTACTTGAATGCCACACTCTCGAGAGCAGGAATGTTGGAGAGCGAGCGAGCGAGCTAGCGCGCTGCCTTACAGCCTTGCGCAGGCACTCGGGGACTCGCACAAAAGAATGCTCTTTTGGTGAAATAATTTTTGCCAGCATATGCGACGCGAGCAGGAATGGTTGCAATTATTTCTTACCGTGCCTGTTAGAGGGGACATATGGGAAGATTAGCCTCAAGAATGTCACTCTTGGACATGGTCTTCCCATGGGGATTGCACCACAGGTTTTTTCCTTTTATTTTCTTTTTTCCCTCTTTTCTTTTTCCCTCTTTTCAATACAACGAAGTTCATTGTGAGAAATTTCCCTTGATAACATGTGCACAGATAGTGCTAAGCAGATCCCAGAAAATATGTTATGTGGGGTGTACTTAAGGGACTTGTTCCCTTTTTGCTCTCCTCTCCTCTCCTCTCCTCTCCTCTCCTCTCCTCTCCTCTCCTCTCCTCTCCTCTCCTCTCCTCTCCTCTCCT
>JAVKLA010000014.1:29695315-29712049 GCA_034782735.1 Sagittarius serpentarius | reverse complement strand
TCTCCTCTCCTCTCCTCTCCTCTCCTCTCCTCTCCTCTCCTCTCCTCTCCTCTCCTCTCCTCTCCTCTCCTTTTTTTCTTTTATATTCTTGTCTTCCTAAGAGGGTCTTCCTAAAAGAGCAGTCCTAGCACAGGGAGGGAAGGTTTAGGCTGTGAGAAAGGCTATTTCTCTAGTTTGTAAGGCCATAGTGCTGCAATTGAAAGTCTCAGGCTAGGCTGGCACGATACAGATGGTGAAGAAGCCATGAGAAAGCTGTTGGAGAGCATATACGTTGGAGAAAGAGGAGGAATTCAGAGCAGCTAAGGGAGAGGGATAAGTGCTGCCAAGAGGCAAATTATGACAGCTGGGGTGCAGATCGACAGACCTTGCGTCACAGGAAAACTAAAAAAAAGTCACAGCGCGTCTCTGAGTTGTTTGCGTTTCTATAGGACTGTTTCTTTTTGTTTGTTTCGTTGTTTTTTTTTATAGGACTTCCATATAAAACAAATGAATGAATAGTATTTTAATCCTAGAAATATCAGATACCAAAACTTTTGGATTCTTGCAGTCTCCCCATATAAACTGGCCATGCTCTGGCACTGCTTACCCAGCACAAGGCAGCACTGAGGCTGGATCAGATATAAGGACTTTCTCTTCTTTCAGCATTGGTGGACATTGTGCCACCGAGCCTACAGCCCTTACACTCAGATATTCTGTTTTGGCTACACGGCCATTATAGATCCAGAAGACATGCCTCTGGTATTGTGACCGTATTGAAATTTGGAGTGGTTACACTCTGCTGAAGTGGTCCTGTGAGTCTGCAGTATGCTCTTTTTCCAGTATGCTCTTTTTCCAGGCTAGCCTTCACTCTTGCTTTTACTCCTGACATAGCAAGAGAAAATGTCAAAACAATTTATGTGTTTAGTCCGCAAATCTCTCTTGGTAAAAGGTTTTTGAAAAGCTTTGGGATCTTTCTGATGAATAAATTTCACATATTTGTGTTTAAAACTGCTCTGTCACCAATCTGTTCTCATCAGCCAGCTCTTTGAAAGTCTTTATGGCACCTCTCCATCCTGCTGGCTCAGCTGTAGCTCAAGATCTCAGAAACTGCCAGAAGTTCCCATCAGCTTGGAGAGCCACAGCAAATCAGAGAGAAAGCAGATGGGAGGAAGCAGTGTGAAATCATTCAGAGATTAGATTAGATTAGATTAGAAAAAGCAAATCTTGGTTTTCTCTGTTTTCACACACAGATTTCTATGCGCGCACATACGCATATATGCAGAGTCACAAAGGAGTGCCACTGAAACGTGTCACTTAGTCATTGAAACAATCCTCTCTACAACACACTTGTTCAGAACACACATATTTAGTTTACAGAAGATTGTTTTGATGACTAGGATGCCAGGTAAGGCTTGAGGGACCCATGTTCAGGAAACACGATACAACACATTTCCTCTTTTAGTTGGTACTGTAGAAATGTAGGATCTCCAAGGGAGAGAGAGTAAAGTATTAAAATATTAAAGCAATAATGTCCAGGATAAAACCATATGCAGCCAACTTCCTGTTCTTATCATCATACTGCTCTTTTCAAATGATCTATTGAAAATCAGGACTTTATTTTGGCCAGAGGTGAGACTAACCACAGCAAAACAGAGCTTATTGAAGTAAGCATTACAGAATTCAGCTACTTCCCTTTGCTGTGTCTGAAAAACAGGTAATCAGATTTTCTCCAGATCATTATCCTACTATTAGTAAGCCCTATATAAATCATATGGTAGCCCCTACCTGCAGTAGCTTTTAGCATCAAGTGTAGCTTGCCAGTTATACCTGAAAAATTAAAGAACAGCTCATAGAATTGCTTTTCTTTCCATGTTGAAGACAGCTTATGCTTTTCAAGTTCAAAACATCACTGACTTTTGCACAATCTCTACGGGCTTCATAGAAGGACCATGGGTGAGGTGGGATCCTCGTATTAGTTAAGGACCTTCAGTGCCTCGGTTGTATGGGGACAAATGGAGAAGAGCTGATTGCAAGAGAGTTTCAAGAACCTTCCTCTGGAAAATCAGGCTGCTTTGATATATTTTAACGTAGGCACTAGCAAACTGAGGGCCACTTCAAGCCATGTCACTTATGAAAGTGATATGCGGGCAAGCAGATTTAGGAGGAAAAGGCAAAACTTTGGCATTGTGCGGTAGTGTCATGAAGGCAGAAAGGCTGGGACTCATGGCGTGTCACGTAGAAAAGCTGCCGCAGAACCTACCTGGGCTTGTAAAGGTGGAGGGCTCCTTCGCTGCCCTACGTCACTGCTGTAGCTCTGGCCGGAGGGGGGCTCTTCGTTTCTGTGGCCAGCGGACAGAGACGTTCCCACAGCCTCCTTTGCACTGCTGTAACACAATCACTGTGTGATAGCAACAGACAAAGGCAGAGACAGAGACACGGAATCAGGAGACCTCTTCTTGGAACCACAGTCTCTGTTCTACAGCATCTCTCTTGCTCGCAGCACAGCCGAAAGAATGCCAGAGAGACGGAGTTAAACACACACCAGTGCACCGGCATGGGAGGATGCTCCCCTGCTGTCAAGACTGTCTGTACTGAGGGTGAAGGCAATAACAGAGCTCTCTTATGCAAGGCGCTAGCCATTATAGTTTCAGGATGAATGTTTCCAGCAATTACCCCACATCTGTGGTCCAAGATCCACTATGGCAAAGAGTGTAATAAAAACAGACAAGCATTATCTGCTCTCAGACCTACAGCAAGCTGAGCAGGATTTGCCACTGTTCCTGCTATCGTCGCTGCTTCTGCGTGAGAGGCCGGGGGAGAGCATAGGAGGGACAGCAGACGTGGTCTGAGCAGAGCAGCCCATCATGCTGCTGCCAGGATGTCCCCAGGCTGCCGTCCAACTTGTCACCCTCCCATGGATGGCCATGGTGGGGTGACTGGTTTGACGGCAGCCCGGGGACATCCCGATAGCCCCTCGGGCAGCAGCATGCATCTCCAGCCTTGCAGAGAGGGCTCCAGCCTGGCTGAGTCCTCCCAGGGCTGCCAGCCGTGCTTGCAAGGGGTTTAGCAGTTGCCTTGCAATGGGAATGTGCTAATGGTGGGAGACCCCCACTTGAGCAAAGTGCATTGGGCCCAAACATTTTTGTCGCTGATCTCACGACCAGCCTTGGGTTGGATGGCAGAGACATTTACCATCCTGTCATTCTGATACACATTCAAATGCAATGTTCAAATTCAGACCAGAAGACTCTGACGGAGCTGAAAATTAAACCATGTTCAAGGCTACATCCCCTTTATGCTGTTATTCAGAAGAGAGGAGAGATAGGCTGGTTAGTGCTAGACTAGATAGTTAAATTATTTCCGTGAGCTGAAAAATGGACTTCATAGCCAAGTCCCTAGTTTAGCAATCTGTAGCATCCGTGACAGATTTTTAAAGTGGATTTTGGCTGGGCCTCTTCCATAGCAGCAGTTTCATCTACAGCCAAGGTGAGACCCGTGGTTTTGTTACAGGGGCATGTTGGAAAGTAATCTGGCAGCCCTTTAGTACCTGCCCAGGAGTCTCTCATTCCCTCAGTCAACAAGCCCGAAGAGCCAAAAGAAAGTTTTCGATCAGCCAGAGACCTGATGTTTCTCACTTCCCTTCTCAGTAACGCGGCGGCACATATCAGGAACTCCCTGGTTCCAGTTTCAGTAATTCTTTCAGTATCCTTGCTTCTATTGCTGCTGGAAAAGAGCTTTCTCCAGTCGCTCGCACCACTCCTCCACCTCTGTGACACCCCTGTTGTGACTCAGACAGCAAGAGGTCACAGTTCTGCTTGCTAGTTTATTTAAGTTTTGAATCTGCATTCCTTTGCTGAAAGCATCCTTTCAGATATGATATTATTGCCTTCAGATATTTGTTCTCTTTATTAGACCTCTTATTTGTTCCAGAATAACATGGTGATTTTAGTGGGAGCTTCAGATAAAGGAGAGCAGCGTGACAGAAAGCGTAATAGCCTTCATTTAGATAAGCACTCCAGCTGGTGTAGCAGGTCTAACTAAACCGCACCAGAAAAGTGCAAGAACAGAAAAGTTTCAGTGACTGAGAGCAGTTGGGAAAGACTGCAAGGATCTGACCTCTCAACCAAGTCGGCGTTCCCACCTTTTTCCCGTCCGATCGGTTCCACGTTGCTCCCCGTCCCCGCTTGCTGCTGTTCCCGCGGTGCCTGAGGCACGAGCCCTGGGCTTCCGGGGGGGCCGGGGGCTGAGCTTTCCTGCTCTCTGAGCTTCTCTTTCCTCCTGGCAGGGTCAGAAGAAGACAGCGTAGCCGTTACTATGAATTATGCCTACACATAATTGACTGAGAGAATCAAATGTCAATGGCAATCCATGCCCTCCTCTCAGATGTCGTTACACTCCTTAAAAAAGCCCATGATCTTCTTTCTTTATTATACTAGGAATGTAAAAAAAACCCCAAACTCCCATATTTTTAGAAGAGGCCATTATTCGTCACAGTCATATATCTCATGTGTCTTTACCCTTAACACAATTATTTTAAGGGATATTTTGTTTATAGGGAACACAAAGGAAAAACTGAAATGTATGACTTAGGCTCTTCAAAAGTATTTATTTATGACTATACTAATTGTTTTGTTCCCTTAGAAGCTGTGGGTCAGGGCAACACAGCTGTTTTTGCTCTGGCTAGCTTCGGACTAATGTTACGAGGGAAAGTTTTCAAGCCCGTTACGAACAGCTCACCAGTAGTAGCGCAAACCTTTTATCTGCCTGCTGCGTCTGCTGAGAGACTGCAAAGGTGGGGATTTATTTGTGCTTTAAAACACACCTACTCTCTTTCTTGCAAGTAATCCGTGACGTATTTCCCCTTGATTACACCTGTCACACATCGGAGAGGACAGATTTGTTGACCAACACCAGGATTCTCCTGTAACCTCTGCCTCCGGCCGCTACTGCAGGCAGTCAGTAACTCACGTGGACTTGCTGCCTGTCAAAGGCGTTCATAAGGCATGAAAAATAAACTTAGTGTTTTAGTATCTCAGGATTACTTAATGAAGAATATTTAATTATCTATTGCAAAAAAATCTCTTCAACTGATACTTGTGTGCTAGACACTTGACCATGGATTTGTTAAGAAGAGTGATCCTCACGGAGCTCGAGGAGGCTGCTGAACAAGCGTGCACGCTGCATCTGGCCCCTGACCTTGTTACGGAGCAGAGACAAGGGCTGACTTTCCAAAATCATTTGCCGGACACTAAGTGAAACTGAAAGTTCACTGACAGAACTAATAGGTTCCATCAACAGGATTTAGTTATCTGGCGGTTTAGGCCATATAAGCTAGGCAAAGCTCAACGATTCATAGAAATCGTGGCTGCTTTATCTGTAGGACAGAGATGGGACTTACACTAAAGGTGCTGGAGGCAGGGGGTACTGCTTTTTTACTCCTGGGCTCAGGCACACAGCCAGGAAAAGCCTCCCGTGGTTGGTGAGCGCACAGGTGTAGTGGGAGAAGGATGCTGTAATTAAAAAGCTAAAGCCAGGAGTACGGTGCTGAAATGTTGCAGCTGATGCTTGGAGATCAGCTGGTAAAAAGAGTAAGTTAGTGAATGTGGTTAAACAGTGACCGGCTCTCACAAACATTTCTGTGCCAGATACGATGGTGAAAATGGAAAAGATGCTACCTTGAGGTTGATTCTAGAATTATTAAAGATAACTCCTTTGTTAGGAATGCTGGACCACTACATAGTTCATCCTGTTTGATATGCTACCTTAAAAACCAGTCACCACCAGACACCTGGGCAGAAAACCTTGCCTTACAGAGGCAGGCAGATTTGTCTTTCTCCCCACCACGGTTCTTCCTTACCGCTAATATTTAGAGCCATCTAAATCCTGAAGTAATCGGTTTCATGCCTCCTCTGGATTTTTTTCAGCATTATCTTTTATAACTCCATATATTTTTATTCTTCACATAACTATCCAATCTCTTTATCGAATGTTAACTCTCCCAGAAGCACTAACAGTTGGAGTTTTCTCTCTCAGAGATACGTTGAGCAGATATCTTTACTGAGCCCTTCCAGAAGGTACCCAAGTCTTCTTTCTGGTGGTTACATTAACTGAAGTATTTCTTGGATGCTACCTAAAAATTATGACTTGCTGTGCCTTTCCTCTGTCACTACTTTACAATTATCCCAAGAAAACATCAAACCCACTGATTTAAGAAGAGAGAACTGTGGAGAACTCTGTTACTCTCACCACACTGAAAAATAACTCTTTACGGATCCTAGCTTTTTCCTCACTCTGCTGTTTCTGATTTGTAGCAGGGTTTTGTGTAGTAACAGGAGAACAACCATATGCAGAATTGTTCTGTTTGATTCTTTCTATCTTTCAGTTAAAATTTCTTCAGTTCTGGAATATTATTCACCTGTCAATTCAGACTGAGGGAGATCCACGTGGTTGTCTGGTACGCTAAGTTCATTGCCCAATGTTTTGGCACCCGGTTACTGCAATTGATTTAAACGTTGGACGTTTCCTCTTCTGATCCCCTCCTACTTATGCTTCTGAAAGGGCCTGTGTTTTTAAAACAATGGTGATAGGAAATGTATCACGGTACTCACAAAAGAGAGCCTGACAATTAGAATTTGGCTAGGCAAAATGCAGCAAAGACAGAGTTGGAGCATAGTACAGCTTTAATCGCACCGTCCCGGAGCCATTAGGAGGAAAGATGGGTCTGACCGGACCTATTAATGATAAGGATAAAAGCAGCCCAAATGAAAATGCTAACGTGTAATGCGTTTTGCCTTCCAGAAGAATGTGATGCATGCATACCAAATAGTAATAAAGGAGACTGGGGAAGATCTTAGGAATTGTTTTTAATGTGCAGCCAGCTACGCGCTGAATTATGTTACCCGGGGAAACTGAGGAATCTCCATCATTTGAGATCTTAAAGAGGAGATTCCATAAACATGCCTGGGATAGTTTAGGTATAACTGGTCCTTCCTTGGAGTCAAGTCAGAAAACCTCTTCAAGCCCTATAATCTGTCTGTCATTTAAAGGTCCGCTCATGATTCTCTCGCAATGCCACAATTGCAAATGGGTCTGTTCCCCCGCTTGCTACTTGCTTGGAAACTGCTTAGTTTGAAACAAATCCTCTCTGTTTCTGGTGTGACAAGAAACTCTTACAATGGCTGTGCTGTTTCCTAACACGGACACTGGATCATTCCATATACAAAACATACTGCTATAAAATTATTTTTCTGTGTAACAGATCATGGTAACACCTATTTCGTGATGCTGTTGTTTCTCCATTAATCTCTGATACTGAACCAGCCCCATTGCCTTTGAGAGCTGGCTTACTGCTCTCTGTTCTCCAGAAAACTTGGCTTACTTTGTACACCAGTATACTTGGCCTTTGAAAATTGGCTTGCAGTTAGCAGACAGAAGCAGGGTCAGAATTAGTTCAAAATAAATTAATAGTCAGAAGTCCTAACTTGCTAAGCTGCATGCAATCCACCCTTCAAAGGATATTCACCAATTGCAGTAATTGCTCTCTTCAAGGGCTTCCAAAAAAATCCTTGGACATGCTAATTAATGCTGTTTTAGATATATGTTAAGGTATTTGACCTGAGAGTTTAATTCTACAGTTTAATTCCATAATGATTGTAAATGGTAGGACTGCTGCATATTTAAAAGCACATTAGTGTGAATTTAGCTAGCTGTTGGCAGTTTAACAGTGACTAACAGATATTAAATAAGCATGAAAATCTAGTGGTGAATGACACTTTTATAGGGGCAAGGGCTGGAAGCTGAAGGCAGGAGAAAATATTGCAACCCTCCATGGTGACCTTCCTTTTCCCCTGGATTTTACAGAGTCTTTGCACAACTTTCCCAGTGTTGGGGCAAGTCTGGGTTGGTGGAAGGGCCTTGTTCTTGCGAGCTTGGGTGGCACATAATGAACTCGGTGGGATCTGAACTCCCCGATATGCTGAAGTCATTGACACCTCCCTTGCGGATGTCATTGGCACCAGGATTTCCCCAAAGATCTGAATTCTTCAGCTACTCAAAGTTAATTGTATCTTCCAGCATTTGCAGCGTCAAGGCAGAGGTGTGTGAGTTCTACCCCTTCCCCTGCCAGTTTTTTCTTTTTTTTTTAAGAGTCGATGTCAAAAGAAATCAATTGCCTAGAGAAAAGAAAAGAAAACAAGTTGATCCTTTTATTGCTACTGTTCAAAAGCATCTCTTTGTTTTAGGAACAAAAATGGTGGCAAGTGACTTTCTTCCACCCCGCGGTGGCTATATAAATTTCTGCTACTAAGGGACAGACATCATTGATTTGACCGACTTATTCAAAACAGGTCACGAAGCTACAGCTTGTTGTGTCAGTTCTCATCATATACTGATGTGACAGGTTTTATGAATAAAATATGGGCAGTTGCTGTCTGGGGGGATGCCACATCTCAGCTACCCCAAACCCTCTGTCCTTGAAGAGCAAAGCTTTGAAAAATTAGGAGCATGTTTCAAGCCAAGCTGTACAATATGCTTTTCAGTGAAGTGTAATATATTGTTTTTAGCTGAATAACTTTCTTCTCCTCTTCTCCCCTCCCCCTGTCCCTCCCCTACTTAGGAAGAAAAAAAAAAAAGAAGCCATGGCATCTTAAACTAAAGCACACTTCAGTCAGTCTCCCTGTGTGTGCTCCGTGCCAGCAGCCACAGTATTTCTTTCATCTTGGCTTCAAAGTGGTGCTGAGAGGGGGAGGGGGGCATCTAATGAAAGAAGAGAAAACAAACAAACAAACAAACAAACACAAAATGGGGGAGGAAATGAAAAATAGCCGTCCACCTTTCAAATCTGAGCGTTGCCTGCAGGCACGCTCTGCAGTGGATGTTGCACTCAGCTTCAGCCTCTTGTATATTTTTTTTTGTTATTGCCACTTCCCATGCTGGGAAGATTCTTGTCATCCCTCACATATTTTATCCGCAGAAAAGGCTGCCCTGCCCTGTGCTTGGTGATTGAGGCTGTGCCCCTGGTGTGCCACACTATCAGTGGTTCCCAAGGCTGCCTAGCCTGGGAAAAGCTGCATGGAAACGGTCCAAAATCAGCATTACATGCATTATTGTTCTTACTCTCTCTGATTAGAGTGCACACAATGAAAACAACAGCAACAGCCTCGTTTTCTAGCCCTCCTCCCAACACAAGGCTGTTCTTAGACTGTTTTTCTTTCTCAGAGTCTTCATAGAAATTAACTGCTTCTGTGCTGGTAGGTCCCAGGCATCCCAGCTGCTTCTCTGGGGGAAGCCCAAGGAGCTTAGTCTGACTGGGAGTAACATTTTCAAAAGTGTCTAGTTGACTTGCGAACTAAAACCTTTTTTTTTTTTTTAAAATAGGCCTAGATGTAGGCTGCTTTGTGTACCGCTGGAAATGCACCACGCAGATGCCATGGTAATATGCATGGCACAGTAATCCCAATAATCAGAATAGGCTGAAAGATATTTAGTCATTTGTCCCTTGAATGCTTATCCATTGTGTTAAATGCTGGACGCCACCCACACGATGTCCTAGCAGCGGGCCGCAGCACCCGGGTCTCCCCAAGCCTAACCACCATCAATTTTTGGCTTACTCCCTGCTCAAGGGGATCTTGCTGTCCTGGTTGAAAAGCACCAGAGTGGATGGAGGACACCAACACCCAAACCAGCCCCTGCCCTAGTTGCTATGCCGTCATTTGGCAGGTAATAGTTTAAATTTCCTGAGGCTGCCCAGTCTGGATGTTCCACGTCCTGGGGTAGACAGTTTGGGATGGGATAAAGCTCTCGTCGAAGAAATGGTATCCAGCTCTCATCCCAAGCACATGGAAATGCCTCTTTGGGGACACTGAGTAAGGGATTTCAGACTGACTCCTCTCCTCTGCATTTCATATTCCCTGAAATATATTAGGTGGCATGTCAAAGAAAGGAGGAAATGCATTTTCTTCCCGCTTTACAGATTGGATCATGTCCCGGCGTGCCAAGTACCTGCACCTTGAATGTGCTCAAGTATTTGCTAGAAAGTGAACTTGTAAGGCTGCATTAGAAGAGAGCCGTAGATAGCCCTGGGCGCTAAACAGGAGAGAAGGCAAATGACAGGAAGGACTGAATGTGTTTTTACACATAAAAATACTGTAAAGTACATTTTTTGATCAGTTGTAATAGATGCTACTCTTTCTCATTTTTAAAAAAACAAATACGCATGTCTGTCTTGAGGACACTATTGGGAACACACATAGGAACAGACATACACTGTAGGGGATGTTTTGGTTTAGGATCCATTTCTGACCTCTTTCCTCTCTCCCAGCTGTACTGCAGAAAGGCACTCACCGTGCCATATTCCCTTCTCCACAAAAAGAGGTACAGATGCACTGAGTTCCTCCGCACCCAAGGACCCCCAAGAGCCCCAAGCATCGCTTGCTCCCAGTGACCCAGAATCTGCAGAGGTACTTGGGGGGTTAATGATAGATTTTCTTTAATTGCCATCCAGCCGATGAACGACAGATATTTACTTTTAAGCCACTTTCAGACCAGAGCAAAAAGTGCATTGAGATTTGAATTTCTGCGACATGAAGAAAAAGCAACAGCACTCTAGTCAGTGCTAGGTCTACTCTTCTTAAGAGGGATTAAACTGAACCATGGAAAACAAAAATGTAAAGTTGCACAGAGCTGTTCTGTCACTTGTTTCAGTGTCACGGTGGTTAAATCTGCAATTTTTTTCCTAACTTTTGCCAGTTCAGCCTGAAATTTCAGAATCTATTCAGCAATTTTTTTCTGCCTTGTGTATCACTTGTGGTAAAAAACCTGAGAAGAAAGTCAGTTCACTATTTTTCTAAGACCGTATGGCACAATGCAGGAAAAGATTTCGTTTAGTCTTCAAGAGCTCTAGTGGCATCATATTCCTCAGAAAAATAAGGTTGTCTCTGTTTATGCTAACAAATTCCTTCTGGTTCAAAGGTAAAGCTGGGCAAAATTCTGCTCTTGTCTTAAATGACTACTATATCTTTGGGCAGGGTCGACCCTTTGGTTATCTTTTATGTCATGAACCTTTTAACTCTTGGGGTCTACATAAAGAAAAAAGTGAATAGAGGGCTGTACAAAATAATTTAAATCAGTTTTATGAACTTTTCCATGTTTTAGAAACAACTTGTGTTATGTAGTATGTGAACTTAAATACATCTGGGATGGGACTTCTCTATCAAAAACATTTCCTCTAATAAAAGCCTGGAAACTGGCTGTCGTTACTCTTGCTTCTCTTTCTTCCCGAATCAAATAGTTGTGCCAGCCACTTGTTTTGTTTAGCAGCCTCAGTCCGAGAGATATCATGGCTAATCACAGTATCATTTTCTAATGTTCACTGGAAGGAAATCTCAAATTGTTCTTGAGAACTTAAATATTAGGCTTATTATAAACCTGATAAAGCAGGGGACCAGTTCTTGAAGGCAGGATGAATGCAACTCCTAGGGAATAGTGAAAAAGAAACCTATCGAAATGTTGTTGAACCACTCTGCGCGGGGATTATTGCAGGAGACTGGTCTTCCCAAGTGTGTGGATTTTCTCTGCTCTCATTAGTGTATTTGCCTGTCAATTTCCTTTTCATTAGTGTATAAAAGTTCAAAATTTTAAGGGAACTGGCAAAACCTGTCCCTGCACTCTTTGCTAATATGCTCAGCATGAAGTGAAATACTTGTTTTCACCTGTGCGCTAAGCAAAGACATAGGAGTCGTGTTGTGCCCGGCGGGGCCCACGACTGCGTGTTCGTGTCTACGTTGCCATATGCCCAGCAGGAATGACCATGGCAGGGGTGATACCTATGAATCAAGAAATGTGAAGCCCAAGCTCACGTGAAGTGCTGTAATTGCCAGCTTGGACAAGCCGTTAGACTCACCGAAAGCTGGAGGGAGGTAGGCCCTAAAGTCAGTTTGAAAAACGGTGTTTAGATTATAACTCAAATAGGTGCTTTAAAAAAATGCCACTTTAACATCTACCTAGACCGAAGCTATTTCTAAACCTACGTGAGATTCACATAGGACATAACCTCTGCGCATGGTTTTGTTTGTGCCAAGTTGCCATCATGGACAAATGTCTGACTGAGCAAACAAATGCACATTATGGCCCAAAAGAAGCTCCCTTGGCACCGATTTAGAGTTTCACTGGGGTACGTAGGAACTGGATGTGACATAGATGTCACCTGGGCCAAACTGTTGCTCAGAACCGGCGGGAGTGCTGGCAGCAGCCGGGGAGGCTGAAAGGGCCGTTGCACTGGATCCCACCCCACCTCCAGGGCAAGCGGGGCTGATGCGGCCACCAGCTCCCTGTTTTGGGGTGTCAGCAAGTCCGCGACGACGTCCTGAAGTGTGCCTGCACGTCAGCCAGGGCCCTGACCTCCCCCTTGCTGCAGAGCCAGCCTTTCATCGGGGCTGGCTCTTTCTCCTGGCCCCAGGGGAAGTGCAGCTACCTGACCCTTGCCTGGGCTTATTTGTCATAACTTCTTATTTCCATGACAGCCGAGGAGTTCCCCGCAGTTACTCTGCTCGAGTACAACAAGATGGGATAAATCCCGGCAGTAAACAGGCGAGAAGGCAGTTTTCTTTCTTCCTTAATATTTTATTTATGGGGAAGAGGCCACACGAATAATTGAAGATGCCTGTTTGCACCCACTGCAATCTGTGAGTGGTTTGAAATGTAAACATGTCAACTCACAACTGGCGCTTGAGAAACACATGTGCCGAAGAGCTGCAGGCCGTTTGTCTGTCCATCACACTTACCTTCCCAGCACCCCCCTCCTCCTCTCACGCATGGGCAGCCCAGACGCAGGACGCTGCTATCCTATGTGACGCTGGTGCAAGTTTCCACGGAACAAGTGATGCCGAGGAGAATGGAAACACACACATGAGGTGAACTTATGGTGCCTTTTAGACAGTAAAAAGCAAAGGATGTTTCAGGCTGTTTTTTTTTTTCTTTTTTCTTTTTTTTTTTCTTGTGTGAAATATAAATTGAGATCAGCTGAGGTTCCCATAGTGGTGCATTTAAAGAAACTGAAATCCTCTGCAGAAATAACACGACAGAAACAGCAGTCACAAGAGTGGAGAGGCCTGGAGCGTTGGAGGGAGATGTTGGACAATCCTGCTTGTATAGGCGCAACAGGAGAAAGAAGTATTGCTTTATAAGGTGCCATAAAACCCAGAAATAACACAAAACCCCAGGATTCTCCAAGAAGTCGCAAGGTCTCCAAAGTCTTTTAAATCTGATTTTACTACGTACAGGTCAGACACCGAATGAATCAGATACTCAACACAGTTCTTGATCTGGCGTGATTTCTGAACACAAGTGTAACCTCAGGAGTTAGGATGTAGTGTAATGAATCAATTCCTATCAATATTAAAGAAAGATTAACATTCAAAACTTCTGCCATCCCCTCCAAGTGTAGGATTTAGGGTGAGATAATTAGTTGTTGTTTAGATGTATTAGATTAAAAATGAAGAACGTGGGAAAATGTCAGGAGAAGCATTTTCCATAGCCATCAGACCCTAGAAGAGTTATACAGGGGACTGCTCTGAATGTACTGAGGAAATTTTGGAGAGGTCCCCAGGACAGACAGAAATATTCAGAGACAGTCATCATTGCTTTGTTCTCTTTGTAGAGAAGCAGAATGAACGACTAGGATTTTGTAGAAATTGCAGTTAAAGTCCATTGGGTTGAATCAAACTGAGAAACGTATCCTACCAACAGTTGCAAAGACGTACGTTTATTTTAAAAAATGAGCTGGTAAGTGAGCAACAGCACTACGTCAAGAATAAAGTTGATGCAGAAAAAGAGGCCTGGCATGGACTTCTCACCAGCTTTGCACTGGTGTCACATTGTTGGCTACAGCGGACCCAGCCCTGATTAATTGCCCTTGTCAGTCAGATCCTGGGAAAGAATCTTGAAGGCAGACTGACACTCCAAGGGCATGTCAGATGTGAGGTTACTTGATTAGGGTCTTAGCGGAGGGTGGACCTGTGATGTTTTGAGTTGCTGGGCTGTGCAGTGACAGCGGGCATTAAGAATTGCCATGTGTACAGGCTCTGCCTCCTGTTTCTCCGTGCAATTAAAGGCCTCTCTCCGAAATATGTGCTTGGCTCCTGTCAAGATCAGTGGGAATTATGTGAAAGTATCGGAGGATGATGAGATCATGGCGCACTTAATTTTTCATCAGTTGTGAGAATTGTCTTACTGCATTGTTCGTTTGCTAAGGATTGGTTTCTGCAACTTAAAGCTTTTGCATTAATGATAATAATGCCTAAGGTTTTTTTCCTGAGCTTTCCTGAATTAGGTCATGCATCACTTGTATCTAAATTTAGTCTGTGCATGGCTACTCTAATATTTTCTCTAATTTCATATTCATCTCTCTTCTGTCTGCTGGCTTCATCTCAGACAAAGAAAGTCAATATTTGCTCTGCAAGTTATTTAATTTTGTTGGTCTATGATATCATAGCAAATGTCAGCTGATCTTATGTAATACAGAGTTGAAGACAGACTGTTATCTTTCCTTTCACAAATAAACAGATCTAAATAACATAGGTTCATGGTCAAATTAAGTATTTTTAGAGCCATTAAAGCAGTTAAAGCAGTTCTCTGCTGACGAGAAAGTCTGCCGCTTTTCCCGGTGGTCTCCCGTTTCTCCTCCACGTGCATTTGATCTCTGTAACGCTGACCGTTTTGCTGGTAACAAAGTCATCATTCACCCGTTACTTAGCAAGTCTGAGCACATTTTATGGTTGATAGCTGGATTGCCAGCACGATCCAAAATTAGCCTCTTTCTGCTTATTCTTGCTTAGCCTGTAGGGCCAAGGCAGTACAAAACTCAACGTGTGGCAGGAAGCAGCAAACGATAGCTGCTGTGTTTCCTTACACCGAAGGGGCCAAGTCCTCCACTGTTCTGAATGCAGATAAGTCTGTGGCCAGCAGATGAGACTCTGGTCCAACACCACCGAGAAGCCCACCATTTCTTCAGCCTGTGGCGTGGACAGGAGCTGGATATCTCTGGTTTACAACTGCAAAGTGGCCTTAAAAGGTCCATGGTACACAGGCAGAATCATTTCTGGCCTGCGCAGGCGGCAGGGATCAGTGACTGTGCAGGAGGATTGGCGTTTGCACCGCCTGGATGTGTTCCTCGGTGGGACGCAGTTGCGGGGTGCAAGAGCAAGGCTATGGGAGCTGCTGGTCAGCCCCCGCTGTCAGCACACTTCGATTTTTCTCTCCCAGCACAGTGGATTGACTTTTGCTGCTGGCAAAAGGGCAACACGAATGTCTTTCAAAATCTCTCCCTCCGCGTCATCAAAAGGAAAGGAGCTGGACACGAAAAGACAGACAAGCGCACCCACCCGTTCACCCTCCCCTTCAGTCACTCGCACTACGGCTCGCTCTCGAGGCCTGTCTAGGTCATATTATGACTCCTTTATTAGTGTTTAAGGTCACCCGGAGACATGCAAGTGCATCCTATATCAGGAAGTGTAGTATGTCTCAAGAGTGAAATATTTGGCCATTAGCGGGAGCCGCGGCTGCGACTCGGAAATCCCGGGAAGCCCCTGAAGGGCAGGCAGGCTCCAGGCGCCGAGCTGCCTCCCAGCAGACAGAGCCACCGGGAAGCGGAGCGGTTTTCCTGCCATTCTCTGCACGGGGTTGCCTTCCTCCCAGACTTCCCTACCGAGCGCCAACAGCCCCCTTTGCCACTCTGTCCAGCTGGCTGCCGGCTGCGATTCGAAAGAAAAGGCCTCCACTAAGGCAGGTCCCCAGCACCAAACTGTGCCGCTGTCCCATCCAGTATTGTTGCTCCTGCAGGAAGACTGATTAGGAGGGCGTCAGGCGGGTGGGGAGGAGGTGGGTGCCAGCCCGCAGCCCTGCGTGAGCGGGCGGGCAGGTTTATTGGCGCGTTTATCAGCGCCGGGCCGTTGGGGACACTCGGCGAGCGTGGGGAGGCACGCCGCCCCACGGCACGCACCGCAAGCCAGCGCCCGTGGGCACCCGACGCCAGCGGGGAGGGAGAAAAGCAAGAGATGCGGTGCTCGGACCCGTCTCCCGACGTCTTTAAAGTCAAGGTTGGAGGCCTTTCTGGAGCTGCAGGTCTTGCGACCAAGATTAGATCACAAGTGTGAAGATCCTTGAAAAGCACTGGACGATAGATAGTTTCACAGCTTCCTTAGCTGTACCCGCATCCTTTCTGTCACTCTTTTGCTCTGACTTTAACGCCACTCAGGCATAACCCACCCTTAGACTACACGCATTTTTGTATGCAGACTGCTTGACAATAGCTAAATGAAGCCGCTGGTGGCAAAATTTGATGTAAAAAGTGAGGTGGAAACAGGATCATTTTTCCTTATCTCCTTGATAAAGTTCAAAGTATTTATGTTTTATCAGTACGTGCAAGGATAACATCCCCTTCTCTTTATTGTCCTCATGTAAAAGAGACAGAGGGAGACAAGGGTGTGTAAATGTCAACAAAAATTTAAACGTTGAAATGCTTGTCTGCTATTTTAGCTCTGGTCTTGCTACAGGGTGGAGGATCCTCTCCAAAACCCATCCAACTGCACAGTAAAAAAGTGAATGCTTCCCCTTACAGCAGGAAGAGACTATCAAGAAGTCATCATCTCAATCTGACAGATTACGATTACAACACCTCTAAGCTCCCCTGTGTCGTGGTTTAACCCCAGCCAGCAACACAGCACCACGCAGCCGCTCACTCGCTCCCCCCCCACCCAGTGG